>CM076670.1:12599204-12732956 GCA_038496675.1 Rachycentron canadum
GCCCCCCCCTCCCCACCCCACCCCACACACACACACACACACACACACCACACCACCACCACACACACACACACACACACACACACACACACAAATTGAAACTTCAAGACACTGTTCTCCCTCTGTCCTTCTGCTCCTTCCATCTATTTGCTTTCCTTTCCTTGGCTTGCTCTACATCCCTGTTTCTCTGTCTAGGTAACATACTTCCCATTTGACTGGCAGAACTGCACCATGCAGTTCCGCTCTTACACCTATGACTCGACAGAGATCGACCTCCAGTATGCGCTGGACTCGAAGGGCAACGAGATACGGGAGATCCAACTGGACGAAGCTTTCAGCGGTGAGGGTTTGGTGGGAAGTCAGAGGATGGATGGATGGAATATAGGGAATCTTTTAACTAATGGGGAAAATATTTTTTAAACAAATCAATAAAAGAATATTTGAGTAGACTGTGACAAAAGGAAGATTTGAAGAGTCCATATTTGTATGCACAGTATATGACATGGTAGTTTGGTTTCTGCTTGTAATTTTCTTTTATTGGGTACTTTGCACTTTGCTTTTGCTTAATATCTTAACCATGGTCAAAGAGTGTCTTTTACCAGTTCGACTGCGTTTGCACTTTTGTTTGGACACCCCTGTGGTATGCAGATTTGTTGCTTGTGCTGTAAAAATGCTGATCTTAATTAAAATGTTTTGTAATGCTTAAAATGTGGATGCTCCTCCAGAGGGGGGCGAGTGGCGCATCATGCACAAGCCGAGCAGGAAGAGCATGAATGACGATCTGTATGAGGACATGATCTTCTACCTGATCATTGAGAGGAAGCCTCTGTACTACGTCCTGAACATCATCCTCCCCTGTATTCTCATCACCATCATCGCCATCTTTAACTTCTACCTGCCTCCGGATGCAGGTAAACAAAGAACAGAGTAATACCATTCAACCCAGTTTACTGTAGTGAAGATGACTCAAGGTCAGGACCATTTCCAGTCTGATGAAGATTTTGTTGGGATTACATGGGCATATCATTGCTCTCCATAACTGCTAATAGCATTTCCTTATTGTGCCTGTGTGGTCTGTTTAACTTGTCCAACTCCTGGAACAAAGGGATTCAAGTCCAGATTAGATAGTTGTTTCCTGGAGCTGAATCAAGAACCTCAAAAATGAAAATGCTTGAAATCTGCCCACCAACTACTGAGAGGAATCAGCTTGATGATACTTTTGTGTCATATTGTTGGTATGATCGCGTCCACTCCAATCTGTTAACGTAGGCGGCAGCAGAAGATGTTCCATGTGCGTCTTTGACAACATTTAACCTTTCCCATAATGAAACCAATAGCGTGTTTTAAACTCCAACCCCTCATCTTGAAATTTCAGTTAACAATGTGCAAATTGATGTAGACCTGCCTTTCATAGCTGCCTCCAGAGTCACAGTAGACATTAGTCCACCGTCCTCACAGGCAGAGCGATACCCCCGTGTCTATGACGAAACTGTTCTTCATGGGTGAAATTGATGATGTCCCCCTTTGGGATACTGACCTTACTCCTATTAGGATAATTCAATTATCACATTTGCATTCCTTACAGCTCATAAAAATAACACAACATAACAAATTATTGCCTGAGACTCCGCAAAGAAAGAGGAGGTTAACATGTTTCCTCTGAGTGTGAATTCAGATTTAGGCATGACATCCTATAAGACCTGTACTGTCTGCCCAGGTTTAATGACTCATTTAAGCGGATAACACAAGGACACGTAGAAACTCCTTATCTATAGCCATAGTATATGCGTGTATATGTGTGCGTGTGTAAAGTTTTCCCACCCTTGTGCTTTTTTTTTTTTCATCTTTACATCTTTTTTACATCTTTATCAAAGACATTTAAGATTTTATTTTGTTTGTTTGTTTTTGTTTTTTGCTCCTGGTCGATATTTTTATGCACTGCACTTTCTAGAAATCACTTCTCAACCAAGACAGAACGTGGACACGTTGACCTTTCTGCTTCCTGGTGATACAGTTTGATGGAGTCAGTGAGAGAGAACTCCTGCCTTGACAGTCACTGAAGGATCACACACTGCTCTAATACACATCAATTACTTATTATCCACAAACACGGGTTGAGTGGCCTTGTAGAGGCCTTCTTCTGTTGTCCAATCAGCTTCACTGGGAATGGGAGATGAATTTTCAATTTGTTTGATCCATTATTGGTGAACTATATGAGCCAGATGCTGCTAAAAACAGAAGATCTCAGCCAGGTGGAGGAGGAACAAACCTTGTCCTGGTGAAACTCGCATGATGTGATGGTTTCTCTCCTAAATGAACGATACTTTGCTTTGCCCCTACCAGGTGAAAAGATGGGTCTGTCCATCAATGTGCTGCTGACCCTCACTGTGTTCCTGCTGCTGCTGGCTGATAAGGTCCCGGAGACGTCACTGGGTGTCCCCATCATCGTCAACTACATCATGTTCACCATGATCCTGGTCACCTTCTCCGTCATCCTCAGCGTGGTGGTTCTCAACCTGCATCACCGCTCCCCCAACACCCACATGATGCCCATGTGGGTCCGCAAGGTGAGATCCTTATAGACATTCTACTCCAATTGAAATAATTTGATTAGATGAGATTGTATGTGTACATGTAGTGATTTGTGATGTGTTGCTGGACTCAGAGGCATATTTAACAGTTGGGAATATCTTGACCCTTAAGATTTAGGCACTGGAGACTTACTCATTTATTGCACCTGATCATATAATTATTCAACAAAACAACTGAGATTAGACAATAACTGATTCAGATGAATACATCAGGAAAACACAATGTATTAGATTGTGGGCAAATGCAGAAATCCTAATGAAGATGAGGGTGTGGCGACCAAAGAAAGTGCATGGAAGTCTAAAATGAATTAGATGTAAGCAAAACATTATGTGGGCAAGCGTCGCTTCATTCCATCAGTGAACTAAATTCTAGACTTGAAATAATTAGTATCATGTTAAGTTGTGTGTTAATTTTGTAATGGAGGCAGTCGTAGTTTAGGATCAGCCACTCTCGTGAATTAAGTCCTCAACACTCTGAATGTCATGTTATACCATTAACCTCCATCAGTGGCTGTTGCCCTCAATGCACATTATGTGAAGCTAATTGGGTCTGAGCAGCAGCTCTACACTTAACTCTGAGTTCTGTCACACTTTGAGGTAGCAGTCACTACAAAAAGGCTCACACGCATGCAGGTGATTTATGGAAATGAACTGCTTGGTACTGTGTTGATGGGGAAAGGAACATTTAAAGGTTCTGCTTCTTTTCACTCTTACTCTTCAGACAATCAGTGTCAGTGTGAGAAGGAAAGATTTGTGCACAGAACATTAGTTGTAGGAAATTTCTTGACCCTAGATCTCCTTGTAATAAAGTGCTATAATGTTTTTAAGGCTGCACTAATGAATATTTTATGCTAACAATTGATCAAATGACAATGTGCGATATAATAAGGGGCCACTTATAGAGTATTTTACCATTTGCCCAACATATGCTAGGGTCCACGGCCCTTATAGTTCCACATGTTGGCAGATTCTGGCTGTTATTCTTTGATATTGCCTGACAGCAGCAGGATTTTCTATGTGTGAGGCAGAATGGGTCCAGATGTGGAAGTAGCATCTGATAATTGTTCTGTATATGGGTCACTCTCGGGATTTGGACCTTGGATCCTGGAGCTTGTGGACCAAGTATGGGTCGGGTTTGTTTTGCACTTTTGTGGCCACTTTTATTTCGAATCTCATGGCTGCAACAGCATCATTTCAGACAGCATCTGTTGGTTTGTCTTTTTAACACAAAGAGTTGTTAAGTTAGCAACCAGCTAGTGAACATGTGAGTGAAAGGCCAAGATATTTTTTTTACAGCATTTGTGGAAATTGCTAAAATACCTAAAAAGCACAGTGACACCTAATGTGGCCAGAAATACAACATCACGTAAATGCTTCTTAGTGTCTGCTGGATGGTTAATAGGCAACTGTTAAGTAACATGCTAGCCATACAAAGGATTTATTACTTTTGAGTTCTTCTGCTGCTCTTTTGGGGGACATTGGGCCAATAAGGATGGATGTTAAAACCACCATCAAGGGCAGAAGTGTGCAAGGGCCTATATATAAAATTATATTAATTATAAAATTCAGGATGTGGATCAGAATGTATTTGAACAGGCGTCACATGTAGAATATTCCAGAGCAGAGCTGAGGACAAGGTGAACACCAGTCCAATGAACCAATGTTTGATTTGAACACGGGGAGAAAACACTAATACAAACACTGTACATACACAATTTCACCAAAACAATACTAAGCTGATGAAGAAGTGGTCTTTTTACACATTTCCTCTACCTGAGTGTGCTTGTGAGAGTTAAAGTGTGCATGCACATGAGTTTATGGTTAGACAAGAGTAGCTAGTTTTGCTCAGTATCACATGAAACAACTGTGAACTGATGTTTCTTAGGAAAACTAAAAGCCGAAGAATCAGGCCAACAGCTGACGTCTTATTGTGGCTCACCTCAAAATCCAACAGCAGCACCATGAAAACTGATTATTCTGAGGGGTCGTGACTCGAAAAAGTATAGAACCAATCAATGTTATTATGAGTGGGTCAATTAAGTCTTTCAAAAAAAAAAAAGAAAGAAAGACAGAAAAAGAAAATTAATCAGGACAGAAATGCATTCAACTCACTTTTTAAGCCTCAAGGATCTACACAATGTGTTTTGGTGAAAAACACTGAATGTAAACATAACTGTTTGTTTACAAGGAAACTCTGAGGGCATCTTTAATTATTAAAATTATAATTTAATTATTTAAATTATCTCTATTTTTTAGTCTCTTGAAGGGATAAATGTTGTTTCAGGGCTTTCTAAACCACTTCCAAAAGTAAGAGTTTGGTTATACTGTATCCTCAGTGCCCTCAGTGCTATCTATGACCCGGTTAATTCATTTAAGTAAAAACTTAAAGGCACCTCGTATTGTTTTTTGTTTATTTTTTATATGAACAACTATATGGCATCAATTATTTCCCCGCACAACAGGATTTATAGGCAAAGCATGTCTGCATTGGCCCTATCTACATTTTGACCATTGATAAGTAACACACAAGCAAGAGTGCAAGAGGGTCCCCACTTGTGTGGTGCCCACACACTAATTGGTGATATACACACATGTGAACATGCATGGATTTATGGTTTTCACTGATTGACAGTTGGCTGGTGAGACACAGAGAAATGTAGTAATTCACCAGCAACTGCGACTTTAAAACGTTGCTTTGCAAATGTGTTTTTTTAAGCAGGAGATGTAAACACATTTGTTCAGACTACGCACAGTTTGTTCAGTGTTTGTTTCCCCCCCCCCAAAAAAACTGCAATCTGCACCTTTAATAATGAGCAAAATAAAATAGTCAATAATAGTGTTGACCCACACAATAACATTGTGTCTCATCGTGTCCCTCAGTCACTGATCAGACTGTTGTGACTCACTGCTGTGTCTGTTGTGTAAAACAAAAGGTCAGAGGAGGTCACATAAGGAGTTCAACATATTTGCTACTTAATGAATTCAGTATCACTGTTAAAGCCACAAATGTTAAGCCAAGATGTTGCACCTCATGCTACATTCACTATTGCAGCTTCAGCAGGTTCCTTGCCAGTGGGCCATTAATGGCATCCATCTGTCAATACATGCAAGCCAAGAGTTATTTTAAAAGATGGCCATAAAATCACTTAAAGTGCAGATAAAGAAGCCATTTACAGCATTCGTGGTATTGATCAAGACAGACATTTGGCTCAATGATTTGATTATTTATCACTGAATCCTTTGATATTCCTTCTGAAAGGTAATTCCAAGTCTGAAAGCCTAATAGTATCCACCAGTATGGTCATAGAAAAAGAAGCTGTCTTTATTTTTGTCAGGTTTTAACATTAGTTCAAATTTTAATCACACAGAGTTAGAAATTTGATGTTGCTCAGTGGCTCCAGTGGAGCATCCAGAGTTTATGATCTTAGCTCAAGGACACTTTGAGAGTAGACGTTGAAGAATTGGAGAAAATTACCCATTTGGTTTCCCCACCCACATCATTCAGTAGTAACTGTTCTCAAAGGTTATCTCACTGCTAAATTCAACATTTGAGTAATTTCTCATCCTTAATAGGCAAATCCAGAGCAAGTACATTTCAGCTGTCCCATACATCATGAAATAACTATCCAAACAAGTGATTTTTAATACAAGGAAAGACGATGGATTGGGGAGGTCTGTGTGAGCCAATAAGCTATTGACTGAGAGTGGAAAGTACAATTAAATAACCTTCTGTTCGGTAATGTGGTTTTCAGGCAAACTGAATAAACGTATGTATCGATGCTTGCGATTTCAGGTTTTAAACTCACAATAGCTCAATTTTCTATCTGCAAAGTGTGAAAGAGAAGCTGACTACTACTGTAAACTGTGTTAGTTACTCTGCAGTCCTTCACCTTTCCTCTCCTCCTAGATCTTCATCCACATGCTGCCTCCTTACCTTGGCATGCTGCGTCCAAAAGTGGAGACCCCGCTCTCCCTGGAGAGCATGCCCCGCCGAGAGAAACACAAGATCGCCATCAGCAAAGTGGCTGATGAATACTTTATCCGCAAACCAGACTCTTCCATCTTGTTCCCCAAGCCCAACAGGTGAGGCCAGACGTGCTCTATGGTAAAAGGCGTACATATTTGTGCTTACGTACGTGATTGTGTTTGTTTTGGTCACATATGTTCGTCACCATATGTACTGACTGTGCTGATCTCAGAATTTAGTAGAAGGTGTTTCTGGACTTGGAGCACATTTACTTTTGTGCTTTTTTGATACGTTAGCATTTTTACAGGTTATACCCTGCTACCATGTTTATTAAAAGTAACTCAATTGCACTTGTTATTTGTGTTTACATAATTCAATGTCTCAGTGTTTCTGAAATGAAAGCAACAAATAATCTCCAATCAGCAAACATTGTCTTTTTACACATACAGGGTTTTTAAGTCACTAACCTGTAGGAAATCTTTGCATAAATTTTCAAGGATTCATTTATTTCCATTTCTGCAGAAAATCTACAGTTTAACAATGAGGCCTGTTTTCTGTTGTGGAATTAGTTTTCAGTTTTTGGTTGTGAAACTTTCAATTAAAAAAAAAGAGATATTTGTGTCTTTTAAAAGGATTAAATAGATACTGAATCAGGTTTCACTCTTGTAAACTGCATTATAATATATTACGGTTGGTGTGTTACACATTCTTAGTCTGTTAATACGTTAATAACATTATGTGAGTTATCATCTTCTAGCCATGAAATAGAATCTGTAGAATCTTTCATATTTTATTTTCAAGTATACTGCAATATGTGTTAGTGTGTTCCTTGCAACATAGGGGTATTCCATATGTCCACAGGTCTGATATATCTGAGGCCGAGCGCTTCCAGATATTAGCTATAAATCTGTCATGAATCACTATCAGCTATAGTATAAAAAACTTTGCACTAAACTGTATATATGTTTTTAAAACCATCTTTTTACAGTATTCATAACTTACATACATTTCGACTGCATTACACAATCCATATCTTAATATCTTTATCATCGTTGTATGTAAATGGAATAAATTCTTGCAGCAGAAGTGATTAAACAAAAAGTAAACTGGCAAAGTATTAGGTAGCATTATGAAATCCAATCCAGTAGTTTATCTTACATGTCCTGTGTTTAGTATTCATGGAATTTCAAGTGTGTGGAGCAGGTTATCTTCCAACTCAGCTGCCCAGCACTTCCTGTTTGTTTCCTTGCGCTTGCATTTGTCCTGCGAAAGTCAACTCTTTCACACACCTTTTCTTCCCTTGTATCATAGTCCTCAGGTCGTTTTAGTTGGTGCGTTGCTTTTGTCCAGTCTGCACCTTTAAGATCACTGAGCAAACACACTTCTCAAGAGCCACTGTCATAGATTACAGTGGCCTGTAGGAAAATTGCCAAAATGTAGGCTGTCAAATGAAGTTATCCTAATTTCTGAATTTCCAAGCTCATCATTGGTCAGATATAAAAGGGGTAGGGCTAGGAAGTTCACTTGCTGACCTTTGGTTTAGACTGTGAAAGGGAATTTGATTTTGGGTAAAGATCCTTCAGCTTGACACTCAGAGCCACATTCAGTATTTACAGTTTTAGGCATATAATGCAAAAACTTTTGTTTTGTTTTGTTAAAGGTCCATAAAATCTAAAGGTAGACGTCCACATGGTCTTTGATTATAAACCAGGTCTCGGTTCTATATTAATACTGTGAAAGCATTGAAGTGCTCAGTCCACAAAGAAATGCACACAGCCTGCATTCAGAAACTGAGCCTTAAAATGAGCCATTAGGACTGCTGAAACTTTGTGATGTCACAACAAAGCAGTCGCCACCTTCAGCCACGCCCCCAAGCCCAGAGCCTCTCTGACTAGAGCTCCAGAGGAACACCTCAGAGAGATTTCTTCTTTGATATCAACAGCTCGGCTAGGACAGGAAAAGTGTAAAATATAGGACCTTTAAGTTGCATTGAAGAAAGTATAGACCTTAGTTCTTAAACACCTCTAGAGAAACCCAGACTGATGAGTTTCATCAAAGGTTTTATAGAGCGCTGCCCCTGAAGCTGTTGAGTAAGGAGCTGGATCTGGGCCAATGCTGGCACACAAATTGGCAACAAACTGTTCTATCTGTCAAACTCGGGTCTTCGTACTTTGTACACAGGAAATAGGTGACCTTGGTTTGGTAGACTTCATAGTAGCTGGATGTCAGTTCCTATGTGACATCCTTAACTAGCCTGCCTCCCTGCTGCTCTATTAATACACCCCCAGAAATCTTCCTCACAGTCTGTGGCTGTCCCTCCCTCTCTATCCTTCACCTCCTGTGAGAACTGAAATGTGTCTGCAGAGAGAGACTGGAGGCGGCAGAGAATCACTGCTAAAATAATAATGACCCGCGCAAATCGACTCTGACACATTAGAGCAGGACGCTGCGTGTCTAGGTGAAAGAACGGGTGACGAAGGAAAGGAGGGGATGAGGGGGAGGGTGCTTTATTAGAGCAGTTTGATGAGACAGCACTATCTCTCTTGAGTCCACACATACACACACGCGCCTTCTTAATTGGGTTTAGTGCATGTCTTGGCACCAGATGCAGCCAGTTTTAGTTGAATTAGTCTCCTGAATAGTCATTTACTTCTCGCTGATGAAGTGTTACTTTGAGCCACAGAGGAGGGGAAAGGGAGGAGGGGTTAAGAGGCCAAATTATACCCCCCTCCCCTCTTACCTTTCCTCCCTTATCTTTCTCTTTCTCTCTATCTGATGAGGCTCCACCTCTTTCAGGTCACAGCCTCCTCACCTGCCACACTCACAGGAGCAGCAGCCGTGGCAGCGCTGCATTGTAAACCCCCAAATCCCTGCGCTGAATACCAAGCAGCTCGCCACTCTGCCCCTACGCGACACGTCTCCTGTTTCCTCATAGACATGGCGCCATACTGCCCTCTGGCGTTAAGCTGCCTGACCTACAACTCTCTTTCACTGAGATTTTTTTTTGTCAAACGGTGTAAAACTATGTGGAAGAGGTGTTTCATATTTGAGGTGTTTCATAATATCAGCAGATGTCCAGCTGTTCTGCAAACAGGATAATGTTAATTTATGTTTGTTTGGACAAGGCTAAAGGGTCAAAAGGAATATTATACACGTTATCACTTCCTTTTACTTAAGCTGCGATGAATCATGTTTGAAAATGCCATTTTTGTGCATGTCTAATTATGTGTTTGCGAGTTTTTGACTCATTTCTATATATTATACCCAGAAATCTCATTAATCTCTTATTTTCTTAACATTTGACAATCAGACAGGTCTGAACCTCCAGGTTTGCCATCTCTATCTGAAAAGAATACAAAGAAGAACTGAAAACTTGTTTCTATGGTTTCTATTGTATACTAGGAGACCAACTTTTTAATTTAACTATGACCTACTCTACTTGCTATAGCTGTGTGCACACTTTTTTATACAATAATGGATTATTACAGGACACCAGATGTGCTAACTCTCAGTTTGACCTCCTAATACTGCAGTTTAGATCATTTGGCTAATCTGTTGTGTTATCATAACCAACAGAGATGACAGCCACCGCCTCTCTCCATTTCAGACACAAAGTTAATTCTCAGCCATGCATTTTAGTTTGGATCCCACTGACACTTTTAGCACTACCTAAAATTATTGTTTTTAGACCTCTGGAAGCAACCAATGGAAATCTATGTGTGATGGAAATAGAGGAGAAATTAGCTGAGATTGCTGATGGGTAAAACTTTGAGTCTCTTCAGTAGCTGTCTCTTCAGTAGCTGTGTGTTGATGTGACTGTGACAAAGCAAATCCTCCCTTCCTCAGTGGATTGCATTCAGGGGTTTGGTCGCTGTAGCCTTTCTTGGCCTGGTATGACCGGTACTTAATGTAGCAATACTAATGGTAACAAACCAGCAAAGTCTGTTTGCTGACTTGATGACTCTTTACATATTTCTTTTGCAGAACCGTATTTGCAAATAAGTGATTGGCTTCTTATAAGGGATGAGTTTCTTTTTTAGCATAAGAATTAATTTACCTCATGATTTTGATTTTGCACGTATTATTTTAGTAAGAAAAATATGATTATACCTGTCAAGCAACTCCAGGCACCCCATAGCAACTGATGGTTGGTATCTGACAGCAACAAGTAAACACAACAACACACACACACACACACACACACACACACACACACACACACACACAGGGTCTCTGAGGCAGAACAGCCTCGTCAGCATATGCAGAGCAGTGACTCCCAGTGTGAGGGAGTCACCGGGAACCCCTCCGACCTTCTCTTTAATTCCTCTCTGAATGACAGAAGGGTGCAAAGGAGACGTGCATCCTGGCTCACAGACGCTACTATTTAAAAGTGGACTAACATCTGCTCGCACTTTGCTACATTCCTCAGGCTTGTGTGCAAAATTAGATTCTGTTTGGGCGTTGACACTTTATGTGGATTCAAAACATTAGCCTTTGACATACTGTGTGTGTGTGTGTGTGTGTGTGTGTGTTGTGATGTGCAGGTTTCAGCCAGAGGGCATGTGCACGGACCTGAGGAAATTTATCGACGGCCCCAGCAGCTACCTTTCCTTACCTGATGAGCTAAAGTCGGCCATAGAAGCCATCACGTACATTGCAGAGGCTCTGCAGGCTGAGAAGGACTATGAAGCTGTAAGTATGTCTTTATTTTTTTTCCCTTTCTTGATATTTCACAGCTCTTCCTTACAGTTTTTTTTTGTCCTCTCTTGCATCATCCACCGTCTCCACCCTGTATCCTCTCCCTTCTCCCTGTCATCTTTCCATCCACTTACCTCGTCCAGTTGAAGGAGGACTGGCAGTACGTGGCCATGGTGGTGGACCGCATGTTCCTTTGGATCTTTGTTGTCTTCACCACTGTGGGAACCTTGGCCATCTTTGCAGACGCCAGCTTCAACCACACACCCACCGACCCCTTCAAGTCCCCTTGAGGCATTAGAACTTTTGTGTTTCATCCTGGTGTACCTTTAAAACACAGGGAAGAAGAAATAACTGTATTAAAGTGCCAAATGTCTGCTATGCCTCACAACGTTATATGTATGTATCCATGTCGACATGTGTTACGTAAATATCTATCCATCCCAAAGCCTGTCAATATATATTGATATTATATACAGTACAGAGTAAAAGTCTGAGGTAAAATTAGACTAAATTTAAATATGAAATTGATTAAAAATTAAGAAATTCATGAAAGAAAACATATATAAACACATAGAATTGTGTATGGTGTTATAATAAACTTGCAGATATAAATTAATTACACACCATATAAAAATGAATCATATACATATGTTTAATACATGCTATCTTCATTTATCCTGAGGAGACAGAGGTGATGTATATGGAAACATCACTATTGCTATAGGGACATATGACATATTACATTTCAGTATGGGAACATAATTGCTTCATATATAATTTCTAATGCAACACTTTAGTTTTTGGCCATAAGGGAAATGAAGACTGTGATTTTAACTGTGTAATTCTCAGACTTGGACCTAGACTCATAGCTGCAGCACTGCCTCAAGACCTAACCTGTCAAAATATGATGTAGCAGGTCAAATTTTTATGCGTTACACTTGGGCGAAAGAGCATGTATCTGTATTCTATGTATACTTTTAGGGGATGGCATGTTATTTGAGCAGCTGACGTTTGTCAGATAGCACAGAGATTTTGTCTGTGTTTGACCTCAATGTGCAGGGAAATGCAAATGAATGGACATCTTGAGGTGCCTTGGCTGAATGAGCAACAGTGCTCGAGAACTTCTCAGACTCAGTATTGCTGCCTTAATGACATGGAAATGTATTGCTGCCAGGAAACAGATCGCCTAACATAGATCATTTAAACTAGCCCTAACTTCCCTACATGTGCAAGAGCATTGTCTGTTGCGTGAAACATAACTACCAACCCGATGTTAGCGTGCCTTACGTGTATGCATACATTTATCTCATCTACGGGTGTGTTTTTTAGCTCCAGACTCCAGGTCTGAAATGTGTGGATCCAGCATTTGATATCCATGTGTGGTGTTAACACATAAACACTAAGACACAGCAGAATGGGCGAGTTGTGTGCCTTTCGTTTCCCTGTGTCAGAATGTGCCGGAGCTTGGCACATGCTTTGTGGATATTTTTGCAACTGTAGTAATCCTCCTATATTTTCAGCACAGATGTGTCTGTGTGTGTGTGTGTGTGTGTGTGTGTGTGTGTGTGTGTGTGTGTGTGTGTGTGTGTGTGTGTGTGTGTGTGTGTCTGTGAGTGTGTTTGTCTGTGTGTGTGTCTGTGTGTGTGTGTTTGTGTCTGTGTGTGTGAGTGTGTGTGTGTGTGTGTGTCTGTGTGTCTGTGTCTGTGTGCGGAACGCAGAACAACAACACACCACCTCAATTCACCAGCTGCACCAAGAGCCTGTGGAATTCCCATCATATAGACGACGTGGGTTTGTCAGTGTTTTACACACACACACACACACACACACACACACACACACACACATATAGCATGTCATCTTTGTTTCTTTCACATGACACAAACACACACCTGCTCTTTTAATCTTGTCCTTTCATTTTTTTTTTTTTTTTTTTTTTTTTTTTTTAAATAAAGATCTGACGGGAGCATTAAAGGCTCCATCTGTTGTCAGAATGCTGCCATGAGAGTTGGGACCCTCACTCCATCTCCTGCCTGCTCTGCTATTAATAACCATCCTCACACACACACACACACACACACACACACACACACACACACACACAGACACACAGGTAATTGTTGCTGCATGGGTTTCCCTGATATTTCTCTGTGTAAATACACTCATGCATACATGAAGTGTGAGCTGTGTCAGCTGAGGCATTTGAAGTCTGAGAGTCTGCTGTCAGTCTCAATAGCTCATTGTGGCGACAGTGCTGATTGTGCTTCAGCGTGATAGACCTTGCTGCAGCATTATTGCCACCACTACTATTAGAATTACACTCATCTCTATCCTCAGCTTGTTATCTCACTCTCTGACCTTGCATGAAACTGTAGCAGTGAGTAGACGGGAAAGGGGGAGGGCGGCGCTCAATGGATGCACAAAAACACATCGGGGCCCTTCTGACTGATGTATTTATACTGGGAGTGGCGGCATGCAGGAGGGCAAGTCGGAAACATTCTCCTTCTCTCAGCTCTCAACTTGGTGCTGATTTATGGTCTGTTTATGTTTTTGCACTGGAGACCCTGACGCTCTCCCCAGGATGGGAGAGAGGAGAACATGACCTCAGACTCAAAAGAAAAGAGGTAATAGAAAGTAGAGGCAGAGACAAGGTAGATATTTTCTTATCTTGTGCAACAGACAAAATAAGTTTATGACCTTTGAAATGCAGACATCTACTTTATATATATCAACAAGAAAGTCTCAAGAAGCAGCAGGACCCGGGGTTCATCCTGAGGGCTTCACCCCATCAATCATAACACTTGTAGTCTTCACATCTTATTCAGTACCATTTCTATGGCAACAACATTCATTTCTATTTTATTTTTTTTCTAACTTGTAACTAGTCTTTTCTTGCTTCAAACTGATCTTGTGCTCAGTATCTGCAACACTGCGTTTTTTGCTCAAACTCAGGAAGTGCTGTTAGACCTCTCTCTCACTGCTGACCACACCAGAGGGAAGTTTTTGACAATTAAAGAGAAAGAATTTTGATAATTTTAGATTCGGCTTCAACAACCTACGGGTTTTCACTGTAAGTCTCACTGGAGAGGCTCTCAGTTTCTCTCATTTTAATTCCCACACATACTTTATCTTTATTGGCTTAGAGACATATCCAGTCAAATCATATCAGCATTGCTCTGCTGAGTTTCTGCACTTTATCTCCCTCTTTACTGTCTGATATCACTAATATAATGTCAGGGCTTACTTCCTTTAAGAATGGCTCATTTTACTGGCGCTCTATAAGTCCAGGTACTATCTCACACCTGATAATCTATTTGCTCTGGCACAGAATTCCTGACTAAAGCCACCTATTTTTTCATTTTTCTTAGTGTAAAAATGGAGCTCGGCCCAGTCTTTGTGCTGCTCTCAGTCCACGGACAACCTGATCACATCCATGGGACATTGTCATAATCACTGCCATTACTTCACCCCATCCCACCCCCTCCCTATGTGTTTCTATTGTCTTCCACAGTGTTGTTTTTGATTGTGCCACTGGAAGGCACCAGTCAGAAAGTTAAGTATTTTAAAAACAGTGGCTAAACTAACTGTAAAAAGGACTGAAAATTGGACAACTGATGTCAAGTTCCTCCTTTAAACTAATGATCAACAAGTTGTACACTAATGGGTGGATCAGACCTTTGAAACAATCAGATCCACAATCAGTTTAAGTGTCAGTTCTCTTAAATACTTTTGTTTGTATTTGTTTGTATTTATTTTCTTATATGATCAAAATTGTAAGTGAAATTTTGCTGGAATATTCTACTATTACATATATACTGTACATGTATAGCTTTAATTTCACTGTTCCACTATTGTTTCGAACAGCATAGATATGAAAAGATAAAAAAAAAGGCAGTGGAGATTTCATTGAACAAGGAGAGAGGTCAACTACAGGATGAGGAAGACATTGAAAGTGAAATGAGTAAGAGATGCCACCTTTGTCCACAGAGAAAGTCAACCCCCCAATCAACTCCACGCTCCACCCCGCCCATTTGTTCTCTCCCCCAAAAATATCCCCATTGTCATAACCTGTAACCTACTGCCATTCCTTTACCCCATCCCAGCCCCTCCACTTCCTCTTCCTCCCACCCGCAGTCCTAACCTCAGATTGGTGAGCACCAACAGGTGCCTGCCCCACAGGCTTCCCAGTACAAACACATTCCGCCCTCTCGTCACTCCCAGCATGCGCACCCAATCAGGCCGTGGTTTCACCCATGGAGCCATGGCCACAAAGAGAAGAAGGAGTCAGGAGAGAGAGCCGAACAGTCTGCGCTGCTGAAGTTGCAATCTAGCAGTGATTCAGCTGGAGGTGTGTATTCACTTGACTGAGCTTGACTGAGCTCCGGAGGGGACGCTCATCCATGTTCCGTAGGTTCTAGGTGAAGGTGCTGGGGGGTCTAAGTGCCTGGTGGTAGCGAAGCTTGGTGGCCTTTGATTGGCACATGAAAGAATAAGAAGATGTCATGACTGCCAAGGTTGGACAAATGAAAATGAAGCTCAACGTTGAACTGAGAATGAACACACTTCTCATCGTATGCAGCAGCCTTTGTCTCACATTCACTGGTAAGGACATTCATATAAATGCCAGTGTTTTGTGATGGCGACTGTAACTTTGTGGATGTCTGAATTATTTCCTTATATGCACTTCCAGCAGGATTTGAATTTAGACTTTAATTTAGTTTTTTTTACTTTGAAGTTTTAAGCAAGTCAACAAATAAATAAATATATTGCTCCAGTGCCTTTTAAATTAAGAATGTTGAATTGTGTAGTGGCAAGGAGAGATGGAGTGATGTTGGGAGAAAGACAAACAACAAAAATGTTTGTATGTCTTTGACTTTGACCTCTGACCCCATATTGGACTGGATAACAAACAGTTGCCCTGTGGTTGCTGGCGACCTGCGGTGCAGTGTTCCCATTCCTCCGTCTGTCCTAACACTAGCACCTATTTCCTGTGGAGCTGCTCAGAGCGGGATCCTTCCCACCTCCATTTTAGATGCACGCACTTTTTTTTTTTTACAAATTCATTCAGGACAGTTACATTATAATCAGATAACAGACGAGCATCTCACATCCCTCTGCATTCGGCCAGTTCAGTTAAATTGGTATTGATTCCATTTCCTCTGGTTCTTTGGATAAAATCAGAATTAGAATCGATTCGCAATGACTAGTTCTTATCAGGGCTCAAATGAGGGGCTTTGACTTTCACCCTCTGTCCGCACAGTGGGAATGGACAGCAAAAAGCTTCCCTGCATTAGCTGGTGACCTCCACAGTGGTTGTGATGTATTGTTCATGTCCCTTTGTGCAACGAGGGTGATTCTACATCTGTTTTGAAGTCTTTGAAGAAGAACGTAACGTAAAGTAGACTGAGAGTGATGAAATGGGGAGGGAACCCCAGATGAACAAAGTCCTTATTCTATGTCCTGATGAAGATGTTTCTGCTGTTGCACTTGAAAAGCAAAAAAGCTGCTCTGGAACATATAATGAATCACATTAACACATCATTGTTTGTTAATCAGAGTCTATTTTTGTCCCTGATGGAGCTGGTATCCCAGACATCCCTTTGATCCCACTCCCCTGCTGCATATCAATTACATTAGCTCAGTCACCTTTGCTACCCATCGTGCACCACCAGCACCTGCCCTGCTTCTTTTGTATGTCCTGTCTGTCCTTCTCCGTCTTTTCCACATGTTATTTAGTCACATATTTGTAAGGAATATCAACCTGTCATCAGTAGGTATTGAAATATACAGAGTGCTTTGTTCTAATAATAATCAAAATTTAACATCCCCCTGAATTTTAGACAATAAATAAATTAATAACAGCTTTGATTTAATGATTTCTCCTGCTCTTCCGCGTGGATTCAATATTTATTTTCAGATCAAAGGACAATAATATCTAGAATATTTACTGAACACAATTAGAATATGAATCAGAAAACACCAGTGCCAGTCCATCCATACTGAGTATACATGAGGATATAATATATTTTTAGCATGGGTCATCCCAGAGGGAACCACTGCCGCCCTGACTCACTGATCCGTGGAGAACAAACATGCTGTGGTCTGGGTGTCAGTGGCTTAAAGCTGCAAGCTCAATTGCGATTAGCTTGTGTTTGTGTACTTGAACATTTCAAACGCGAAAATGTGACCTACACATGTGCTTTTTTTTTTTTTTTTTCTGTTAGTTTTATTCTGAAGCCATTTATCGTTTGGTTAGAGCATTTTCTTTGGATGGAAAGTCAATAGAAATATATGAGTCACCTTCTTCTTTCACCCAGGGGCCTCAGAAACAGAGCGGAGGCTGCATCAGAAGATCTTTGAGAACTACAACATGAAAGTCCGACCTGCTCGTTACTGGGAGGAAAAGGTGATGGTGCGAGTTGGGATGACGCTCTCTCAGCTTGTCAGCTTGGTAAATGCAAACACCCATGGATTCACCCTGCTGAATTATTTCCGAATCATATATGTGTATATCAGGTTTTTCCCTGACACACACACAAACAACATTACCCAGATGAACTTCTGGCTCCTGCAGCCTCATCCATTCTGCCTCACTCAGTTAGTTTCTGCAGAGCAAGACTGAAAGTAAAAGCATTACAAGATACAATGGCAACACCAATGTTTATCCCTCTCTCTCTCTTTCTCTGTGTCTCTATCCCACTACAGAACGAGAAGAATGGTGAGATGACAACCAACGTGTTCATGAATCTGGTATGAGCATGAAAACATTCATCTTCATCACTGAGCCACGCTCTTCTGCTCTGACTCCTCTCTCCTCTGCTCCATCGCTCCTCCTTCAAATAGACTTGCCACTTTCTATAACCACAAATTATTTCTTGCTCTATCTCTCTCGTTCTCTGACTCACTCTTTCATTTCTGCCTCTCGCCCTCGCTAATCAGAATTCAGGGCGGCCTGAGTGTTTGTGACAGCCGTGTGCGAGTCTGTGTCCTGATCAGTGGGATTTAAATGACTTATCAAAAGCAGGGGAAACAAGGATGTAAATGACAAAGATGTCAGGGCACCGTTGTAATGATTTCACCTCCTGTCTGTTGTGCTAAGCCTGTTAGTCACGTTCTATTCTTGTTTTCTGTCTTCCTCCTCCCCCCCTTTCTCTCCTTCCCAGGCATGGACAGACTACAGGTTGTCATGGACCCCAGAGAAGTACGACAACATTAATGTTTTGAGGATTCCTCCTAACAAGGTGTGGCGTCCTGACATCTACCTCATAAACAAGTACGGGTCCATGCACAGCCACAGACTCATCCATGATACAGTAACTAACAGCTGATCTGCCGCAAAGACTAAGCTGATGAACACATTTCACAATGATCTATGGAAGTCTGTCCACCGCTTTAGTGCTGACTCAGGTATCTCAACAATTATTGGATGGATTACTTTTTGGTATAGACATCCATGTTACCCTCAGGATTTCATGTAGCACCAGGTCAAAGATGACGCCATGTTTTTATTTTAAATTTTAAATTTAAATAAACACTAATGACTTTCCCATCATATATAAATTTATGACATAAATAATTTAAATCATTTTTTGAAGAAACTTGTAATTGTAAGGTCAAAATATATTATAACTCCTTAACCAACGCTTGAATTTTTGTGCACGACCCCAAAAATAGAAATGTTACTGTTCTTCAACCCTTTTGATTACAATCTTGCTCTTTTTTGAGAATAACTAAACTTTCAACCGAAAAGTCAGAGTGAGTATAAAAGATACTAAACCAAAGGTACAGAGGCACAACTATTATAGAAATGTAACTCTTTGCCTCGCATTAAAAGGGGAATCCAAGTCCCTTAGTAGTACCTTATATTTAGGAACCACTTTGAGGCCATAGCTACGAGCCTTAAACAAATGTTGCAACAGCTTTTGCAGTGATGTGGGAATCCCGAAATGCTGTGTTTTGATAGAAGCGAAAGACTTATAGCTTTCAAATAATATATCACTTTTCAAGGTTGCCTGAGGACTGACATCAAAACACACCCAATGTAGCTTGTAGGCTATAATAACATATCAGCGCAAAATGTCATGGGATATTATGCCCGACATATTAGTATCACATTTGTCTTTCTCTTTTTCTCCCTGCAGTAATGACGGTCAGTTTGATGTGGCCTTGCATGTCAACGTCTTGGTTTACAGTGATGGGACCGTCAACTGGCTTCCCCCAGCCATCTACCGCAGCTCCTGCTCCATAGAGGTACAGAAAACCCCCAAACCTTCATCCCTCTGTTATTTATTTCTCTCTATGTGGTCTTGGGATCTGGGACATTTAACAGCTGATATGAATATGCCCTTTATGACCCTGTTGTCTTACTTTATTCTCCTGTTTTTCTGGACGCACATCCAACGATCCGCAGGTGGCGTACTTCCCGTTTGACTGGCAGAACTGCAGCATGGTTTTCCGCTCCTACACCTATGATGCCTCTGAGGTGGACCTGCAGTACTTTCTTGATGATGACGGCAAGGAGATCCAGGAGATTGTTATAGATGAGAATGCTTTCACCGGTTGGTGCCCACAGCAACTTCGGTTCCTTGTCATAGTCCTGTCTCAAATAAAAGAACAATGACTTATTGTTGAGCTACATGGCCATGTGTAAAATATGTCCTGCATCTTGACAGGACGTTTGTGGGGATGCAGAACATCTACTAATGTCTGGTGTTATAGCTTTCTCTCATCACCTTGTGCATCGTCACCTTTGTCTTCTCTCCACAGAGAACGGAGAATGGGCCATATGTCACAAACCTTCGAGGAAGAACATTAAGGAGGACCTGTACGAGGACATCACTTTCTATCTGATCATAGAAAGGAAGCCTCTTTTCTACATCATCAACATCATCGTGCCTTGCATCCTCACCAGCGTGCTGGCCATATTTGTCTTCTACCTGCCTCCTGGAGCAGGTCAGCACAGCCGACATGTTTTGACATTGTGACTACACATCAGTGTCAAGAGAGGGTATAGGAAGTGAGATTAATCTTTGGTACATCATCTCGTGCCATAACAAGAAGTATGTATCTAATACTTCATGAGGCAGAGCAACCTTTGAATGAATAAAGATATATTGTGGATTAAAGGTAAGTGACCTTGCTCAGGAATGTACTTTGTCAAACTTTGGCCTTATGTGATTAGATTTTAGAGTGATGTTTCACCAACATCAAGAAAAAACAAATACTGGACATGCAAACTGAAAATTTGGGGTAAATAACCTATATTTCAGGTGATCTTTACCAATTGCATGTTCTTCCACAACAACCAACAGTCAAATGCAGTGACGTCTCAAAGTCTGCCCTTGTCAACATTAACCATGGGCTAACTGAGTAATATTTGCTGCTGCACCGTCATAATTAATTCTTCAAGCTGCCCTTGTCATCTGCAGGAGAGAAGATGACTCTCTCCATTTCAGTCCTCATTGCTCTGACTGTCTTCATGCTGCTGCTGGCTGACAAGGTCCCTGAGACTTCCCTTGGCATCCCAATTATTGTCAACTATGTCATGTTCACCATGATCCTGGTCACTTTCTCTGTCATCCTGAGCGTGGTCGTCCTCAACCTGCACCACCGAACACCCAGCACACACATTATGCCAAACTGGGTTCGAAAGGTGAGCCTGGGTTTAACAGTTATCCGGATTCACTTAGAGTCTAGAATCCTGATTTCACTGATTCCCGAACCTTACATTTCCAGGTGTTCATTCACTTCCTGCCCAAGTACATTGGCATGGAGAGGCCAAACCCAGAGGAACCTCTGTTGAAGGAGGAGTCTGGTGATGACAAACCTATCCGAAGCTTTAATGGACGGCAGCCTGGAGGAGAGTACTTCTTCCGCAAGATCAACCCTGAACTCGTCATACCCTGGAGAGGCAGGTGAGGACGCATTTATGAAGGAAGGAATCTCAGTCTAAATCAGTTTCATTTCATCTCATATGAACCGGTCGAGGCAGATGGGCGCGCACCCTGAGCCTGTTCTGCCCAAGGTTTCTGCCTCTTAAAGGAAGTTTTTTCTGCCGCTGTCACTAAGTGCTGCTCATGGTGGGATTGTTGGGTCCTTTTAAATAACTTTATAAAGAGTTTGGTCTAAACCTGCTCTATAAGGAAAAAGTGCCTTGACATAACTTTGTTATGATTTGGCGTTATATAAATAAAATAAATTTGAAATATGATCAAAATTAAAATTAATACCTTCAAGATATTTGACAAGATATATTTATTAAGATATATTTCTACAATCGTGTTATTCGTAAGCCAACATTCCTAAAACGATTGTTGGTCTATATGACCACCCATCTTTTTACAGCTTCTTTAACATCAACAAAAAGGAATTAAATGAGAATCGCAGCCTTGTTTTGTAAGTTTTGTCTTGGTTGCCATCAACCTAAATGGTTGCCTGTGGAGATTTGACCACCAGTTGCCATACGGGGCAATGCTTTAATGACCGGGTCAGGTTAACCGCTGCAGTTCATATACTGATAACAGTTGTAAAACTATTCTGCTGATAGTTGGAGGCGCTAATGTCTCAACAAAAACAGCCACAATCTAACATAGGCATGGAGGAAGAATGCTGCTAATAACCAAGCACAGATGTAAACAAGGCAGAATTCAAGTATTCCAAAGATTTTGCAAATGTTTAATGAAGAAGGAAACGTATTCAACATAGTTGTCAGACCTTGTCAGAAGTTAAGTTGTGTTTGTTTACTAGCAAACTTCCCATTGTGACTGGATTAGATTCCAAAGACAAAATAAACTCTTGAAAGAGGTAAAATCGCAAAATATACTAATTAGACCAACCTGTCAAGACTGAAAACTATTGACCTGAAGTAACGACCATGAGGGTCATCCATCCTATTTCCAGGCTAAGATGTGCTGATCCTGACGTTACACCAGGGGAAAGCTATTTCTATTAACGTTAATAAAAGCCAGCGCAGGCATGAATCTTCTTTGTACAGTGTGCCAAAGTGTGAATGTTGGATCTGATGCCAGACCAGCTATTATAGTAAAGTACACAGTGTGCCAGACTTGGCAGAATTACAGCCATCACCGCAGCAGCACAGAGAATCTGTCAAGACATGTGCACTTCCTTCAGCCTCAGATATTTAATACAACATCTAATACAGTCACATCGAGGGTGTTCAGACAAACAAAAAACGGGGATTAATGATGCATTCGTGACTGTTGTTTATATCACGAGCTGAATGAAGCTCTCAGCCTACTTTGTTACGTTGTTAGCCATGAAAGGTTGATCCTGACTTTTCTTCAAGCACAATCATCAGGTCGACATTTGTGGTTTTGGGTGAAATGTCTCAATAAATCAACTGTCGACATGTGATTCAGCCCTCAGCTGTACTTTGGGTTTAATATTATCTATTAAACATGCTAAATGTTTAACCTTTTTTATTATATGCTGTGTTAACCTAAATTTTAGTGTTGGCCACAAATATACTGTATTTTTTTTAAAGGTGCATGGTGCATATAGCTTCTTATAGGGTACACGTATTGGAAAGCCATTTAAATCTGAGTGATGGGGTTTCTTTTTCTGAATTAGAGACCGACTAATCACATTTCACTGTTTTAAACCACAGAGACTGAATCTGGTTTGGTCCATGACCTTGCTTCTTTGACACTGGATCACTCAGAACATTTATGTAGCTTGATTGTGCACATTTGATATGGTGTGATGTAGCTGTCGTCATCAAATGCTCATCTTAATCACATTCGGATTTTCTAGTTGAATAACTATGAAATAAAAACACCAAGATCTTTGTCTGTTTACCCACAATGCTTGCCACTTCTCCAAGACTGGGTAGACATTATCCAGAGGTGTATCTAAACTCTTCAGTTCATGCTGTCTATCCAACCATGCCGGCTTCACTCTCATTAATCTGCCAGTGGGCTTCTGACTTGCCACACAGCCCTGGCATTATAAACAGCTCCACGGTCCCCCCGAACCAGACCTGGTGCTGGGCATCTCTCATCCCGTTCCAAAGGCATCAGATTCAGCCCCAGCTAAGCCCCACACCCCCGTCCACAGTCGCCAGCCTCTAAGCCTCTGTTTAGGTTGGGCATTAGGGGGTAATCCCACAGACAGGAGGTGGAGGGAGGGGTAGATGAGTGGAAGGGAACATCAGTGCCGAATAATCAGGGCAGAGGAGGATTCTGACGTTTTTTGATGTGGAGGAGATGGTGGTTGCGCAGCATCATCCATGTGGACACCTTTCCTTCTTTGTCTTGTTATTCTGTCAGAGGGTTGGTTGGAGCAGCTGTTGTCCTTTACAACACATTTATGAGAAGTTTCTGGATGTTTGATGATGTGAGCTGCTTCTATATAAGTGTGTATCACTGAGAGTGTGAAAATCAGTTGAATTACCCATGGGTGTGTGTTTGAATTGGTGTAGCCCTGCAGTTCTATCATGAGTCAATTTTTCAGTCAATATGCATATATTTACATGTATAACAAGTATACATACGGTATCAGTGTACAGTGTGTGGGTGTGTTTTTGTGTGTGTGTCTGTCATAGTGAGAAGGGCTCCGTGTATCTGTGGTAATGAATACAAACTGTGGAATGTAGACGGCATGCAGCATGTAGAGCAACACATAGCTCTGCTGTGACACACACACACACACACACACACACACACCCATACGCCATTCACACAGGAGCTCATTTTTATTGTCCTGCAATCCATCTGTTGTCACGCTGTCCCTCTGTGACTCTGATAACTTGTCCCACTCCTTCTCTGACGCCTTCCACTCTCTGGTGCCGAAGGTTCTGCACATTATCAACACCACACACACTATGCATGCGCACGCACACACACGCGTAGTGAAGGTGCCGATATGACAGGTGCACTGCGGTGCCCAGCCACGCTTCTTTGGAAAGGTGACACGCGATATGTATCCTTGAAATCTCAATGTTTTAGTGACCTTATGATAAAGATGCAGTCCAATGATATTATGTTACACTATGAAACCAATGTCAGTGAAGCTAGTTATTATCTGTGATGGCTTGTGACAAAGCATAACACATGAGCAAATGAACAGATGGCCGAGCGTCTATATCTGGTCACATGAGCAGCTCCTGCATGAGGAAATGAATTTCACAACAAGATAAAAAGAAGAAAAATAAGAATTTAAGAATTTTTAATGTGTCAAGGGACAATAGGGACAAGGGATTACAATAGAATAGCTAATAAAAGTTATGTTGTAATAAAGAAATCTAAGAATTAAAATAATCATATCTGAATAAATGACAAGGTGAATGTCATCTAAAGAGCATAGTGTATTTTGATATGTAAGAATACTGACCTTGACTTTTTGTAATGTCAGTGTTTTAATAGTACTATCAATAGATAGTATGAGTATTAGTATAAGACACAAACATATAGTACATATTGTATGTGCACTGTGGCTTCCCATGTGTAATGAAGAAATCAAACCTTTCATCATACTGTTACATGTCCAGTAATGTGACATGTTGCTGAAGGGTAGCTGTGTTGTGTTGGCATGTACACATGTATACACATGCCAACAGGGGCTATATACATCCCCTGTTACTGTAGCAATGTTAAAGAGTTGATCGGTTTGTTTACTTTCCTGCAGTTTTACCCTTCTCAAAGCAATAACTTAACATGCTTGTTCAGATGAAGATATGTATATGAAACTGTTGAACATATACAGAAGGACGAAAGCATTCAGGCCACTTTAACTGATATGCATTCATATACTGAAATTCCCCCAGCCCCAGAGTTTAAAGGTCACATATGACTCTTTTCAGGAAAAAATATAAAGACCAGCTTTGGAAACTCAGGGAAACAGTTGAGATTGTTGTTATCAAATATATAGTTTATATATCATTATATATAGTTCATCAAAAAAAAAATTTACAGGTTTTTTTTTTTTAAGTGCATTTATGTGTGAAATATTTTTGAGATGCATTTGCACCTGACGGCAATTTTTTTTTTATTCACAGGACGTAATAATAACATTAATGATACATTCTATCTATAGGCAACTTTTAAGACACCCTAGCACGCTTTACAGAAGTGCTAAAACATTCAGAAACATAAACGAGATTAAAAAAATATAGGTATGAACAAATTATAGAATTGAATATACACACATACATACGGACATATACACATAGGAATCCATATACAACCACACATACATATATACAGGTGAGGGGTGAATGGGGTGAGCACCAGGCAAATGGAGGAAGTCAAACCTGTGGTGAACAGTAAACACCCTATTGAAGTGTTTGTTTAAACCTACACTGTGACCTGACCTGCTGTGTAAATACAGTTTTTATTGTTGCAAATGCAAATTTAATATATATAAATAGTTTTTTGATGAAATGAGCCTATGGCGTGTCTCAAGACTAAACTGAAATAACAGACTATATAAATACATGTATTCTGGTTGAAGTTCTTGGTCCCAGCAGGTCAGCTTGGCCTCTGTCTGTGCTCATATGTTTTTCTTTATGGAACAGCTGAGGGGGTGTAAGAATGAAAGGTCACACCACAAATCAAAGGTCATGGCATCACGTAAACATTGACCCAGCTTTGAGACAATGTCACCCCTTTGTCAGGAATGTGGTGCACAGAAGAGCTGGGGGCCCACAGTAGTTCTGCTGGTCTGTGGCTAGAGGGCAACGCACAACACATTCTGTATGTTATGAAGTGACAACACTGATGTCTGCATCCACAGCCTAATGTGTGTCCTCCACTGGACAGCTAATGTCAGCGACGGTTTGTTTCACAATGCTGCGCAAGTGACTCATGACATGCGCAACATAAATCTGAGCTTCTGAAGTGTTTGTGAAGAGAGTAGCTGCATGTTTTAACTTCTTCCAGAGGACATGTGTCTAAGTATTAACATTGCAGTGTGGACAGGTGAGATATTCCCCTATGGGAACCATGCACCAGTGTCAACATGCCCAATCTGATGGTGGATTTCTGAAAACACAAACTGCTCGTACTTTAATAAATATAAAAATAATACAAGACAAAGCTAAAATGTACTGACGAACATTATCATAATCTAGGGATTTCATACATGACGTACATTGTAATTTTCATCTCCTTTGTTAGCGTCTATAATTGTATATATATATGTTTTCTGTTTCAATTTACTCCATATGTATTGCTAATTTTTATTACAAGTGTAGAGACAGTAACTATACACTACATGTTATTTTATTTAAGTTTTAATGTATTTATTTGTTCTGGTGTACTGAGTAACTTTAGCATGAAAAGTTCTATCTTATCATATCTTATAGTTAAATAAACTGACTAAACTCAGGATGATAAGATAAGATAAAATAAGATAAGATTAGATAAGATAAGATGGGGTAAGATAATATAAGATAAAGCTTCATTCATCCTCACATCATTGTGTCTCAGCTGTATACACTGTCTGATGAATAAAGAAACTCAAACCTAAAAATAATAATATGCATTCCTTCAAAACGTTGCAAAACAGTGTAACCATTAAAGTCTAACAAAGCCAGGCAGTTTAAATGTGTTTTTAAAAGTATTAGGCTACAGCAGGTATGAACAATAAGTTAAAAACCTTTTCTTTGGTGACCAGTATTAGCTGCTCTTGGATGAAAGTTCATTCTTGACCTCAACTCCGAATGTAGTTGAAAGGTCTTTTTGGCTTGTCTTATGTGTAGTATTTCATTTTATTAGCTTGAGTTTACATGTAATACAGTCTTAACTAGACTGACTTGTCCTTCTCTCTCTGCTACTCTCTGTCTTTTCAGGTGTGAGAGCACAGTGCAGCTCCAGCGCCTCCCGAACACAGACAGCTACTGTCTGATCCTCCCCCCCAACCTGAAGTCAGCCATCGCCGCTGTGACATACATGGCTGAGCAGCTGAAGAAGCAGGACACGGACGACACAGTGAGAAACGCACGCCGCAGTCTGTCGGGCAGTTTGTTACTCAGTCTGTCTGAACACAGTGGTCCACACATGCCCCAGGGATGTTCATGTGTCAGTGCATACATACAGTACTGCTGACTCAGTGCTTACACTAAGTGCTTGTCTATTTGTGCGTGTGCGTTTGTGTGTATTCCCTCTAGATGACAGGAGATTGGCAGTTCATCGCTCTGGTGGTGGACCGTCTCTTCCTGTGGTTATTTGTCATCATCACCACCCTGGGAACCCTTGCCATGTTCTTGGACGCCAGTTTCAACTACACTCCTGATGATCCCTTCCCTTAAATCGCACACAGACACACACAGCTGGAGCTTGACACATTGTTTGTCACTTTATTTATACTTTTTCTCGGTGCTTTGTGAAATCACCAGACCCAACTGTCCATAAATACCCAACTCCATATTTCTCTGAGATGTTTTGTGAGGTCAGGCTGCAGACAAAGATGTGTCACCTTGGCATAAAGAGCAGTACACAGACCTAGGACACATCCGCCTGTATAACAGAATACATGTATAGATATATAGATGGTAAATGTATATGTTCTAACACTCAAAGGTTTTGTCTAAATCATGTATTTCACATGCTAAGATGTTCTTTACTTGGGTCTAAAAGCTTGAAATACATGTTTCTGAAGGTGAAAGTGTTTGTGTTATTCAAAAAACACCTTTATGAATCTGCTCTGCTCTGTGAAACATGCAGGATAGAGACCGATTGTAATGTTGACTTTTGGGCAGCAGAGGGCGGTAATATAATGTTAAGTCAAAGGAGAAGGACGCTGTTGACGAAGGGTTGATTTCTAGTCAGGACCTTACAATATTTATATAAATGGAAGAATCTCTGTCTGTGTTTCAGTTTTCTCAACAACCGCTCTTTAGATCATCTTCAGACTTTGCATTCTGCCATCCTGCCCAGTGGAGACCGACTGGCCACACTCACTGCAGGATGTATACTGTGAAGTTGTTTGGATGATGTCAAACTGAATTAAAACAGACCAGTGAGCCCCTTATGATTGGCACTAGCACATATAAATAGGAAAATAAATGTCAAAAACATTATTTTTTTTTGGAATCAGCTAAAGAAAATATCACTAAATACCACTTAAGTAAAGATTTGGACAGAAACCTGGAAAATGACCAACGTAATAATGGGATCACTATGTCTGGTATCCATGTGTTCCATGTACTGTTATGGTTTTCCATAATGGCAAAAGTGACCATATTTTAGTTTGGGTGAGTAGAAGGATGTGGCCATTAGAGTGGCCAGGGGTGGAGATCTGGCTGGATACCTGTGGTTGGCTCATTAGTACAGTGGCATGGAAACAACTAAAAAGATAATAATATGTGAATTGATTACAAAGCAAAATGACAGTGAGATGTAAAATGATGAAAAAGTGTAAATTGATATGTAAAAACAACTAAAAAAAAATGACAGAAGACGATTAGACGTGAAAAGAGATAGAAAACAAATAGAGATGTGTAGCCTGCATTTAGCCCCTTTTAAGCTCTTAGGAGAAAAGAAGTCTTCTCTGTCATTGCTTCAGAGGGAAGATGAGAAGAATGGGTCCACAAGACCAAGAGCACAGTCTACTGGCCCCGTCCTGCTGCTGCGGCACAAAGGCCAAGTCTTGTTGCATAAGAAGGCTAAAGATGGAAAAGACAGGGGACATGAAGAGAAGGGCGCCATCCCCCTCATTTGCGCACTCAGAGCTTTTCAGGGAAAAGCCGTGGGCCCAGCATGTTTTATTGCCAGTGCCTCAGTGACTTCCAAGGGCACTTAAAGGACTTCAATCATTAGATTTGCACTCCACTTGCTCACTTCAGACCCGGAGGAGGCCTCAGAAACAGGAGGGGAATGTTGTTGGTTCCCGTCACTGGGCTGATTTAGCTGTTTTCTTTTTCACCTCCTATTGAGTGTTGAGCAACGGCTAAACCAGCAAGACAAATGTGTGTTTTTAAGCTTTTGAAAAAGAAAGTAGTAAAAGGGGATGAGCGAGAGAGAGAGTAGAGGGGGGAAAGAGCAATGTTCTTTTTGTATTCTCTGCAATCCAGGACCTGGGTGGAAAAGCAGCCAAGGGGACATCATATAAATCAGGTAACCAGCAGCAACAGCAATGGTAGGCCTGAGACCGGCCCCTGATCTTCTTCCTGCTCATCTTCCTCCTCCTTATCTCACACAGGGCATTGTGCCCACCTCTCTTTCCTTCACATGCCTTTCCTTCATTGTCTCTCCATCATTTCTCTTCCCACCTTGACCTCCAGGACGACTTTCAACCCCCAAAACCTGCCCCTTCCTCTCTCCTCCTGATTGTCCACCTCCATATCAAAGTGAAACTGATTCCTTGAGCTGTCGGGTCATTCCCTACCCTGGCAACAATGAGGTATTTGTTGGCCTCTGAAGCTAAGTGCTGAGGGCTATTTCTCCAGCCTGGATACAGCAGAGGGGGGAAAAAGAGTTATAGTGCGAGAAGAGGTGGATGAAGGTGAAGGGAAAGGGCAAGAAGATGGGAAAATGAAAGAATGGTTCAATGCAGATGAGCTGTGGAAGAAGAAAAGAGGGGGAACAGACCAGTGATAGCAATCTAGCAAAGCCTCATTACGTTTAAAATAGGTAACCCAGCCAGGAGGTGAGCACATGCCCATTAACCTGGCAGTAGGGATAACTTCCTCCAGGCTTATGGGTTATTACTTCCTCTCACGTTTCTGTAGGACCACATCACTGGACACACTGAGGTTATGAATGTGCTCAGAGCCTGTCAGCACCATGTGATTGGTGATCTGGACAGTTGGGAGTCTACTTTGTACAGGGACATGGACTTGATTTATAGCTCTGATCTGGGTCACTGGTTGCACCATAGAATGTATAGTGTGTGTACTGAATTCACACACACACACTGTTTAAGACCAAAGCCTAAAATATAATACACATTCAGTGTTTTTAGCCTCCATTCATTGGACTCCACAACAATATGAACTTCTGTATATTCACATGCAGCTTAATACTAATATTAAAACTGATAATTGAGTCAGTCTTTCTGTGGTTTTATCATTTCATGTAAATGCACAATGTGCCATATGCGGCTGTAATTGCAGGGAAATTAACCAAAATGCACCTTGTTGTTGACTATCACGGGAAACAGGTGGGAATTCAAGATAAAGCTGCGAGCCTCTGCATCAGTTTGTAAAAGATGGAGCCTGTGCGGAGTCTGACAGAGCTGAAAAGGTTAGAGACAACCTCAGATGCAACCTGTTGCTGTGCTGGAAGGAGGGTGGAGGGGGGGTGGGGTTGGGGAGTGAGTGTGTGTGTGTGTGTGGTGGTGGTGGTGGAGTGGGGGGGGGGGGGGGTCCCAGCAGCAGCTCCATGCATCAGCAGTCATGATAATTACACACCCACTTTCACACCATCACCAACATCTTGGACAAAGCCCATCCCGGACTGAAGACCCCCGGCAACACAACTCAGGAGCGACACGGACACAACCGGCTCCTTTCATAACAACTGACTGAGTTTAACGGTCATTTCTGGAGCTTTCTGTTTTAAAGGAGGTGACACGGACGCAGGAGCCTTTTTAAATTTAGAGGAGGAGGAATTGAATACACACACACATTATTATTATTATTATTTTTTTTTTATTATTATTGTTTTTATTTATTAATTTTTTTAAATGGCCAACTCCGGGATTCAGCTGTTGGGATTCTTCCTGTCTCTGGTCGGGATCGTGGGGCTGATCATCGGGACCATCCTCCCGCAGTGGAAGATGTCAGCGTACATCGGGGACAACATCATCACAGCGGTGGCCATGTACCAGGGGCTGTGGATGTCATGCGCTTTCCAAAGTACCGGGCAGCTCCAGTGTAAAATCTATGACTCCATCCTGCAGCTCGACAGTGAGTATGAAAATAAATTAATATATATATATATATATATATATTCCTACTTGTAATGGCTATGCGATGTCAGGGATCACTGTTTTAAGCACCTACCACACTTTAGTTGACCCTTCATCAAATTCACTTTGACTTAGTGGTGTTACAGTGCTGGATTGTGTGGCTTCTTCACCTGGGGACCCACCTGCTCCATCAAAGCACCTCCTTCATCTGAACAAGACCTCACTGTGGTGGGATTTGCCACCTCGGGGTATAATCTGCTCATCACCTCTTGGTCACCATCCATGCGGTCTGTCGCTACAGAGGGACGTTGTTGTCTCCATAATGTTTCCTCCTACAGCTGCAGACTCCTGGAGGAAAAGTACGAAAGGGGAACTGAGGAGACTTTCCTCAGAAACCTCACCCATACATTTTCACATTCAAAGAAACCCTCCCCACCTTACCGCCCACACACAACCTTCCCATCACTCAAAACGCTTGCACACAAGATGCTACTTTGTCCAAGCAGTGCTGCTGTGTGATCATTGTTAAAACCTGTGGATGGGTGGTGAAGAGTAACTCAACCTCTCCCTTGGCAGAAATAGCTAATAGTGCAAACGCCAAATGTCTTTGCCGAAGATGTTGCCAAAATAATCAGTTTCAAACCACCATGGGTAGTGGTGACCATGGTAACAAAACCAGAGCACACAGGCATCTCAACCCTCGACCGAGCATCACCCGTTACACTGATTTCTGACAATTTACAATCACTTGTCATCAGTTTTACGTGCAGAAATACACACTGCCCCAGGTTTTGTACGGCACCTGTTGGGCAGTGAAAACCGGAAGGACCCTGCAGATTTTTGGCCTCATTTTCTGACTTAGACTCAGCACATGATTCAAATTATTAGGAAATAATTTTTGCTGTCATACACCATATCTGACGGTGTTTATTCTCTTGTGAAGTGATTTCATTTTCATCTATATTGCAGGCTATTGTGTCTGGGCAACCTGTCAAGGGTTTCAGACCCTTGGACTGAGATAATCTGCTTCATATTAGCTGGAATTACACAAACCTCAATGTGGGTCTTGGGTCAAAATGTATATGGTGCATATCCCTGAATTAAAACAAACACAAAATCAGTGCAGGTTACATCTCATTTTTTATTTGGGCCATTTTAGTTTCAACCATGCTTTAATAGTTTTATGACCCATGATTGATTAAAAATGTGTGGTATAGTTGTGTGCGCCTGTCTACATCCAGTTGTGTGTTTACTGTATAATCCAGCCTATTGTTTCTCATTTCTCGCACTCTATAGAGTCCATCCCCTCTCTCTCCTCTCTCTCTCTTCCACATCCTCTTTCCCTCTGCGTCTCTCTACCCATCCATCCGTCCCTCCCTTGCTGCTGGAGGGTTTTGTTTGTTTGGGCAGGGCAGGGATGGCCTAGACTGGCACAGACTGGTTCTAGGTGGACAGAGGGTGAGGAGGGCACCCTCTGATAGGTTTATAGTGTGAGAGATGGGGGGGTTGGATTCAGCAGGCCTCCACCTCTCTAACAGCAACAGATGGGAGGGATAAAAACAAAGTGAGATGTGTTTCTTTTCTGTGTGCTTGTGTGTGCTTCTGTGTGTTCATGTGTATCCCATGGTTCCTTTTCCAGGAAAAGCTCACAATAAAGTGTCTTGACAGGCTGATGTTAATGTAATTCACAACCTCTGGACACACTAATAAAGCCTCTTTGATAGATAGAGGACAATTTATTAGCCGTTATTTAGTCATTTTCTAGTTTGTGCCTCCAGATTTGCACTTTACAAACATGATTGATCATTTGACTTCATGAGCTCTTTGTGCTTTTGCAAAGTGTTGCATTTTTAACCTTTGTAAGCTGCGCTCCCACATTCCACTGAACAAAAGGACATGTGTTCGCTGGCCGTCCTAAAAGAACCAACACACACCTCCTGTTCTCTTCTTACACGTAATCATCACTTGTTTCCATCTCTCTGTCCTCTCCAGGTTCGCTTCAAGCCACTCGTGCCCTGATGATAGTTGGCATCATCGTGTCCATCGCGGGGTTGGGTGTGGCCTGCATGGGAATGAAGTGCACCACGTGTGGAGGCAGTGACAAACTACGCAAGTCCCGCATCGCCATGACGGGAGGCATCATCCTCCTAGTGGGGGGTGAGGATGGGAATGCTCCTTTAGAGTTCTCACCTGTTTCCCTGTCATCGATGAGAATTAATGTGGGAGAAATTTGATCAGAGATGGGAAAACCAACATGGAGGTGTTGTTCCACCACAAGCTGCCAGAACAGCTTGTACATGTGGAGGTCTACAGGAGGGATGGGACATCATTCCTCCATTATCTAGTCCTTCACTTGGTGTTTGGATGGTGCTGCTGGGGAGCAAAATAGTAAGGTTTCCAACGGGGTGGAAACCAAGTGACTGTGGAGGCTCATCAGACCATTCAGCAAAGGCGAACCCTGCACTGAAGCATCTGCAATTACTATGCTCTGATATTTTACTCAGGCTATTTGAACATTTAATAAGCTTGGAGAATAACACTTTTTTAAAAGCTAAAATGATGGGACTTTTAAGTTGCTTTCACAACGTTTAAAATTTGGAAAACGCTGGCACGAATTTACGAGTCATCGCTAACGACAGCATGCTACCATCCTCATAATGACAATGCTAACATGCTGATGTTAGGCAGCGATGATCTTTACCACGCTCACCAGCTTAGTGTAGTGTATTAACATGCCACACTGAATATAACATGCTAATATAATAATATTATATTATATATAGCTTGTTATATTAGCATGTTATATTTAAAATATGCTAATATTAAGTTTTAATTAGCACGCAGATGCAGCTGTAGGCAATGTCATTAGGGTTGCAATTGTATGTAATTGTTCATAGATGAAACTAAGACAGATGATTAGTCACCAAAGTTGATGGGTGAACGAAATGAGATTCAGGCAGTAGTTGTTGAGACCTTATAGTGGTGCTAGAAATTGATTCATTTGATTATGATTCATTAGGATTCACCCTCTGGGCAGCATGAATATCAGCTAAATTCCATGGCAATCCATTCTGTAGTTGTTGAGAGATTTTGGGCTTTGGTCCAGTGGTGAAAGAAACCAAAAACATTAACCTTGAAAAACTAAGAAAAGTCAAACCATGGACAATTGGACTTCTGAGCAGAAATATTGTGTGATCACACAATATCATCCCACTGTGTAATAGGACCTATGTTAATCTCTATGAATTCTCTATGGGGCCTGGTTGATTAATGTTTCAAACCCCAACTCACCTGATCATCACACACCTGCTTAGATCATCTGCACGTCACATAATAGGTAGGAGGAAGTTTGATCCCCAGCCCAAAAATCTCTCCTCCCACCCTCCTGCTCCTCTGCCCGTCAGAGGTCGTCAGACTCAATGAGACCAGTTCTCCTGGCACTGATTCTGACATAAAGCCTCTAACTGGCTCTGAAGAGAAACACTAAAAGCTAATTGTGCTGCAGCCGCCTGGTGACTATAAAGGGGATAAAAGCATGTCTGCTCTCTCAGGTTTTGATGATGTGCTGATGGACTGATTGATCCTTGTTGTTGACTCTCTCTCCTCTCAGGGCTTTGTGCCATCGTGGCGTGCTCCTGGTTTGCTCATAATGTCATCCGGGCTTTCTATAACCCGTACACTCCCGTCAACACCAAGTACGTAACCCCCAAAAACTCACTGTGTTCAAAAGAAATGATTTGACTTTTGAGTGAAATTGCTTATTCACATCAGTCAGATGAGAAGATCAATACCACTCTGATATCTGTCTGTTAAATATATAATACAGCTGGAGCAAAAAGGCAGTTAGCTTAGCTTAGCATAAAGACTGAAACAATCACATCAACGTGTTATAATGTGTCTGGTTTGTTTGCTTCATGCAAAAACCCAACTGTACTTTATACATATAACTAAAGTGACTTCCTTTAACCAGAGCCAGTATATCAATGTCTGCAGGCTGTAGTTTCATACTATTATGTATATAGAGATAGAGATATGAGATATATCTAACTCTTTAAAGTATTTTAAGTATTATTTGAATGTTTCTGTTTTGTCGGACTCCACTATATCAAGAGCAAATATTGTATATTTTTTACAGTTTGACAGCTTTTGTTACTTTGCATACAGATATTTTACACATAAATCACAATCATCTAATTATATAATGCTTTTTTTTTTTTTTATACAGTATATACAGTATTTAAACCTTGCCCCGTCTCATCCACCTACTACACATTATTATAATCATACAGTATTATATTAAATACTGCATGTACATTATTAAAACAGTGATAAAATAAGAATAATAAAGATAATAATGTAACACCATTTAGGGATCGTAATGAATTAATAAGTTTCCTTTGCGGTAATGTTATGCCTGATTTTGAATGCAGGCCTTGTCCTTGTGTTGGACAAGTTTGATATTGTTTTATTGGCATTTAAACCATCACTTTGTCATTTTTGTAAAAAAAAAAAAAACATAAAAACTTTCTCTCTCTTCTTCTAAAGAATGTAAAGTTGAATTCATGAGCAAACTCTTCCTCTCCACCAGATTCGAGTTCGGTGCAGCCATCTTCATCGCATGGGGCGGCTCCCTCCTAGATGTCCTGGGCGGGGCTATGTTGGCTGCTTCCTGTCCGAGAAAGAAGCAGGTATCCAAATATCCTTCCATGGGCAGTTCCCGCTCCGGCCCTCCGAGCAGCACTAAGGAATATGTCTGAGAGCGTCCCCTACAGCTCGGGACTCAGACGAAGAAGCCCAACACCCCTTCTTTGGAGGAGCATGGGCAGTGTTGTGAATCATATACAGATGCAAAGAGTTACTGAAATTGGACTTTCTTTACTTTTACTTCAGGCATTTGATAACCCTTTGATTATCATGCAACAATCTCAATTGTTTCATGAATGACGTCTCACACCCCGTCCACACATTCCACAGTTGTTTACAAGTGGTCTTCACAAACACATTATAATTGGATCCCCTGACTTAATAGACACCCCTTGGGGCATAACCTCTGGAACAGTAGCCTAAATGATGGAGTATAGCCAACACTTGCATGCCCATGTTAGAACCAGCATCTATTAGCATTTGCCATGTAATTGAAAGTAATCAATTCCAAGTTCTGTGCCTCGGCTACGGATCAGGAGTTCTGTACAACAGGGTGGCGATAAGCAATACAGTGTTTTATATTAACTGTTGACGCTTCTAAAATAGACGTTACGATGAGCAGGGTGTGACTTCACATACAGGGCTCGCTGTGTATCACACAGGCCCTTTTACTCCAACACTTACTGCAGCTCTTCATACCAGCCTGTTACAAACCCTGCTCAGAAATGAAATATTTTGTTACGTACTCACTGTGCCATTATCGCTTTAATAGCTTTCATATCAGCCACTGAAAGAATAAACCGCCACTATTTATTTTGTCAGACGTAGGTTCCCGCTCCTGTGTAGATTCATATAATCCGTAGTTGACCGTGGCCCTTTTGTAGCTCTCAGAGACATATTTTTTATTAAGGAGTTTTACGCTCTGAACAGTGTCTGCCTTTTTTTTTTTTTTTTAATGTCATAGTTTTATACACTTGGCTCATCTAGCAGATAAATGAATGAGAGTACATTTTTAACATGTCCAACAGTATATAAGTAATAAAGACAATGTAAAAATTGTTAATTGTGTGATGGTCATAGTGGCTCATTATACAGGGGATTTTCTCATTTGCACAACAGCACATGCTCAAATTATCTTAAAAAATGAAAAAAAACTGTAAAAACTTTTATATTATACAATATATTTCCCCCTCAATTTAAAAAAAAACAAAAAAAAAAAAAACGTTTTGCTTATTGCTAAATAACTTTGAGGTTTGATTTTCACTGTGCAGGATGATGCATGTGCAGAGTTTGACACTAGTGAGCTGTTTTCACATTCATCTGCAGGCGGTAAGTTTCTCGTAGATATACTATATTTATATATGACATTAAGTCATAGGAAATAACTAACACAAGTGTGATGTTGAGGCTTGATGTCTCCAGTTCATGCACATGAAGAAAGGACTAAGATTCTAATCATAGATTCTGGGGGTTTTAATGATTCAAGTTTAATTTCTAACTGGGTCATTTAAGTTCTATGTGGCAAAACTAAATCAACTTAACTCAGGCCAGTTTACATTTGCATATGTTTTATGAGGTGGAACAGTAGGTAACCAATCTGCTGTGTCCCTTTATATATGACTGCATCATGGTTTAGGAGGCAAAAGTTTTGTATCATACATACATTTACAGTTTATACACAAGTTGTGCGAAAGGTACAAAGAACCATAAAGAAGCACAAATTATAATAGGTTAAATAAGTTATAATAAGTTGATAATAACTGACCCCAATAGAGATAAACAATCACGTTAAATTCACTTCACATAAAACACAAAGATTCCACAAAGATTCATCTTTTATTTCCCGAGATGCATTTTTGAAAAGTCGGCCATTTCCATGCAAATGGCAGCTGCAACCCAAACGACAACCTTTGCTTTAGAGAAGGAGCTGTGAAAGTGTGTGCAGTGTTTCCATGATGCGAAAAATGAAAATAAAATAAAGTTAACCAGTAACAATTTCACAGCCAGCTAAGTAACATGACATCAGCATGAGCCTTTAACGACAATATGTCACTCTGAGGTCCACCGCAATCTTTAAAAAACATCAGTGTTCGTAGATTGTCTCAGCAATAAGAGCTAATCACAGGCTGCTTGTTCTCATTATCCTATGCTATAATTGTAAAGTGAAGGTTGTCATTATCTTTAAAAAGCCACTATGATGCCACTATGGGGCAACAAACAGCTCAACAAACAGATTACTGATGTGTATTTTCAGGGTTAATCTGATGTAGCTTTAAATAGCATTTGGCATTTTTTTTTTTTTTTTTTCTTTCAAAACATTTGGACCTGTCTGGGTCTTTTATCACAGTTGTGTGGCCAACTGGGACTAACCCTGCCTTTGAAAACAAACATAAACCTCCATAACTTTGTTGTTGTTCTTGATATTTTACTGCTGAGTCTGCAGCCTGAGGCCAACAATGAGCTTCCAAAGGAAAAAAATAATAATAAAAATGCTGACTCTGCATGATCTCAGAGGCCAAATGGTGGTGTGGTTTGAAACACAACTACATAGCCCTTTAATAACAGGATACCAGTTACGTGTTCTGATGCTTCAACAGACTCCATGCATAGATTCTGCAACATGTCACTGCACATAACAGGCATTCCCACAAAAGTGCACCATTTGGAAACATAATAAATCTCAAGTTATAGATGACGGAAGCAATATATCCATTCAGAAACAAGTAAAAACCATGTAGAAGCCATAACAACACAACAAATGTCTTATTTCTTTTAAACAATAAATAATTAGCAGTAGTTTTTTTGTCTGTAAATAGCGAGCTTTCATCCACTGGATAATAGTACATCACTTTGCATCAGTGAGAGAGTACAGAATGATAGTCATTGCACAACCAAAGCTTAATATTTTGTTGTTTTTTTTTTTTTTTTTACCTGTCTGATACACATTAACAGGCTTGTGTTCTATCCCACTGCCCCATCCCCTCCTCCCCCTCCCCTCCCCCTTCCCCTTCCCCTCCCCATCCTAACAGACAGTCAGTAACCCTCACTAGGAAACAGGCAGGTGAGAGGCTGCTTGTCATCTAACCATTTTGCTCAGTGCAACTTCAGAAATGTAGCCCTTGTTAAGAAGCTCTGAAAAATATGGGCAACCTCTCCGAATCCTTAAGTCCCGACGGTCTACAACCTACCGAGGTATAGAGTAGAGGGCGATGCAGTACAATTCATTCACAGTCTGACCAAAGTTAAGTTAAATAAACACTATATACAATCAGGGCCTGGGCTTCAGCTGGCGCTAAGTGGGCCGTTTTTTGTGCCTTGTTGAGCCGTCAGACACTTCAGTAGGACACTTGACAGGATCAAGGCCAAGATCACTGATGTGGAGGTTTGGCGTCCCAGGGGATTTTTTTCCTTCTTCTTCTTCTTTTTTTTTTTTTTTTGTTTTGGCACTTCACGGTGAAGTTTAGGAGATGGGCGACAGGGAAACAGGACACTGGTTGTTGTTGTTCATGATGTCATCCAGGTCTTCGTCGTCCAAGTCCACTGAGGAGGAGAGGTCAAAGGTCAGGACGGTGCAACTCCACTGAACCAAATAATACATCAAAAAGGGCTAGAGGCTTTGGTGCATCTATTTTATCCATTTAAAGAAATCAGTTCCCTTATAGCAACTCTTTGATGTGTCTTTATGCTGAGCTAAATTAAATATCTGGTTTCTTGGGCTTCATATTTATCCCGCAGATCTTCTCTAAAGCTCTGCAAGAGAGCGGACTGTTGCTTTAAATATTTTACAATTTCCAAACACCACCCTCACATCACAGGCTGCAGTATTTGTAGAAGTCGTTTACATGATACTGAGCGAGGCCTTGCTGCAACTACCAGCTACGTTTTGAAATACCTTCTTCTCATTCTTGCTCTCTGGAGACGGACGATCCACAAATGTAAAAATGTGTTTTCAATAATACAGGAGTTATTAGTCTCCTGATCACTTTATCACTATGGACCTACAAACCCAAAGAAGAACAAAGAAAAGAAGCTTCCATTGCCTGTTTTCTCATGCACTTTGGTTTGTTTTAATTCCTGTGTTTTCCAGTGTACATCATGAGCCTCACCCCCTTTTAAAAACACCTGTCTTAAGGAGCCCTGCATTGACACACACTAAGATGGGCAGATTCTCTCCTCTCACTTCCTGTGAATGGTCAACTTCTATCCTCTGCTGTTCTGATGTCTCTGTCCTGCAGGACCCTGCTGCTCCGCTGTCCTCAGACAGGACCACCTGCTGCTATTCTAATCGTCATCCCTGTGTATCCAAAATAGCATAACAACACCATTCGCTTTGCTTTTACACACATTACAGATGGTGAACCCAATACAGAGGCCGCTGTACGGATACTACATTATTCTTATTTGTTAGTTAGCACCTGTTTGGATGCGGCAGCTGATTTGTGCGATTGTGACTTGTGTGTGTGATCATCGTGTAGTGTCTTATATAGACCCCTGGGATCAAAGCTGTGGTTACCCTCTCCTGAACCAGTGCCATCACTCACCTTTCTTGGACCGACCAATCTGCCCCAGTTTGGGTGCCCTCTGTCCCAGTCTCTGAGGGTTGGGCCCTGCGCCGTGGCCGTTGACCTGGGGGTGTCCCGGGTTGTACTGGCCTGCCGGGCCGGGCTGCCGGGGCGGCCCGCTGGGCGGGATGAGCTCGGGGATACCTGAAGCTCCGTACATCTCTTGAACAGGGCGCCTTCTCCTGATCGGCCGCTAGATGTCCGCACAGTCCAAGCTTTGCGTCGTGTGGAAAAGCTTCTCACTTCCGCAATGGCATTCAACAATGAATGTATGGGCAACACACGACCAAACGCTGGGTATAACAGAGAGAAAGTCCTCGTAGCCTGTGAATGAAAGTAAACACGTCTGTCAAAAATAGCTCTCGTGCGTCAGGGAGCGATCCGCGTTTGGCAAGTGCGCGCAGACACTTCTCCGCTGTTTATGCTGAAATAAACGATGTGGTCTGTTGTGTTTCTCCAGTTTTTTTTCTACCAACAGGTGTAGCAAATGCCTCCCTGGTCATTACAATAGCTGGACGGCACAACAGCGTGTCTTCCGCCTCATCTACCCACGATAACAAACTGCTTTTCCCGCCCGCTTATAAAAAAAAAAAAAAACCATCACTACCTGGTGTCTTCCTCCTCCATCGCTTCAGAAAACCCATTGAAATGCCGTGAATATTACCTGACTTGTTCTTCGCCGAGGGCGCAGTTCAGAGCTGGATCCGGTAAAATCGCCTTCTGAGAACTGTGTTGTTGTTTATCAGAGCTCTCTCTCTCCTGGCACAGCACCGAGGAAGCGTCGATTTAAAGGGGCCTCTCGTCGCTCTCGCGGCCTCGGGGATTTCCTCGCATTGTGCCTTGACTCATATCGGCATGTGCGCGTCACAGAGGGGTTGGCATCGGCGACAGTGCTGACTCCTCGGGTTATACGGTGGAGGTGTTCCAAAGTTTAGAGGGCGCGGTGCGTAATTACGCATTTTCGGGAACGAGAGAGTGACTCGGGCGTCAGCCAATGACACGCGCGGCTCAATAATCCCCACCCCTTTCTCCACCCCTCCGTATGTAACACATGTAATGCTTCATGTCAACACAAGTCAGCTCCACCCTGTAGGAATTTACACATATATCACAAATACATATATACCCATACAGAAAGAAACTATCACTTACATGATTACAATGCAGTGTACAAAAATCTGTCAGATAATCTCAAAGATTGGCCCCCATTGTTTCCCCTTTTTCCTTAGTCTGATCTCAACCTTATCTTAACCTCAACCACTTCTCCCTGCAATACCTAAACCTGGCCTAACCCAGCCCACATCCTGGCATCTGAAGAACAGGTTTCTAAACTTTAAAGTTTCACTTTTGTACAAATAAGTTGCAAAAGCGTCTCCTTGACCCTCATAGATTTGATATGAAATATTTAGGGGAAATCTGTACCTTCTCTCTATAAAATGATGCTCACGATGTGTTTATATATTTACATTTGATGGAATGAAGGAACCATAAAAAAACACACAACCTTGGTTTTTGAATATTTCACTCATACTGCTTGAATGAGGAACTGGAACAGAGAGATATACAAAATAATGAAATCCTGTTCCTTAGTGAAAAAGAAGCAGATCCAGAAAAGGTCTATATGATACAACAATGTGGAATATGATCACTATTTCTACTTTATAGCTACTTATGAAGAGAAATAATGAGGAAAACTACATATTAAGAGGTTGATTATCAGGCTACAATAACATAAACACCACCCATGTATTATTTAAATAATTGTAGTCAATTAATGATTATTCAAAGAGCATTTGTATTAATGTTTGCGATATTCAAGCCTGTTATTCTTCATATTTATCAGTCAGTAATTGAAACATGTAAAAGGCCAACTGTATCCACTGACAAATCAGGTTCAGATTCAGTATTCAGACAAATAAGGCTACAAATTGGTTATGAGATTAGACTCTTTTAGTGCTTAGAAAAGTAAAGAAAACTAGTTAGCATGATGTAGAGATAAGATATGTAGAGGTAAAGGGCTGAAACATCCATCATCTTTCACGCCGGGCGATAGCAGTCTCAGTGTGAAAAACTAAAAGATGAAGTCTAAGTATCAACAACTCCTGTCTGGGATGGCTCCATATGTGAGGCCAAGGATCTGCCATGGCATCTGCGTTTTCCTCTGTTCTCCTTCAGAGCTAAGATAAGTCCGTCTGATAGGGCTGTAAGAGTGCGTCAAACTACAAAGCGATCACATCCATTATATTACCACAATATACTGGTTGTAACTTAAGTGAAAGTTCAACTCTTTTTTTTTTTTTTTTTTTGTTATGGGGGAATGTGGAGGCATTATCTCCATGTTCATCACATTTTATGAATGAGTCCATGCACAAAAAAAGAAGAAATCCCCCTTTCAGACTTGCTGGGACTGATTTGCTGTATCAAATTGTGCATGCCCACCTGGATGTGGACTGTCTGGGCTCATATATAACTGTCTGCCTTTCTCTTATTTGATCACTTCTTCGTGAATGGAGCAAGCTGCTGCCATTATGTCCCGAGTCGTAGGAGTTACCCTCCTGCTCCTCATTCTGGTCGACAGCCTCCACTTGAGCACAGGTAAAGCTATACTCTCCCGTTTTCTCATTTCTGTTTCACTCACCGACATCAGACGTCGGAGTAACTGACTCTGCTTGTGAAAAAACACACTCTCACCCTCTATTCTGTCAATGAGTGACTCTGTATCGGACAGGAAGGATGTGCAAGTGGTTGATGGGTAATGTATTATTGTTCCACATAAATTATTTTTCTGCTATTTGTATTTTTCCACTGTGTGCAGCTGCATCTCCTGAAATTCATGTGAGCAAAAAGCACATACACAAGTGCAGGTGCAGAGGTGAGTTTCCGTCTGTTGTACTTTTGAACTTTTTTTTTTTTTTAAACCAGATTATATTTCACAAATTTTACACCAAGACCTTTTTTTTTCTTTTTCTAAGAAATCAAAGGAAATGTTGGAAAACAAATCTTGCAATGTAAAAGAAAAATATTAAACTTTCCCTTGGCCAGATCCTCCTCAATATTTAATGGGTTCTTTCCTGACCCATGTCTCATCCCTCCACCAAGTTTGGAGGAAATCTGTTCTCTATTTTTTGTGTTTGTGACACAGAAAAAAAGAAGCTCTTTAATGTGTGGGCAATAATGAGGGATGTTATGTTTCTATACTAAGAGTTTCCTATTTTGAAAAGGATTGGTTATAAATTTGAGGCCTTTTCTCTTGAATTTCCTGCCATTGTGCACAATAATATGTTGTTGCAGATAAACAAGTTTCTGTGGTGTGAATTTCAGCCACCACCTCTGTTCTCATTCCAGTTTTTCTCAATGGCGTGATAAAGTGTCCCTCCTCGGTCTTACCCACAAACCCCAGAGAGAAAAGAAACCTGATAAAATGCCTCTGCAGCGAAAAAGATAAAAGCAGTAAGTGAAATACAGTTGTGGGTCTGTGTTAATATTCAGTCAAGATATTTAATGTGTTGTCTTGTTTGTCTTAATTTTTTAGAGTTACCAGTGTTTCATACAGCATGCATGTTGTGGCAACCTGGTTTTCCAATCACCCTGGTATGAATGAGAGGAATTATGCACCGGGGGGAAGAATTATTATCACATTATCACATGATATTAATCATTATTAATCATTATAATCATAAAAAACAAGACATGTCACAATGTCACTTAACACTCATGACATAACATGGCACACATGGCATTATATCACATTGTGCATCACATTTTCCTTGTAATATACTGTCACTGTGACCTTTTGAACATTTTGAATAAAGACACATTTTCTACTAGAGGGTTTCTTTTCCTCTTTCTTTTGGGTTCTGACTCTGTTCAAAGGTAACAGCACCTCTACAGTTTAACATTGAACATAATATTGTTATTATATATCATATAATAATAATAATAATGGTGTCATTATTTAATCTGCACAAGAACCAAACTGTAAGAACAACATTTATTTGGGCTTTATTTGTCATCTTAAAGGTCCCATATTCTACACCTGAATCCATAAGAAGATACAGTTGTGTTTTTAAGCACCAAAAACTATCTCAGAGTAGTTTTATATCTTCTCTCTCAGCCTTATCTCTGGAGCTTTTTTAACAACAGCTCAGTGATCTTATGATCCGAGTGATCCAATAAAAACGTAGCATATTTCAGGTAAACACTCAGAGAACCAAATCCAAGGTCACGCTTGGGGCATGACTGAGGGCGGTGACTGCATTGCTGTGACATCACAAAGTTACAGAAATCTGACAGCCCGTTTTAAGACTCAGTTTCTGAAGTTTCTGCTGGTTGCATTTCAATGTGGACTGCTTAGATAACTTCACAGTATAGAACCTAGACCTAGTGTCTAGTTGGTCTGTATTCAACACACAGCTGACCTTGAGGCTGGATAAAAGGCTGTGTGTTGCAAACTGTTGTAAAAATCCCAGATGAGAAGAATACTCTGACGACCTTGTCTACATGTCCAAATAATGATCCTAAACCCAAATAATATCAGCATATCCTACATGTCAAAATTCAGACTGTAAATTCAATTTATCCAAATGAAATATGCTGTTGATATGACCTATATATTACAGTATAATTCCTAGTTAATACTGGAATAATGTGAATCTAAATGTACTGATTGTTAGTTTACATTGAAAAAGCATGTTTTAAACACCTCTATCTACAAAGGCCCTCACTTCTGTTAATCTCCTGTACGATCCTAGGTGTCAGCTTCAGCCCTTATGGAATAGGAGACAGGTTTCGCTCGATAGGACGGGTTTTTCCTGGCCTCTGTTTTAGTCACTCTTTTCAGGACAATAAGAAATCTGATATCACATCTGATATGTGATATCTGGTATCAAATCTTTATTTTTTTTATTTTTGTTATGTTTGGGTTAACTGCTTTGGTGAAAATGATTTTTGGAAGCTGTTTTAATGTGGTGCAATTTCAAATGGTGAAATCCCATTACGAGTCCAATTGCTGTGCTTTAATTCTGATACTTTAAAGATGATTCTGAGTATTTATCCAATGTTTGAACAGAATCTTCCAGAAAACGGCAAGATTTCAGAGACATCAACATACCTTGCTTTCCAAAATAAGTAAATAAAATGAAATCACATCTAGTGGTGAATTTTGTGACATTTTGTGATTTCCTGTGGCTCTTACCCAACTGCTACGGATTAGGAGTGCCTCCGTGATGCAACTCTTGTACCAAAACACACATTCTTTTTCCATAGGGTCATTAACTGATAGGAAGGAATTACCTGTAAGCAAATTGCTGCACACTGACCAACATCCTTTTAGACATCAGATAAAGTGTCTCTGAGGCCTCAAAGCACTGCAGGTCAGCACTCATGAAAGCAGAGAGCCTTGTTTACCTCACAGCTTCATATTTACACCAAAACACTGCAGTCAGCCAGAGAGCTCGCACACATGTGAAAGTCAGTGAGTGAGAAGACAGAAAGACAGAAAAGACTAAAAACAGATGTTAACTTTTCTTAGCTTTTCCAGGGATTTTGATAACTAAGCTCATAAGCAGGTAAGTCATCTATTCCTTATCCAAACAAACCCGGTTACATATTTTTAGGCAGACTTCGCTCTCCCCAGAGAGGTGATGTAAATCATTCCTCATAGTCCAGCAGTCTGGCCCGGAGACACTCACTGTGCAAAGGAAATATTTCTCTCCTCTGAGTTTGACTTTTGGCTGAGGAGCAGAGCTAAAGAATAACTGAGGTCAAGGAGGCAGCGGTGTTTAATCCTTCCTGAGTGAGGGGCGTGGAAGATTGCTCTCAGCAAGCTCCTCACTGGATGGTGGTTCTCATCGTTTGACTGAGATAGTGGCTTTCTGTGGATGTTGGCCATAGCTTATGGCAAAGAATTATGGGTCACAGATGTAGAGTTGTCAGAACAGGTACAGTTACAGTGACAACAGCTGTTTCCTTTGAACACAACAATGTACATCACTTATCCATTTCATCTGCTACAGATCTCCTGTTAATTCTACTTACTGCTAATCTGTAATGTGTTTTGGAGAAAAATAAACTGCGTACTTCGCTGGCTACTTTCTATCCAATGACCAACCAATAAAATCAGACAATCTAATAGGTGGATTACAACCAATTTCAAATGGTGAAATCCCATTACTAGTCCAATTGTTGTGCTTTAATTCTGATACTTTAAAGATGATTATGAGTATTTATCCAACGTTTGAATAGAAGAACTAAAACTGAAAGTATATTTACTGTTACTATACTTAAGTATAATTTTGAGATACTTGTATTTTATTTGTGTGTCTCAAATAAATGCCACTTTATACCTTTACCCCATCACAAAATAAAATCTTTAAAACTTGCTCCATCATGTTAAAATTCTCCACCTGTATGCATCGGCATGGTTGCATAATCAGCTGATATGAACTAACAGTGACACATCAGCATAATGGTGTAATTTTATACTTTCAGTAAAGGATCTGGATATTTATTCTATCACTGGACAATCTGTCCCTAACCCTAACCATGTTATTAAAAGAGAACCAGCAAAAAACAACCAAGCTTTAGTCGCCAGATTCGGCAAGAAAACAAATTGAATGTGTTGGCAGTGGGGAGTCTCAGACATGTTGTGTTTGAACATTTTGTGTTGGCAGTGAGCAGTGAGCAACAATCTTGAAAACCATTATGGTGCCTACAAAACGTCTTTGTTAATGTGAATTTGTTGTGCGGACACGTGGTATTTCATAAATTAGAAAAAAATGAATGTTTTCTAGAGAATTTCACCCAAATTCAAAACATTCTGAGATGTATTAATAACACAAATAATGTCATTTATTGAATGATCAGTTGGACACTAGCCAACTTGTCATTTTTAGTTTTTAGAAATAATTAGTTACAAATTCAGATTTGGCCTTTAATATGACTGCATGACAATTCCAAATTTTTGTTTTAACTCAATTAGAAGATTCTACAATGTATAACTCAGGTGGCACTAAGTAATATAAAAGAAGATATTTGTAATTTCTGCTTTTGCTATAGTACATAGCCAACGTCTTTCAAAGAGCTTCAGCAATCCTCCCAAGAGGGCAAATTGGAGGCCAGTGACTCTGTATCATAAAGTAATGGTCTAACAGGTTAGCATGCCAGCTTCAGCAGAAGAGAAGAAGTAGTTCATTTTTTTATGTGCTGATATTTTACCTCTCTTTTATGCATAGTTAAGCTATGTCTCGACGGGTGGTCCAGGTTCAGCCGGTGAGCAGGGCTCAGGAGGCCGGTCAGTGGAGCACTGGCCTGTGTGAGTGCCATAAAGACATTGGGGACTGTAAGTATACAGAGTTACAGAAACCTTTAGGGGATACTGTCAAACTGACCATCGGTATTGAATAACAGCTAAAAGTACACTTTGTGAAATCTTGGTGTTGTTAATGATTTTTATGGAGTGTGAGTTGACCTACTGTATATGTGTGTGTGTGCTCTTCAGGCTGCTTTGCCCTGTGCTGCCTCCCAGTGTTTACCTGTAAAGTGACCAGTGCAGTGGGTGCATGCCCCTGCCTTCCACTGCTGGACTGTATCGGCTGTGTACCGCCAGCCTCTCTCGCCATGAGGGCTTCTGTCAGAGAACGATATGGTATACAGGTAAAACAAAGTATATCATGATAAGTTAGTTAGTTACCCCCGTGTTATTAAAAGATAGAGGTCTGGGAGGCAGATATGACAGGGTTTGATACAATACTGGGTGAGTGGCAAAACAGACATTGGTGACAGGAAGAAAAAAAACAAAGAAACAAAATGGAAACAAGGAAACTCACTGACCTAAATTTTCCACATTTTCTAGAAGCTATTCCCACACTGGATATGTTGGTGGAAAGTGTAGTTTAAAGTTGGGCAGACTCTGTACTGATTTTAACCCTGAGCTGGTTGCCCCAGGCTTTGAAGGGGATTGAAACTCTTGATTAATTGCCTGAATGGATTTAAGACAATTTGGAAGTTGGAATCTGTTCTCCCACATGGCTGTGATAAAAAATAAATAAATGAACATTTTAATATTAATGGAGTGCAAATTTGATTAAACCTTGATTTGAACTATCATTAAACAAAATCAGGGTCAAGGGTCAAGTATGAGAACCCCCTTTCTAACCAGTGGATTGATGTATTTAGTGTGATCATAGAGGTTGTACGTTGTGATTAAAACATACATTTACATAAAACATTCAAAAACGTTGTACAGTGTAAATGCCATCACATCACATTAATCATCAGCTTCTAGTTAGTTTTTTTGTAATTTGGGTGAAGAGATCCTTTAATATAAAACATTAGATTGACACAAAACTCACAGGAGTTTTGTCTTTGCATAGTATCATGGGTTTTGGGTTTTTTTGGACATTGACTTGCATTATTTTACTTTAGCTTTACAATTCACAAAAACTGTGGTGTTAATATCTACACTGCAGTTACAGTAGTTGGTCTAACAGCCTTGTTTGAATTTGATAGTTAAAGTTCAGATTGTAAATTCCCTCCGTTAAGAGGAGTGGCCCCTGTAGCCGTGATGCTGTGAGAAACAGCAGCTAGAACAATGCAAGCTGATTGCTTTGCTTGTACGACACCGTGTCCCCAGCTCAATTACACAGAGCAGCTGGAGCTTTGAATAATTATTACTGCTGCTGAGGAGATGGAGACGTTTCGGTGATGAAACACAATAACAGCGCAGTCGGGAAATAGCTGCAACATCAGTAGATACGGGTAATGACACTACTTCAGCAATGCAAAGAGTTTTTTGTCTATGCAGTGACATCAGATAAACCTTAGATATATGCTGAGGATGCAGTGAAATCAGGACATGTTTATTAAATTAATAAATATGCCCTAGACCTATAAATAACTTAATGAATAAACAACAAACTGTTAGTGCCTTTAAGATACGACAAGCTGCTCCCACCCACTGCTTCACTGCTGTGCTGTTTGTCCACACTGAGCACTCATACACCTGCCTGTATGACCACAGATCTCAGCAGCCATCAGGTCTTTGTCACTGCTCAGTGCACATCACTAAACCCCAACCAATATTTTCCACATGCAAACAGCACAAACCATGGCCAAGGTATGAGGAGTTGCATGTTGGATAAGTTGTTTCTGGGACAGTGAAGAGAGGGAGCGATAAGGCAGGAGGTGGGAGTGGTTGGAGGCCAGGCAGGCAGGAGCTGGAGCTGGAGTGCTGCCATCGATAGAAGAGGAGGTGGTTGGTAATGCTGGCTTCTTCTGGAGGTGGAGTGGGCCGTGGATCGCTGTCAATACTGCAGAGCGTGAGCTCGGGAAGGTGTCCAGAAGTTGTTATGAAAACAAGTTCCAGCATGTAGGTTGTAATGCAAGGCAGCAATTCTCTCACGGGTGTAAGGAGACAATTTAACATTGTGTACCATGAGAATAAAACTGCGGCAGTTTTGACATGCTTTAGTTCTGTATCATCTTCATGTGTAAACCATCACATTTTTTGTCATTATTTACTTAAACTAATGGTGTCTTTATGTATATTTAGCCATTGTAGCAGCGTAACCCAAGCCATTAACATCAGCATGTTGGCATTGTATTTGTGAGTATGTTAGCTTGCTGATGTTAGCGTTAAGCTCATATTCATGCAATGTCAGGAGAATAAGTGGAAAAACACCTCTTGTCCTACCTTAGAAGTCGCATTACTAGCCCTAGCGTTAACCATGTAGTAACACCAGATCGATAAATTAAATTTGCTACTTTTGTTGTGTTGTGTATTTGTATGTTATGTATTTGTAGAGCCTCTTATTTTTTGATGGAAGTGCATTTGTAGCCATTCTGCCATCAGTTTGTTGACATATCTCCTCACATTTCTGACTCATAAGTCGGAAGTTGATGTGAACATGTTTTCCTGCTTAGTACCTTGTAACTATGATTCAACACAAATATGTGTAATAGTGTAAATGCAAATCTTTTTCAACTCTTACTCATAGAGCATGGCTGTAGAATGGCAGCTGTGTAATTTGAAAAAAAAAAACAAAAAAAAACAACTCATTCCTATTTATGTTTATTGTAAATGCAAAATGCAAGTCATAAAGTTCCATATTGCGTTGAGATCCCCAGACCTGTAACAATGTTTGGGGGAGGAGTGAGAATTTTAGTTAATGTCAACCTCCCACATTGAATTCACAGGGGAGGCAGCGCAGTAGCAAGTGTGGAGCTGAGCAGATCGCAGGGCTGTTGCTCCAAAAAAGTAAATATTAACCTGTTTGGTGTTTTTGATCTTATAACACTTCTTACTCGTACTCTCACTTTTTACTAGCACTTATAACACAGTGGTATCAAAACGTTTCATTGAAATCCATAGACCTGCAAGGACGTATGTGGGAGAATTTTTGTGGTTGGTTATGTCATGTCACAGTGAGGTTGTGTGAATTTATGGATTATGACATTTCCTTTTGGTAATGCTCACAACTGGACTATTGCTCCTGAGCCACAGCTGCCACTAAGTACATCATGAGCCAGCAAGAAATGAGGCTGGTTTTCTTTTGAGAACTCGATATTATGTAACTTTAATGTTTTGGATACAAGGAACAGCAAGCAAACAAATTGGCTCTAAGTTGCAGTGCTGACTCAGTATTATGAAGGGGATATCACGTGCACAGGCTGCACATGCAACAACTGGCAATCGCCCTCTTACTGTGTCTCTCAGACTTTATGGATGTATCAAATCTCACCCACTAACTTTTCCATCTTGACATTACTGACATGCTCCTCATCGTGCTTGCTGTTGCTAAGAGCAGAGACTTGGCCACAAGGAACTCAGTGTCCTCAGAGGGAGGATAGAGTACAAAAGAGAGCAAGCAGCCATGTACTTGTTACTGTAAATTAGTGTAATTAGCTTCAAGTAGAACTGTTAATTACAAAGGGAGTTGGTGTATTTCATATCAGCGTACCAGTCAAATAAAAGGCCGAACGGCTGAGTTGATATCATCAAAAAAAAGTCTTTCTTTGCTCCTAAATGCAAATGTTCACCTTGTGTTTGAGCCTCCCACCTGTGTTCAGGCCTGTGTGTGTGTCTGTGTGTGTGTGTGTGTGTGTGTGTGCTACAGGGGAGTGTGTGGAGCGACTGCCTGTACGGATGCTGCTGCTACCCCCTATCTTGGCTCCAGATCTCCAGAGAGCTGAAGAGAAGAGCAGCATCCCACGCCTCCTCCTCCTCTTCATCGTCAGCCAGATACACCGCTCTGACCTCCCTGCAGGGGGCGCACTTGGTCTAGACATGTTCAGTATGTTTTTTTTTTGTTTTTTTTTATTCTGGCCTTGGCCACCACCAGTCCTCCAGAGCACAGGAGCTGATTTAATCACACTTCCTCCGGTCGTCCAGCCACTCCCTGTTACCTCAGAGTATTCAGCAGGGACACAATGTGTATTCGAGCAGGGGTCATTTTGCATGTTATCTTGCTTTCCCATCATCACATTCCTTCAGTGGTAGAAAGTATCTAAAGTAATTTACTCATGTACTGTACTTAAGTTCGGTTTGGAGATCTCAATTTTATGCTACTACTGAACTACATTCAGTAAAATACTGTATTGTCCTGCTGTTTTGTAAGGTTTTACACAAGTAACATAAATGCAATCAACTGTAACATATTTATTTGCTGATTCCTTCCAAAAAAAGCAGTATCCAGTCGTGGCCCTTGTCAGATTTCAGGTGTCTCTGAGCTGTTAGCAGCTTCACAAAGGATTTCCCTTCTAAGATGAAGTTGTTTGAACTGAACTGAGCCGCAAAATTCTAAAAAAATAAAATAAACGATATCTCTAATTTAATATTATTCAAAATTTCAGCAAAAATGCAAATGTTAAAATAATGTCTGATAAAAGAGTGCAGATACTAGAAGCTAAATTTATCCTTTGTATCCTTTTTACCTTGTATCCCTCAGATTTATCTTGTGACCCCTTGAACCAATAAGACGGTCTATAAAAGTGGTCGTAGACTCTGGGTCTGTAAAGTGAAGCCAACGCTGAAGAGCCTTAAACCTTCATTCTATCTAATGACCATCAGGGGCAACTCCACTGGTTGTAAGAAGAAGTCAGATTGTTGGATTGAAAATGACCCTACTTCTCTCTTGATTTATTAGCTCAATAAATGTTTTCCTATTGAGTTTATGGTCCCAGTCTCTAATTTCAAGTCTTCAATACAACATGATTTTAAATGATGAGTAAACTGACCATAAACCAGGGGGTGAATTCGAGTGCGGCTATGGTGTGATTGACAGACTGCACTACACACGGTGAGCTGCCTGACAATCAGGATAGAGCACAGAGCAGGTCAGATCCACCCCTCACTCCTCCACAGCTCCACCTTCTCCTCCAAATATGATTTTATCTGGTTTAAAAAAAACAAGATGGCCGACAGCCAAATTACAAACTGGAGGCTTCAAAAACCAGTTCACAAACCAATAGGTGATGTCACGAAGGGGTGACGGTTGGTCCAACCCCAGGCTGAGAATGACCGGTTACTGTTCTGTGTCTAAATTAGCTAAACAAGTCTTGAATGTACATTTAGGACTGGAAGATTCCAAGTCAGACGCTTAATCAGTGACACGATCTCCTACCTCTGTTCACAAACGCTTTGACACGTGGAACAACTTCTGCAAACCTTACTACTGGTCTGAAATATTCCAGTTTTACTTGTGCTATTACTTTAGCTCCTACCCCAGTCTATCTAGCTGCTCTACTGTAGTGGCTAAGATACAAAATCCAAAGATTTAGTGCTGAATTGTTTGAATGCATTTGAGTAAAACACCACTGTCGCGATGCTGATCTGAAAACAATGGGGAGATGTGAATCCAAGGAAACGGCGGAATCAACAGCGTCGCTGCGAACATGATGACTAACTTTGTCACAAAAGCACAGAGCCACGTGTCAGAGGATGGAGGATGCTCTCTCTCTCTTTTACTAATCACATTCCTCTGTCTAAGAACTGACTCTCACTCTTTGAATGTGAGGTCATTTTTCTGGCAGGATGACGTCTGAGATTTAAAAGGATGCGTGACGGTCAGATAGTCTGATGTCTGGCTGTCAGAGGTGTTGACACATGTCAAACTGGACAGACCAGTCAGTGACAGGCTTCCCCTGCGGTCCTGTCATGTTCACCACACTGCAGCAGGTCTATAAGATGCCTCACTGTCCTGCAGGTTCCTCTGTCAGCCAATCTCAGATTTGACCGAACCCTGATCCCTCAAGGCCGTAAGGTAAGAAAATTCACTTAGTGAAGAAGAGGAGATACTGCAGGCCACAAGATTTCCAGATTACATATATGTACTTTATAATTTTTGCATTGGACATGGCATGATAAATGCTATTTTGGCTCTGATGGACTCTCATGTGACACTGGGCTTAGTGTGATTTTCTTGTCATAACTTTAAAATCACACAATGCTGTAACTTTTTGGGAAATTTTGCAACCTCAGAAAACAGAAGTAGATGAATTCTTGTCCCTTCCACCTAGTTTATACTTTTAAGAAATGAGTCAGCACTAATGTAAACTAAACTGTAGTACAGTTTAGAATTGGTCATTCTGAGTCTGCATTGCTCTTAAAACTAGAAACTGCAACTTGTGACGTGCTGAATGGTTCAACATCAGAATATAACTTAGATCATATTGCTTCAAAGTCTACTAGCTACCGACTTTACAATCCAGAGATATTGCAAAACAGGTGCAAATTCACAAAATAATCATGTGTTCTACGGTATTGAAAAAAAAAAAAAAAAAAAAAAAAAAACAGGGTTTGATTTTCATTGAGCTAACTCATTACTACGGTAGTTTAATAGCTGTTCTTAGTCTACGCAGGTAACTATTCTATTATGCAAATATAAAAACCGCAACTTCCACTGTGTTATTTTTAAGTCTGTGTGTTCATATTTACCAGAAACATACCAAGATGTCCTAATCATTTGGTCACTTCCTGCTTCAAATGAATTGTTTCTGCTTTTAGAAGAAAACCATGTTTTCATTTCAGGGACTACAGAAAAAAACAAAAAAACAAAAGTGACTTACAGTGACTGTGCATGTTTGAAATAATCCAGTGGGTTTGAGAGAAGTTATAGAAAATCACATAATCCAACAAAGCTGAACACCTCATTGATACTGTGGCTTTGTTGGAAATGAAGATATACATTTGATCATATTTTGGAAAGAAAAGCTTCTGCCAGTATCACTACGACTGTTTTCTTTAGAAGCTAAAGACATGTCGGAAAACATGGTCGTGACCCAACCCCGTCCCTTCATCATGACCACTGTATCCAACCAATGGTCGTCAGGCATCTGTGACTGCTTCCAAGACCTGCCCCAGTGTAAGTCGACCTGTTTTATAGATATATATGCATTTTGCTTTACATTAAGGTAGCAGGTGCCATTTTTAAGAGACAGAGAGAGGCAGAGACAAACACTCACCATCTAAATCTTTGTCTTGTGCATTAAAAAATGAAAACAAACTGATCATTCGGACTGATGTAGGTTCAGGCAGTCAGATTGGACATCAGCAGGTGGAGCAGAGCATTTGAGCGTTGTTGTGCTTTACCATTATTAACACTTATGTTGATAATGCAAAGTAAACGCCATGCACTCCATCCCCATGTCAAATCTGAAAACCAAAGCAATACAAGTACACGATCAGTGGCCATCAGCACATCACTGCTCCTCATATGACCTCTTTGCAGGTTGCCTCGCCTTTTGGTGCCTTCCCTGCTTCACCTGTAAGACGGCACACGAGGCCGGGGAGTGTCTATGTTTACCTCTGCTGGATGCTTTTGGTACAATCCCACCTATGACTACCGCCCTCAGGGTGTCAGTGCGCCAGAGATATGGCATTGAGGTACAGATATGACATGCTATACCTGCAGCCATGTGCCATTAGTGTTTACCTGCATAAAAGTCAGTGGTGCCTGATGAGCCTTAAACCTGTCGTCACAAAAGTTCCTGAACAACATCCGGGAATTTATGTACTACGGCCATTACACTGTATCCCTTTGTTCCAGCTGGCCCTGCTGTGTAGGGCAAATCTATGCAACCAGTCGACATCCTTCTAACTACTGGATACATTAGTTTTATCCCACAACTGTTGTGCTTGTGTGTGTTTCACTGCTCCAACCTTTTCTGACTGCGCCTCTGTCCTCACAGGGCACAGTCTGCAACGACTGTGTGTACGCCTTCTTCTGCGGGCCCTGCACCTGGTGTCAAATAGCAAGAGAAATCAAGATGAGGTCGAACCCCATTACCTTCGTCAACATGTCGGCCTGATAAAAGAAAAGACTTTTCAGTATCATTATTGTCATCATGTCATCCGTAGTAAAAATCAAAGGTCATCACCGCCATCAGTGGCTATACTCTATTCATCTTCTGCACTGTCAAGCTATTTGGAATAAGAGTTTCTGATTTCTGATCTGTTTCTCAGCACGTCTGCACCTGTGGAATGTGACTGAGCAGCTGATTAGAGATCAGCACATCAGGGTCATAAATGTTTCATAACTGACTGTTATGACAGAGGGAAGAGATAAACAGGCTCCTGGCCTCTGTGGCATCCACTGGCAGATATTAATGAGCAAGAGTCAGTGACAGTGACGTGCAAATGTGTTGTTTCTTATCATCTTAAAATTTTCATTGGGTTTATATTTTTAATCTTGCACTTACTTGCCACTCCTCAGTTGTTTGCTTCATATGCTCCTTGAATTGCGTTGTCTGTTGGATTGGTTGTTATCATTCAGATATATGTGTATATCTAAATATGGGGTGATTTTCTGGAGCCATTCGAGTGAATAGGAAAGTGGTCTTAGACTTTTGAAGCCTCTCTGTTTTATGCACCCAGATAATTTATTACCTTATTTTGTATTTATATCATAGCCAGTGTATGTGTTTCCTCTTGAACAGCTGAATAAAATTCTTACTCATGTGTGAAGTTCACCCTGATAAATCTCAATCTCCTTCATATTATGCAAACCAAAAATGCAAATGTGCTGCTTTGTCATTTAAATGTTAAATGTTCACTATTGCTTCATGTGATCAAACCAGATGCACCAACACCACAGAGGAACTCCAACAGCAGGTGAGTGTTTATCATATCAAAGTTTTAAAATGTAAACCAGAAAGCTCTGCAGCTATTTTAGAGGACAGGAGGTTTGGATTTTTCAGGATACGTGTGAGGACTCAGTTCAGTCAGTCAGTTTATATGATGAACACTGACTTCAGGTTCATGTGAAATTCCTGCTAGAAATGTGTTTTGATTAATCATAAACAGCTGTCATCAAGTGAACATGCCAGGTATGTGGGTAAATGGTGTGAACAGTGTGATGGGGGTTGAAATGAGCCATATCATGACACGGAACAATTGAAGGAAGGAAAAGTTTTGAAGTGGCGAGCGTCTGGGGAACTTTGTTCAGACATTTGGGCTCGAGGTCAACTTTGAAAAGGTGCAATGAATGTAGAATGAATCCCATGAGAGAGTAATAGAAATACATGTTTGCATTTCCCAGGCCTTCTTTATTTGAGTGATCACCATGACAACAAACGTGTTCGTCAACAACATGCAGCCTCCGCCTCCACCTCCGCCTCAGCCTCCGACATTGATCGCTGTTCAGTCGAATCAGTGGAGCACTGGCATCTGTGACTGCTTCGATGATCTATACATCTGTGAGTCCGGTTCTCCGCTGCTACATGTCTCACTTTTACCCACAACTCCACCGGTGCTTGCAAAAAGTGACATTTAAGCCTAGATTCTCAAGCTTACTTTAAACTGGGGTTGTAGTCCACACAACTAAAGTGAAGACATTTCAACAATAAGTATTCTGTTTTGAAGACATGTCACAATTATTCACAATATGCTTGTAAAATTAAAAGTTAAATTAAATTTAAAGGTCCCATATAGTGTAACAGTAGACATTCATATCATCATTGATTATAAAGCAGGTCTAAGTTCTATATTAATGCTGAGAAAGTGCTCAGTCCACAGAAATTCAGAAATCTGTTTTCAGAAACTGAGGCTTAAAATTATCTGTCAGGACCTCTGTAACCTTGTGATGTCACAACAAAGCAGTCAGCCATGCCCAAAGCCCAGGCCACTTGGATCCATCATCCAATCTTGTAGGAGTGTTTAACTGAAATCTGCTGTATTTTTACTGGTTCACTCAGATCAACAATCAGCCAATCAGAGAGGCTCAAGTATTCTCTTCTGATTAGCTTGTGTGTTACCAGAGCTCCAAGAAGAAGCTAAAGAGAGGAGATTTAAAACTACACTTAGATGCTTTCAAATAAAAGACATAATAAGTGGGATCATTCATCCTTTGACTCAATTTGAAGAAAGTTGTTTACAGCCAGAGTAAAATGTGATCAATATTATTTAGAACTTAATGGGCAAAAAGGATAAAGAAAAACAAAAGCCATACTTACATACTTACTACATACAGACAAACATTTATCGTCATTTCATAACATAAAGGCAGCAGCATCAAGTTTGCAGTTGCCCTTTTCCCTTGTGTGTCAATCCTGACAAGCAGTTTTTCCTTTAACAGTTCCATATATCTGGGATCTTGCTTTACAAAACTGCCCGGGGCAAAATTTGAACTATGATAAATGCTATCGCTGCTCATTCCAGGTTGCTGTGGCCTCTTCTGCTTCCCTTGCCTTACCTGCGTCACCGCCTCTGATTATGGAGAATGTTTTTGTCTCCCCCTGCTGGATATTTTGGGGATTAGCGTCCAGATGTTTGGTGCCCCATGTACTCAACCTGTTTCCATGTCCATGAGAGTGGCTGTGCGCAGCCGTTACGGAATCCAGGTGAGTTGAGTAAAAAGGAAAGCAATGCATGGCATTTTGTTTATTCATCTATATTTTTTTCTCTGCTTTTTGAACTTTCTTTTCCATTTTGTGTGTCTGTGCTCAGGGAGACATGACATCAGACTGTGTGTATTCCACCTTCTGCAACATATGCTCGTGGTGTCAGATCGCCAGAGAGCTCAAGAGACGCAAGATGACGCTCGCTGTCGTCAATGCCCAGCCAGCGCGCATCATTGCTCCGGAAATGCGCGTCCTGCCGGCGGTCGTCACCACTTAGCCAGTGATGTCAGTCTCGCCTGAGGAGGCCAGGACCTCCAAGGCCATGTAACCGCTTGTTCTCTTTTTAACTCTGCTCATATATATATATATATTTTTTTTTTTTTTGGCCTCTTTTGTTAATCTCAAAATTCAGTTCTGATTTCCCCAGAAGTTTCCCACTGATGCAAGTTTGGATCTGCTTTTGGACATAGCTATAAAAGAATTTTATCTAATTTCCTAATCCAGGAATGTCACTTTATCACATCCATAGCGCTGTCCAAACCCGTCAGGAGATTGGCAGTAGGTTTAAAATGATAAGACAAATATGTCCAGTTCATACGACTGACAGATACTTGTTCAAAACTCCCAGGACTCCAGAGACAAAAGTGACATGATAGCACTCTTGATAAAGTGCTTGTCAACTGGTTTTAGATATTTAAAACAGATGCAAGTTTTAATACTTAACATATCGTGTGTGCCTTTAGATGTCTGAGCAGCTTGTCTTAAATATACAATGCTCTTAGTATTTATTCATTTATTTCACATTAATCATTTCTGAGCCTTTGTGTTTTTACTGTCACACATTTCTTTCTAAAATCAACAGGAATGCCTCTCATATCCTATTCTATTTTTAGTTTTGTTTTTTAGTACTGTTTGGCTGTTATTGCTCTGTATCTATTATATGCTTATATATATATTATTTTACAACTTGCTAAATGGGAAATTTTGAAATTGCATGAAAAATAAAAGTTAAATTCTTTCACATGAAGTCTATCACAGTAATATGATGTAATAGCTGTTGTCAAATGGATCTTTGACACTGACCTTCTTTAGAGTCTGTTTCAATTTATCTTTTTTTCTGTATATGTCTGTGTGATGCAAAACTTCCCTGATATTTTTTTTGACCTGTGCTTTCTCTCCTAGTAGACAGACTTCGCTCTTCTCCGGTTCAATTTTTTCCAGTTGCCTGTGATTCAATAATTCAAATGGTTGTTAATACATAATTGAATGCAGTTGTTAAGGATCTCACACGCAGAAAAAATTCAGTGATCCATAGGCTAGAGGAGCTGTTGGTGAAATCTTTGATTCTCTGATTGGCTGTTCCTGCTCTGACTGGACACATGACTCCTCATGTGATCATTTGAGCTGCTACACTCTACTGTATGCAACAATGGAGCCTGATAATGTCTCTTACTCTTTACATATGGCAAATAAATGATAGGATTGCTTCCTTGAGGACTGTTTGAAGGTAATTCTCCTAACTAATGACAGTTGGAACAAGCCTGATGTGAAATGTTAGCACTGTCCTCAGGTTAACTGAGCTAACTCGAGTTAGGCTCTGAAGCAAGGGAGAGAGCAAAAGAAATGTAGTTTTACTTGTAAATGAGTGAACTTTGGTCAATTCAAGTTAAACATTATGTATGATGCTGCATGTCCTCATCTCTGCTGTTCAAACCGACTCTTATCGACAGGCTCACGTTTACATAACTCCACAGAGAGGAGAGGGAAGGGTGCAGTCCACTGATATGACTGCCGAACAGTGACTTGTGCTGTTATTGTAATCACCCATGCTCTCTTTATTTTTCCTCTGCTGTGTGACCTTGCTGCTTCCTCCTTCCCTCGTTCCCTGCCACTCCTGTCTCACACTCCCTGAATTTCCTCCTGTCCTCCCTGAAGTTTCCTCATTGATCGCAGCCTCATTAACTTTGCCTGTGAGAGTTCATAGGAATCAAATGAAAAGTGTTATCCAGAGACACAACTGAGTAGCAGCAATGTTGAGCTGATCAGTAACTTTGCACTGACACACACACTGACTGCTCAGAAAACAGCCACTGATGAGCCAGATGGAAAGATTTATATGACTTGACAGAATTAAGACGAATGTGAAATGCCAAAACTACAAACACCGATACATTCACCCTTGCCACTGCTTTCAACATCAGGCTTTGCTGTTAACAACACTTTAGACCTTTGTGAGCTACAGCTAATCTACATGCTGGACCTTGACCTGGCTGAATGGGGACTGTGTGTGTAAAAGTTAAGATGTGGTGAAACACATAGTATCCTGGCTCACTCTGGACCTGGAGCTCCAGTCTGGATTTGGATACCGCGAAAGAGGTGAGCCATTTCATTAGAGACCAGAGCAATTTTAACAGAAAACACGTTTACAGTAGTTTCAACCATTATCACTTTTAATACACTGCCACCATGTTTATATATTAAATGATATGTACATTAAATTTTCTTGAAAAATATTTATTACCTCCAGCCAATTTGCTTAGAAAATGCTTTTATATGCATATTTAAATACTTTTAAATATGTTTTTCCAATCTTCTTCTTTGCTGACAGGAATAACACCTGGTGTGGTCTATTGCTGCTGTAGCCCATCTAGTTCAAGGTTCGACATGTTGTATGTTCAGAGATGGTCTTCTTCATACCTCGGTTGTAACGAGTGGTTATTTTAGTTACCATCAGCTCAAACCAGTCTGGCCATCCTCCTCTGACCTCTGGCATCAACAAGGTGTTTTTGCCCAGAGAATCCCACTCACTGGATATTTCTCTCTTTTTCTCTAGAGTTGGTTGTGCATGAAAATCCCAGTTAGTTTCTGAAATACTCTGACCATCTGGCACCAACAACCACGCCACGTTCAAAGTCAACTAAATCGCCTTTCCGTCTCGTTCTGATGCTCGGTTTGAACTTCAGCAGATCATCTTGACCGTGTCTACGTGACTAAATGCATTGAGTTGGTGCCCTGCAAAGCAATTTACTATTGTCCTGTTGAAAATTATGCTGAAAACTTCATATTGCAATTGGTCGTCATGGTCAAGGATCTGATGTCTGCTCTCGAAAATAACACACTGCACTCGGACCAAGCCACATCGTAGATATTTTTACACACCACAAATTCCAGGTTTACACAGCTGAGAAAAACATCACATCTCAAAGTGTTTTACAAATCTAATCATTTCTATCTGTAGGTCATGTCCAGCACAATCCCACTATTCCTGACAACGCTCTGCTTCCTGCTGCTTGGACCCACATGTTGCAGCAGTAGCAGGATTCTGGTGGTGCCTGTTGATGGCAGCCACTGGATTAACATGGAGGTGATCCTCCGAGAGCTGCACTCCAGAGGCCACGACATCACTGTGCTGCGCTCTGCCAAGAGCTGGTACATTCCCAGTACCTCTTCCATTTATACCTCTATTAACGTAACAATGCTGGAGGATGAGTCAGACAAAGACTACTACAATAAAATGCTACAAGATGTTATGGAATGCCGCAAGTCGCTGACTTTTATACGCAGCTTCTGCCAACAGTACTTGATCACATCCATGTTGGCAAAGGGTCACAAGATCCTTGTCAGAGCAGCTGCTACAATGTTGGATGACCCTGTTTTTATGAAGAAATTGCACGATGCCAAGTTTGACTTAATGCTAACAGACCCTGGCCTGACCATAGGAGTCCTTCTGGGTAGTTACCTCAAGCTGCCGATGGTTTTCAATGTGCGCTGGATTAATACCGGTGAGAGTCATTTCACCATGGCTCCCTCTCCCGTCTCTTATGTCCCTGTTCCAGGAACTGAACTTCAAGATCATATGGATTTTCTGGAAAGGACCAAGAATATGTTACATTATCTCTATAGTCTTTTTGAACAGCACTTTGTCATTAACCCTGCCTACTCAGATCTGCTCCAGCGGCACTTCCCTCCTGGAACAGATTTGCTATCTTTGGAGCATGCAGCAGATATCTGGCTGGTGAGAACGGATTTTGTCTTTGAGTTCCCCCGACCCACCATGCCCAACGTGTTCTACATAGGGGGGTTCCAGTGCAGGAAGGCCAGACCCCTCCCTGCTGAGCTGGAGGCCTTCATGCAGAGCTCTGGTGAGCACGGGGTGGTGGTCATGTCTCTGGGGACGTTCGTGTCAGCCCTTCCTCGTGATGTCATGGAAGCAGTTGCTGCTGCTTTTGCCGAACTCCCTCAAAAGGTGGTGTGGAGGTTTGTGGGTGAAAAGCCTTCATCCCTGGGGAACAACACTCTGCTGGTAAGCTGGCTGCCTCAGAACGATATCCTGGGACACCCCAAGACTCGTGCCTTTGTGGCCCATGGAGGCACCAACGGAATGTACGAGTCCATCTATCACGGTGTTCCCGTTCTTGGCTTGCCGCTCCTCTTTGACCAGTTTGACAACATACACCGACTGAAGGTGCGCGGGGCAGCACGGGCAGTGGAGGTCAAGTCACTGACCAAAGAAGACTTCCTTGAGGCTTTAAAGGACATCCTCAATACTCCATCATACCGAAACAACATTCAGCGTCTATCCCAGCTACATCATGACCAGCCAATGTCTCCAATGGATACTGCCATCTTTTGGATTGAATACGTTATCAGGAACAAAGGAGCACCCCATCTACAGTCAGCAGGTTTTAGTCTTCCTTGGTACACTTACTTCTGCCTGGATGTGGCCCTTGTAATCATGGCCATAATTGGAGTCTTTGTCTGGACTTCAGTCTTGGTCTGTAGGATTCTGTGCTGCCGGAGGTCCACTAGAAAGATAAAATCAGAGTGAGGGATTCAATTCAATTCAATGACCATAATCTTTACCAGTCACGCATCCACAATTAAACAGCAGCTGACACAGTTTACACACATTTCTGCCCCATATTTAAACCTTTTCAGAAAATAAAAATTGTGCTGTAATAACAGTGACTTGCTTTCCTGACAATAGCAACATGGTGTATCATCATATCAGTCCCATATTAATCAAAAATATTGGAGCCAATCCCAGCTAACATTCAAAATCTAAAAAAAAACCCCACAACTTTAGATCTTTTCTAGGGCTTTTATTTTCTTAAAAAAAATGCTGCTAAATGTCAGTAGCTTTGTAATTAGGAATAATTGAATCCCTGTGTAATTGCATGATTATTCAGTATTATTACAATCTGTATGCTTCTAATTAAGCACATGCTATGTTGCATTGTATGCATTATTTTTTTCATTGGCTTTCATTTTGGTCTCAGCTACATACCTGTTAAAATTTGTGTTTGTGTTTTTCACAGTGGTGGTGCTATCATGGTCACAGAATATGTCTGTAAACACCTACCTAATAATTCAAAATCACCACTGTGATAAGCCACATTTCACCATGACAAACACAGTGACTGCCAAGGGGGAAACTGTGGCAGCCCCCAGTTGGTAGTACAAGTAAAGCTATAAAATAAACAGAGAAATAAAAGGTCAAAAGACAAAGAAAAAGTTATATATTTGTTCAAAGGATGGTGCTCACACCTTATTCCACAGAGCCAGAAGGCTGCGGATGTAGTGAAAGTTGATGATGATCAACTGGTTGCAGTGGTAGATGTGGGAGATTCAGTATTCGCTCTGTAACGTCATATCTGTTTCTTGTACAGATTTGCAGAAGACTGAACAAGTACCTATTAGAATAAAGAACATATATTAAAATGAATTGTGTATTTTAGTTGTGTTACTGTAGCACCTGTTTATATCTAAATATGTGGTTTGGCATTTATTTCCCCTCTGATTGGTGAACCAGATGGACTTTTTCTTCATCCATGTGTAGCAAATACTCTAACTACAAACTGATGTGCTGACAAAGGCATTGCAGCTTCCTGTATGGGCTTCATTTTGCATAACTCTATAGTGGCATTGCAAGATTTGACCCTGTTTTTGCTGAACCAGTTTCATATATTATGATTCCAATAGGCCGGTACACATGTCTCCCTCTTCACTGTGATTCTTGTAAGAGAGCAGTCGCCTTCCTGCAGTGTGCAGTCAGTCTGCTGCAGGCACAACTTATCATGATGCCTCTCTACCGGGACCTTCTCCAGGAACACTTCCCTTTGCAGATGATTTACTGTGTGTGCAGCGTAGAGCTGATATCTCTCTCTTCATACCCAAAGTGATCTACACAGGGGCACTGAGACCTTTATGCAGAGCTCTGGCGAGCATAGGGTGCTGGTAATGTCTTTGGGGACTGGTCAGCTTAATAGTGGGTAATTCAATAAATCAGAGATCGCTGACATTTAAAGGAAACGAAGTGAGAGACCCTCCTGCCTTTGAAACCATGTGGTAAAAATACTGCCCAAGACCCATTGTCTCAAAAATACCCATTCTTCAGCCACACAATTTCAATTGTGTACAATGTTTTTTCTCCTGGTGGTGCCTGAGAAAAATTAATCCTGGGTAAATTTCATATATTCACTAATCTACAAAACAGTTATAAAATGAATGAATGTTTTTTATCCATCATGTCATCTAACATTTGCTTTGCTGCACTAGTTGTGTTTTAATCTGATTTGTCAGTTGACTCTCTCTTGCAAATCAGATATGTATCTGCACACACAGCGTTGTCCCTTGCATACATTTGCTCTCATTTTCTGGAGCCTCGTGTTATCTACAAATCTAACCTGAACCCTAACACACACACACACACACACACACACACACACACAAACACAGAAAATGTCTTTACTTTTTAAATCCCCATAATCTGACCTTGTGAACAGATTAATATTTCCTTGACACATACAGTACACACACACACACACACACACACACACACACACATACATTTAGCAACATTCATGGGATAACCAGAAAAATGTAACACTATTTACTTTTAAAACACACCTAAAGCTGCTAAATTATTTTTTTCATGCTTACATCATAGAAACAATATTAAAATGTGTTGAAAAGCATGTTTGAAGACAACATATAACAAAGGGGTTAATGTGTTTGATGGCACAGAGCCAGAAGCCAACAATCTGAGGGGCATTAGTGGACGCCATATATTAGTTCCTCCCCTCACAGCCCCTGTCCACCTCAATCATCTTCTCTACTATTGGAGTAAGAGAGAGAGGGAGACACAGAGAGAGAAAGAGAGAGTGTATGTTTTTGTTCTGGGGCAGAAAGGCGTTCTCCTGCCTCAGGATGTTGCCTTTAAAGCTGAAGAAGTGGGCTTCCTGTGGAGGAAACGATCACAGAATAGACAAGGCTTGGTCGAGACACCGTGTTCCCAACATTTTCTTGAGCACAGGTCACCAAGTTGCAAAGTGGGCAGCGAGCCTCAGTGGAACAAAGTCACAGCTTAGAAGGGTGAGTGGAAAGTTGTTTTATGGTTTAATTCCTGCTGCACCTGCTGATAGTAAACCATCTGAAAATGCACATGCTCTTTGCTTTGCAGGTCTTTGTGTCCCCTGATGGATCATGGATGCCCTGAAGACTGGTTGGCTAACAGCATGAAACCTGAGGCTGACATCCTCCAGAGGAAAATGCATTTGTGAATATTACACAATGTACCAATGACAAGTAGATGAGTCCAACTGAGACTTTTTGTCTTTTCCTTTGAGTGAATGAATGGGTATTTCTACACCCACTTGCCAATCTATGAGTGTCAGTCCACGTCTGAGTGTTTGCTCTAGTTTCCCATGTCAGGCGTTTGACCGGCAAAGACATGTCTAATGAAAGCTGCAACCTCCCTTTGGACACAGACACGTTCGGTTTGACCTGTATCTATGGCCTGATCTTCTCTTTGGGGCTTCCCAGCAACCTGCTGTCTCTGTGGGGACTGTACCAACTGGGTCGTTCAGGTGGGGGAGGATGCCAGCTGGTCTACATCCTCAACCTTCTGCTGTCAGATCTCCTGCAGCTGCTCACACTACCACTCTGGATCCTCTACCTGCAGGGTGCGCACCGCTGGCCCTATGGCCAGCTGACCTGTGAGCTGGTTGGCTACGTGTTTTACGTAAATGTCTACGCCAGCGTCATGTTCCTGTGTCTGATAGCGCTGGACCGCTGCCTGGCCATCGTGTATCCACTGAGCAGCCGCAGGGTGAGGACTGTCAGGGTGGCAGCGATGTTAGGTGTAGCGGTCTGGACCCTCACTTTCCTGTTCTGTCTGAGCGGGCTGCAGCCCTCAGTGTTTGACTCTGACAGACTGCTGTGCCTGGAGCAGTACCCGGTCAGTCCCAGATACGCCCACTTCAAGATCACCACTGTGGTCCTTGGTTTTCTGCTGCCATGTGCCATACTAGGGTGAGTTAACCCCAAACTCTCAGTGAGGACCTTTCAGTTGCATTCTCTATATGATATTGCATCTCCAAACCTGTTCATGTAAAGGTTGTGTGGTCCAATTGACAAGAACAATTTTTGAAACAACAAATATTTGAACAGTAAAAGAGAAACAGACTATTTACCAAGCTCAAGTTGAAAGATATTGTACAACAACATCTTCAAAAAACATCGGGGACATCCTTGATATTAAGCTACTTTATTTTAATCAGTAGCATCCAAACTCCTTGTCTATAAAAGGAAGTGGTGTCACCTTGTGCATTCTGGTGAACTAGCTGATTTGTTATCTGTATCTCTGCTTCCTCCTTCAGCTACACGTCAGCCCACATTGGGGTGACTCTCCGACAATCTCCTTCTCTCTCTGACCATGAGCGCCACAAAATCGTAGGCATCCTGGTTGTCATCACTGTAAATTTCATTGTTGTCTTCGGGCCCTATCACCTCGTGGGTGGATACAGGTTTGTGTCCTTGCTGCTAACAGATGAGCCCTGTGGATTGGAGCGTTCTATTTTCCTCATCTACCGCCTGTGCTATGGTCTCACCAGCCTCAACACTCTGCTGGACCCCCTCTTCTACATCTTCCTGTGCCCTGATGCTCGGCTAGAGCTGCAAAGGTCCCTACCCTGTTTGGGAAGGGGGCAAAACGCCCGAAAAAAAATGAGTGCCAGAGCTCATACTGACACTCAGGGGGAGAGTGAAACTGGACACAATAATCTTCTAAAAGTATAACTTGGGCTTGACCACAGACCTGACTAGACAAAGCAATTGCACCACCCAGTGGATATGTATGTGCACGTGTCAACTAGAGAATTCTGATACTGCAGTTTTTAGTTTTAGTTTCTCATTTATAAACATCTAAACACTGATTCAGAGGCTGATGAAAACAGAAACATGTGGAAAGCAAATATTTCAATGTTATTTGATTTGTTAATTTCAATAACCTCAGTACTAATGTGTAATTAACTACAAATAAGGAAAGTCACTGCTTTAAATTTGCCAGAACTGAAAAAAAGCAAAAAACATAAAACCCACTGTGCCTTCAAAAAAGAGACATAAACCAATAGAAATACCTTTTTTGATGGATATTGAAGCAAATGCACAATGAAACATTTATTTTCGACCACATGCACAATGAGTACAGTTATACATTCAAGTTCAGAAATATGCATGTGCCCACAGATACTGATAACATCTAGGGAAACCTCACATGACTTACAGCTCGAATTCTACTTTTCATGACAGAAAAAAAGAAAAAAGCATGTATCTACACATCAGTTAAGCAAGTTCAAATAAAAAAGGACTGTGCATTTTTGTTGTCTTTGTTTTGTTCCAGCGGTTGTCATTAATATGAATGGGGTGAGCACAAACCTAGTGTGAATATTCAGGTCATGCTGTATATTAATTCTAACAAAATCCTTTAGATGCTCTTGGGAAGAATAATACATTTACTCTTGGAACTGCTTTTGCCTAAGTGATATCAGTCAGATAAGCTAATCAATCAAATATAATCAGTATTTAAATAATTGTCATGATAGCTGAGGATCTGGCCATCACAAATACTCACTGGAAAACTGTGGGAAAAACTGGGAAAAACTGATGCACATCATCATCATCATCATCGAAATGTAGCATAATTTACACGTCGACACCACTAATTCCATCAGTACCACAATATCTACTGTCAGCTGTTAGCAACAATTCTATATTAATAATGTGAAAGTATCAAAGGTCTCAGCCCACAGAGAAATTCTCACAGCCGACAGTGGCTTGCAAAAGTGCTTATACCTCTTGAACTTTTCCACATTTTCACGTTACGACCACAAATATAAATATATTTTTATCAGAAATTTGAAATGTGAAAGACCAAAGTGGCACACAATTGTGAAGTACAAAGAAAATTATACATGATTTAGATTTTTTTTTTTTTTTACAAAAAATGTTTTAAAATAAATGAAAACTTTGTGTTGGTCTTTCACATAAAATTCCAATAAAATATATTTATGTTTGTGGTCATAACGTGACAAAATGTGGAAAGGTTCAAGGGGTATGAATACTATTGCAAGCCACTATACAACAGTTGTGCACCAACTCGAAAACTGGTAGCGGGGAAGGGAATTAAGGCAGCGACAGGAGGGAATTTTTTCATTAATTACTGAGTACAATCAACAGTAATTTCATCCGATTGATGCTCCTCTATTTTCAGATTCACAGTTCCACTGGATTTCCTCTCTTTCATCAAAAATATGGTGGTGTTGATGGAGCCTCGAGTGGAGCTGTAGCGTTGGGCCAGCTCTGCCAGATCCTCAGCCAGAACACTCTGCATCACCGCTCCCAGAGAATGTCTAATCTTACTACACAGGTCAGGGCAGCTGAACACATACAGGATGGGGTTGATGACGCTGTTCAGAAAGCCGATGGTTGCTGAGACTGGGAGGGCCTTGCTTGCGTAAACCTGCAATGGAGTCCCATTGGAGGACATCACCTCTAAGATGATAAAGAAGTGGTACGGAGCCCAGCAGAGTACGAAGCTCACCACCACAGCCACCACGAGGCGAACAAAACGGAAGTTTCGTCGGCAGCCTCTGCGCACCAAGGTGGCATTCACGACAGAATAGCTGAGGATGATGATTAGTAGAGGGATCAGGAAGCCAAAGATGAGCTTCATGAAGGCCAAGGCCTCCTTGCGATGCTTACATAAAGCTTGCAGGTCATATGGCTCACTAGGGATGAAGGCTCGAGCATAATTGTAGTAACAGAGAATTTTGCCACTGGGTAGGGATATGGTGTCACGGTATATATAGAAGGGGATGGTGAAGACCACAGCCAAGGCCCAAATCACCCCACATATCTTCCCCACTAGTCGGATGTTCCTGTGGTTCTGGGTCCAGACAGGTCTCAACACCACCAGGCAGCGGTCCATCGAAATCGCTGCCAGCAGGAAGCCACTGACAAACATGTTAAGAAAGAAGATGGAGGAATGGATCCGGCAGAAAGTGGGGCCCAATGTCCAGGTGCTGCCACGTGCCATGTAGAGAGTGAAGAAGGGCAGGGACGCGGTGGCCAGCAAGTCAGAGGCTGCAAGGTTCATGATCCAGATGCTGATCACAGAAAGGCGGACATGGAAGCCCACTACTGTGAGGATGAGCAGGTTTTCAATGATGCCAATGGAAGAGACCAAGCCATGGAGGGAAATGATAAAAATATTCAAAGAACTCAAGTTGACTGTTTGCTGTGATGAGTTGATGGTGAGATTTCCCATACTGTTGGAAATACAGTGAACCATCCTGGATCCTTTAACTTCACACTGCTGAGAACTACAAAAGAGACCATGTAAACTTAACAAGCAGTAGGTGAGTTATCATATTTGTTATATATCATATTATGAAAAATGTTACATTATATATCACATATATATATGTTTTGAAGCAGGGCAAGCATAGTAGTATACACATGGTGTTTTGGCTTACTTATGCTTTCTCCTTCAAAAACAGTGGATGGCTGTTATTTAGTTATTTATCTATATAACAATTTGTAACAGTTTCAATTGATTGCAAAGGTTGTTCATGGCATGGTAAATATGTGCTTTAACATTTCTGGTTATTCTAATTAGGCTAAATATGTCTTTTAGGCTCATATACATTATCACATTCTCTGCAAATTGCTTAGTAATAGGAAACAGCAGGCATGAGAAAAAGGCATTCACCATGCAGTTGATCTATGCATGTTTACTTAATTTATTTCTGATTATGTTTACATATTGAACATTATAGATTAGTATGAACTATTCGAAAAAAAGAAAGTAATAAGAAAAGATGTGCAGTGGACAGTGATGAAAAAGGAAGTGGCAGACAACTAGCCCTCCCTGTTTCACACTACGTTACACATAGTGTTTCTCAGAAGGTGTCCAAAGCAGAAAAACCGTCATATACAAACACATACAAACTATGATATATACTCCAGTCTACAGTTTATGTTCTGTGCAAACTTGAAACATCTTTTTCTTGTTTCTCTATAAGAGGACTTTAGTATTCTGTTTGCAGCCTCAATTTTTCTGCTGTCTTATCTTTCACAGCACCCACATCCTCCTCTACAATTATACTCAAAGTTCATATCATTAAACGCAATGTGATGGGTAATATCTCTACATGTTAATGGGTTTCACATATATTAATTAAGACCCAGCTAATTGCTGAATTTTGGAGTTGCACAACACTGTGTAAAATGTGTCATATTCTGTTGAACACAGATTTAAATGCTTCAGTTAATATGATGAGGATTTTGACAATCACATCATGAAAAACATGTCTAACGCTGAAACACTGCTGATGATGCACATAAATAAAGCATAAAGAAATTTTTTTTATTTTTTTGAGTTATGTATGAAAATATTATTTCAACCAGTTTATTGATCAGGTGATACATTTCTAATCAAGTGATTAAATATATAATGGACAATGGATTAGAATGTGAAAAATGACATTTGTGTTTAATCTATCTGGCTCAGTGCAAGATGCTGATTCTGCAACTGAAACTGCTTCTCATGTCAACCTACTTGTACAAAGAAAAAGAATCACTTACCTGCTTGTCTGAATCTGATGAGTTCTGTGTCATGTTATGTTATTTTACCATAAGGCACAGTACCCAGCACCAGCTTTATGGGCGTATAAGTACAGTAATAGGAAGTCACAAACCTCAAAAGGAAGAACCATTCTAATTTGTTGAGACCTCAAAAAGCTAGGCCTGTAAATACAGCCTGTTTGGTTTCTGAAAACAAAGTGTTGCTCAGGAAATGGAAGTTGCAAATTATACAATAATATGCTTTCTGATTTTATTAGATCACATTGTATCAGTGACTTCACAGATTTTGTCCTCAGTCTGTTTTTCATACAATGCTGAATTCAATTGCAGGTAAAATGTGAGGTGTCCACAATGTCAATAATGTTATCCCCGCTGACTTAAACTGGAGCATTATTCCCTGAAATGGTGGTTCAGGGTAGAGAGATCTCATCTGGCCTGGGAATCTCAGGGGATCCCACAGGAGGAGCTGGGGAAACGTTTCTGGGAAGAGGGACGTTGCTTGACCTGCTTCCACTGTGAACCCACTCCAGATAAGGAGAAGAACATGGATTAATTCCTGCTTTCCAGCCTTTTAACTTTTAACTTTAACCATTGCATCTCAGGCAAACCCCCCCCAAAACCCCCAGAGCTGCAAGTGCATCACGGACGGTGACCTATTTATTGTTATATCAGAACGGTGACCTATATATTATTATATGCTATATATGTCAAATACTGACTATATTGGCATTAGACCTTAGATACTGTCACAGTATTAATATAGAACCTAGACCTTCTATGTCATCAAAGAAGAAGAAGATATGGACATCTACCTACTGTATGGGACCATAGATGTGCTTCTATTGTGTTCATTCAGCAAGTACAAAATGAAAAAAGAAGAAAAAAACACTTTGTTTATGCATGGGTGTCATAAAATCAAAGAAAATGTGTTAAGAAAAACAAAATGAGCAAAGGGGAACTTTTCAGCTGTAAGAACAAGTAAGGCTGTCGCAATCCAGCCAGTCTCTCTCATAAGCAACACATGTCACTTTTTGTCCAAAATGTCCAAGGAATGTGGGTTTATATTTTCCTTTTTCTTCCTCACAGAGGTTAAACTCTGTGAGGGTGCATGAGTCCGTGATAATGCAGCAAATACAGCACTCAGCTTTCACTGGGTTGTGTTCAAGGTTTACACTGAAACTTGCTGGTCTGCAGGCTTTTGACACATTTAGAATTCTCAAACCTCTTTCTGCTACTTCCTTTTTATGAAGATTAACACTTCCTAGTTATAACAGTATGTGCACAATAATTAAGCAAACCAGGGGTTACAAATTATGTTCATGTTATTAATTTTGCAGACGATAAAGCACGTATGCCTTTTGTCTGCTATTTGTATTGAGGTTTGTATGTGTGTGAAAGAGGGAAAGAGAGAGAGAGAGAGAGACAGGCAGAGAGAGGAGGGTGAAAACAGTGCAAAACTTACTGCTAAAGCCACTCAACATTCTGTTCTCGCCTACAAAGGCAAAAACAAAAAGTTACTTTCTTTTGTACCATCAGAGCTTCATTTGCTGTATGTGTATTTGTTGTCAACAACACCGCAAACCTCTGACTGATGCACATTTCAAAGCAGATACCAAAAGACTGAACCAAATCTAAAGCAATATGGGGTCTTTGACTACAGCTTAATAACTTGAATAAAAGTCACTGTGAGGAGCCATCTATGTGTAATGGAAGTACTATGAAACAAGGTGCAGAATCACAGAATAATATCATTAAAGTAATATGTAACTAATAAGGTGATGGAAGCTACATAACTATATGTACATGGTCAAAATCAACAAAATGTCATATGCTTAGTTTGTGGATGACACAGATGTGCTGCTAAAAATCCAAATCAATTGGTGTACCATATGTTTTTTACCTACATGTTTTTTTTTTCTTTATCAGTTAATACTAAATCAGAAATCTTAGTTAATTCATATTCTCAAACACAAATTGAATGTTCACAGCTGGAAAAAGACAGATTAACTCCTTAAGGATGTTCAACATCAACAACATCACTTCCTGTGTGTAATTCAGATGTAAAAAAAAAAAAAAAAAAAGCAGGAAGCTACAGAGATGTTGTCATTGCTTTCGAAGATGTAGATGTAAAGTGTTTAAATTTCTGAATGTGCAAACAATAGTGCAATGCAACAACAGTGTAAACATAAATATGTAAATAGTTAACTGTGTGAGCATAAATGTAAAAATAACTAGCACTCGGATTGCAAGTGGGTCAAACAATTATTTGGAAAATAATTCAGTATAAATGTTATTATAAACAATAGAAATAATTATAAATATATATATTTTTAATGAAATCTTTAAAACATTAAAAACTGCTTCATTGGAACTTATATTCTGTCCTCAGACATAATTTATATGCATTTGTTATCTAATATATAATATAATAGATTGCATTCATGGCAAAAACTGGAATACCAAAATGAATAGCTGGTTAGCAACAGGAAGGAAAGAGAGTAAGAGAGAGAGGGTGAATCTCTAATCTGTCAGAGAAAAAAGATATAATTAAGGCTGTCCTGCTCCTAGTTCAATCCTGAATGTTCGACTGTTGCCTTAGTTAAAAGTGCTCATTATTTGGCCTCTATATTGTTATGGCGAGAAATGTGCGTCGCCGTTTATTTTTGAGATGTTTGTCAAGTGGGCCCTGTGTTGGGAATGGGATGGGAATTGCTGATCTAAACCTCACAGGTTTAGTCCAGACATCTGTAGCTGAGTCAGAGACCTGACCAACACCAAGAGTGTGGACCTCTTCGTTCCAGCTCTCAGATCTTTACAGTCATTTCCTGTTTGCCAAGTGATTGACTTTAAAATATGCCTGTTGGTTTGTAAAACACTGAATGGTTTAGGGCCAAAATGCATATTAAATTAACTGTTAAGACGTCTGTGGTGGTCTGGGACAGGTCTGTTTACTGTCCTCAGAGTCCAAACTTCACAAAGAGAAGCAGCATTCAGTTCTTAGGCATCACATACAGGCTCCAATTCTGTTTTTTAGACCAGTATGTGTAACTAATACAACTCATTCACATATGGTGTAACAATGTGCTGTAACCCCTTTTTAATCATATTTATGCATCTTTTTTCATGATATATAATATTGTAACTGCTTTATTAGAGCCATGTTTGTCTTATGTGAAGATATTTGAGTAATTGTTATTGACATACAGTATGCTATAGAAATGAATTTGCCTTAGAAAAGAAAGAAAGTATATACAAACCAATGCAACAACAAGCATCCCACCCTGTGAACATGTTGCAGTTGTCTCCCTCGAGTCAATCAGTGTAAAATAAAGGAGAGCTCCATGCACAGCATCACTTACACGCACAGAAGGATGCAGATTCTTAGTCTGCATCAAGCCCAGAGCACTTTATACATGTGAAAACCCACCCAAACCACAGACAGTGTAGGCTCATGTTCTAGAAAAATCTCATACATATACAAATCCAAATTCCAAAAGAGCTGTTGGACAGTCAAACCAATTTTGTTGTCTGAACTCGGGACAACCTCGATGCACAATCTGAACAATATGACAATTGACCAATCTCATTGTAAAGTGCTTCTCACTTCCTTTTGTACGAGTGTTGACTCGTACAAAAGGAACTACCTGCATCTACCGCTACCTGCATTACGCAAAGACTGCTTTCCACTGAAAGTGTCGCTTCCTTGACTTCGACCCCTTTACTGCAACTACCATCAGACTGGATGAGTCTGAGCACAGGAGACTGAAGGATGTACAAGTTTTATGTGCTGTTGATTCACCTCTTCAGAGCCTGTAAGTCGCATTACACTCTGAATTACCCTTAAATTGTTATTTCAAATCCTGAGAGAAGATTTTTGAAAATTCATATTTTTACATTCTCACTAACTTCTCTTTCCCTTTCAGATGGTGCTCTACTCTATGCCAACCTCAGAGACAATGTGACTTTACCTTGTTTCCATTCCTTCAGTGGTGCAAATCTGTGTTGGTACAAGCAGGTTGCAGGGGAGCAACCTCAAATAATTTCATCTTTCTACAAACACTCCTACAACACCTTCTACAACCAGTTTAAAGACAACCATCGATTCTCAGTCCACATCGGAGCAGGATTCTATCATCTGAACATTTCTGATGTCCAGGACTCAGACTCAGCCATGTACTACTGTGGACAAACCATTGTTAGAGTCACTGAGTTCAGCAATGGAACGTTTTTGGTTTTAAAAGGTAATCCGCCTTCTCCTTTGCATTTTCCACCTCGCACTTTCTGCATCATCATTTTCTTTTGAGCATCTTATTTCTGTTGTCCAGAGTCCAGCTGCAAGTCTTTCCTTCAGCAGCCGGTGTCTGACTCTATACAGCCAGGAGGCTCCGTCACACTGAACTGCACGGTGTACACTGGAGCCAGTTACAGAGAACACAGCGTTTACTGGTTCAAAAAACTTAAGGGAAACTCCCGACCGGGAATCATGTACGTCCACAAACACAGCAGCAGCCAGTGTGTGAAGGCTGCAGGGTCTGGGTCTCCTGCACAGAGAAGCTGTGTGTATAGATTATGGAAAAGGAACGTGAGCCTGTCTGATGCCGGGACGTACTACTGCGCTGTGGCTTCATGTGGAGAGATACTGGTCGGAGAAGGAACAAGACTGGATGTTGAAGGTGAGGAACACATGTTTTTTAAGATTATTTTCACGTTTCCTTTCATCCCTATAAGATATTTAACTTAATTTTAAGAAGCAAAGACACATGTCACCGTATCCTTGGTTACGGTGGGGGGGGGTTTTCTTAGTCTATATTGCATGTTTTATTTAGTTAGCTATAATTCACAGGAGTACAGTATCCCCCTCCTTCCATTATGTTGTGGTGCATGGGTGCTGCTCTGATTGTGTCTTTCATCTTGAACATCATCCTCATCTGTATCCTCTGCAAAAGGAGAGCCAGGAGAACACATCTGCAGTCTGGAGGTGAGTTAACTAATATTAACCACAGAAGAAGTCTGTTTGTTGTTTGATGAGGATAAAGGGAAAGGTTGATTGATTTCTCCCAAGCCATGGAGACAGTTTTTGTTTGACTGGGACTGGTTAGTTGATGGAATAATGAAATCATTTTTTGTTGCTGTTGTTGTTGCTTTTAAGGGTCACATTCCAGTGTCCCAGAATGCACCAGTGAGGCTCAGGTCAGCTCAAAATATCCTCCTCACGTCCCTGCTGCTTCTTTGTCCGCAAACCCACCCCATAATTTACCACAGCTTTCCTATATCCTGCAGAATGAGCAGCCTGATAATGTGCAGTATGTAGCTCTGGACTACAGGAAGAGACAAAGCAAGAGCAGGAGACAGAGGATCACGGAGGAGGAGACCGTTTATTCTCAGGTCAGACTGACAGACCTGAAGTGAGACAACCAAACTGCTTCTGACTCCTGGAGATTCAATTAGTGTTCCTATACCACATACCCTTTTTACCCTATAGCGTATATCACACTTCCTGACCTGATTTCATTACTATAACATCAGTGGTTCTCGAACTTTTTCCTAGCAATGACAGGGGAGCAACTAACTAACTACAACAATTTTGTACCAAGTGATTATTTTTTTGAGACGCTTCACAGTTTTTCCTCTTGGAACAGCCCTTGAATCTCAGTCAAAGGCTGAGCCGGTTGTGTGTAGTTCAGCTTCTGATCTGCAGGGAGCAGCACACCACAAAAATGTAGACAACATCAGCACAACAGCATCATCACTATGCTTAAACACCTTTTGCTGTTGCCGAGACCACCAGACAGCTATAAATGATAAAAGATAAGTTATTTAAAGTGAGCACACCACAGAGGAAGAGTGAGAAAGCGAATCAGACGTGTGTTTGCTCACAACATGCCCCACCACCCACAGACTAAGGTACTGTTGTGGTCAACTGACATTAAAAAAGCAGCCTCCTGCTCTTTGTCAAAGAAGGGGTCTCAGGATCACAGCTGCAACTTTTTTAATGTTATTTTACGGTTGTCATCCTTTTGTTTTTCGGCAGAAGATTGCGGCTTATTGACACAACATGAGTGTGTAGGCTGACCTTTTGTCATCTGAATCAAATCTGACTAATTTATATATTGCGGAGTAAGGTCTGAGTTTCTTGGTTGTGTCGTAAATGTTCAGCTTTGAAGTTGTTTCCCTTATAGAGGTGGTCGTGTGTTTTCAAGAGCTGCAGCCAAATGACGGACACGATGACAGAGAGAAGAGAGATTTAAAAAAAAAAAAAAAAAACCCAAAAAACAAGAACTCGCTTCTGAATTCCTGCTCTGGTCAAGCTCACATTGAGTTCAACCACAGTGGTTTTGTCAGCCCCCTTTCACACACCTGCTTTCGCCCCTGACAGGATGTCTTTATGGTTTCGTTGTGATGCTGTTTGTTTGTCCCAGCAGCTTCACTACACATAGGCCTCTGTTCCTTTACATGTATATTTTTCTCCTTTTTTCAACACTTTTTCTATTTACAAAAAAAAAAAAAAATACACAACACCACATTTTTAACACCTGACAAATAAAGACTCACATCATAGACTCAGCCTCCATCACAGTACATAGGAAATAGGAGGAGGAGCTTTATAAGAAGGTTGTTGGAGACCTAGCTTTGTTTTTCTCTTGTTTTTTTTTTTGTTTGTTTGTTTTTCTCTATAATTGCAATTTTTTTTCCCATTTTAGTCAAAGGTTGTTCAAAGTATTCTTCCTCATTTTAAATATATACTTGCCTATAATATAAGATTCTAATAAGGGCTTTAATACAATATAATATGTAACAACACATTAAAGCTGTGCTTGTGCAACACAAACCACAAAAGAGGCATTTGTTCTTTGTAACTTTGCAGCTATACAGAGGATGTTTATTCTGCCTGACTGACCTGAATTTGAGTCTTAATGTCACAGTGAAGCAAAAAAAAAAAATCTCAAATGTATTTGCCAGCTCCTATTGTGCAATAATATATATATATACACATATATATATACACACACACACACACACACACACACACACACACATATATATATATATATACATACATACATATACATATACATACATATATACATATACAAAGCCTCAAAAATGATTTTAAATGGGAAGTCTAGGAAATTACAGCAGCTCCATACCTCGCATTATAGCATCAGGAAGTTCAGGTATCAAAAAGGTATTTATAAAGTTGAGTTTAATAAGTATAAATATATGTGGAAGTGTCAAGTAATGATAATAAAAAAATATAAAATAAAGATTTTGTTATTTTTTTATTTCTCAACATTCTACATTGACCAATGAAACCAAGAGAGAACGAAAGCGTCTATTTGTCTGTATTTGTCAAGGCTGCCGCTCTGTATGGTTCTCTCCCCTCTGCAAGTAGGTGAGAGGAGAAACTACTTGAAATGAGTCATGGACTGGGCAGACGTGCTTTCACAAAAGACACGATGAAACATGTGCTTTTCATGTCTGTAGTGCTGAATAACTGTTTTGAATAAAGAAAAGGCAGATGAGTCAAGCTAAAGGAATCCTCCACCCAGGTGCGTTTTGGAAAGTGCAGCACAAAAACATAACAGCACTGAAATGACACTGTAGCCACGACACAGTGCAGAGGAGTTGTGCTGCAATACACCAGTCTCAATAATGCATGTGCATCTTGTTTTCTTCTTTTGGAGAAACATGTTAAATAAAAATGTAGCACTGCTTCCTTTTCTTATATCTACCACATGGTCTGACTCGTTATAACAAGCATGAGAGCGTCTATTTTCCATTGTAGCGTTTACTTGTTTGTGAAGCTGTGAACGTTGGGCCGTCTGCTGCTTTCTGCATTGGTCAGTAATGCCTAGTCTTGACTGAGTCAACACTACAGCACAGCTTTTTTTTTTTTTTTTTTTTTTTTTGCTCAAGTATACACAGACCACAAACATCAAAGGACATATTTGAGTCACACAAGAGCTTGCTTCTGCTGCATCTGAAAGGGCGAGACTGAGGGAAGGCGAAGCATATACTTATTTGTGTTCACAGAGCAGAAACAGGGGCTCACACCTCATACACTCCCTCTCTATTACACATTTTCTTTTAACCTACTGCAAATGTTGACAATGTTATTGATAATTCACTATAATGGAGATAACTTTGTGTGTTGATTCTCGCACAAACACCACTAACTGTGAATACATGTAAGAACACATTTAAGATTATATTAAACTACATGACTTAAACTTCAGTGGTGTTCATATGATCATATTAAATCAACATGACCATATTAATACATCATGTCACAACACTTCCTGTAATGTTTTCCATAACCATGGGCCCTACAGTCTGATCACACAGGAATCCTGTGCTGCATCTCTCTGTGGTTGTAACTCTTTTCTTTGACTGACTCTAAAGGCAGGGTGGCATGGTGGTGCAGTGATTTGCATTTGCAGCTTAACTAGTGACTCTAGATGTGATTGTGGGTGTGAATGATTGTTTGGGATGAACTGGCAACAATTTCAGCAACCTCCTGTGACCTTAAAAGTATAGTCGGTATACTAGCCAGTATCTTGGCTATAAACACTGGCCATGGTGGTGAGCTACACTGCCCTACATTATTCAATATCTCTGTGTTTTTGAAAAAAAAAAAAGCATAGCTCTAATAAACAAATGGGGATGAGTTTTGTTATATATGCATAGCTAACATTAGCATTAACAGAAACGTAGGGAGTTCAGCAGCAGAGTTCATTCCTTTATTCACAGAGAGCTGTCTCCAGCAGTGGAAGGCAACATCAGTATTAACCCTTGAAACCCTTAAAACCCTTAAACCCTTAAACCCTTAAAACTATGGCTCAGTGCAGCATCATGAGTCTTTGAATGTGGCTTCACTAAATGAAAGATGATGAAGTTTTTCTGTTGTTTTTTTTTTTTTTTTCTGGTTGTTGATTTGTTGTGTTGATATCCTTAAGATACCCGTGTGGTTTTAAGAACCAAAAACAATCTCAGTGTCATTTTACATCTCCTCTCACAGTCTTCTCTCTGGAGCTATAGTGACAGCAGGGTGGTGAGACTCTACAGCAAGGCTGGATGGTGGGTCCAGGTGGGTGGTACTTGAGGCATGGCTGAGGGTGCTCTTGACAGCTGGTTTTAAGGCTCAGTTTCTGAATACAGGCTGTGTGCATTTCTCTTAGGACTGAGCACTTTAATACTTTCACAATATTAATATGGACCATAGACCTACTTTATTTTTAAAGATAATAATCAGAGATAAAAACCTCACTTTATATAATATGGGACCTTTAAGTAGACCAAGACCAGCCTGTAACCATTACAGCCATTAAATTATATATATAGATTTTTTTTTTTACTTTCAGTATTTTAGTTGGATTAAATTACTTACTACACAACAGTTATACCACACATAAATCTCACAGCACTAGCATGAATTTCCATTTAAATTTATACACACGTCACTCACCAGTGGACAAAAACAATGATGCAACTAAAAGACTCAATCAACTCCAATTACACTTCTAGTCACATGGGCAGCACAAGTCAGCTCAGCCAATCACATACAGCCTTCGTCTCGTACAAGAGTTGAGTGCGTCAGTCAACATACAGGATAGAGACTGCAGAGCTTCAGAGATGATAACACTTTGCGTTTTCCTTTTGCTTCTTATTGAAGTCTGTGAGTATTTTACACAAATGTCTGTGTGCATGAAAGCAACTTAGAGTAAGAGACATGTTTTAAAAGTACTAATAATATCATTTTATGCATTTCTATTCAGGTCAGGTGTCAGCTGCTGTGAAGAAGACCTCAGCTATAATTCAGGACAACGGGGTAATAATGGCTGAAGTTGGAAAGAGTGTGACTTTAAGATGTGTTTGTGTGAAAGAAGCTGTAACTTTTCTGTCTTGGTATCAGCAACACTTGGGAAACACACTTCAAATCATATCAACTCGGATGAAGTTCAAAGAAGCTGAAATCCACACAGAGTATAAAGACAGGTTTCAAGTCTCTACACAAAATTCTGAAAGCAACAACCATCTCACAATCAAAGAGCTTCGCCTAACAGACTCAGCAACATATTTCTGTGGGGTGTTAGAATTCAACACAATCGAATTTGGAGAAGGAGTGTTCCTTCAAGTCAAAACGTCACTGTCCAACATCCAAGCTGTTGTCCATCAGCCGGAGCTGGTGCCACTTCGGTCAGGAGAGCCTTTGAATTTGACCTGTAAAGTGTACTCTGAATCAATGTGTCCAGAGGAGCAGAGCCTTTACTGGTTCAGACATGGTGCATCTCAGGCTACAGTCTTGGACCCTAGTGCAAAATGGTGCACAAGCCCCTCATATGAAAAGCCCCACATGAAAAACTGCATTGTGAACCTCACATTGATGTCTAAGAATTCCAGTGATGCCGGGATGTACTACTGTGCACTGGCCTCCTGTGGGGAGATCGTATTTGGAAATGGAACAAGAGTAGCCATCGTAGGTAAGTGATAATGGCTTGTGTTGAATATTACTGCCGTTTCCAACCTGAAAAATGGCCATTAAATTAACAAGATTGATTGTATAGCCACAGAAATACACACTTAAAGGGATGAAAGCTATTATATCTACTCTGTTGACCACAGATCCGTCTGCCAAAGTCACCCTTTTCCTGCTTTATGTCTTGAGTGCGGCATTGGTATTTTCCATCATTTTTCTGCTGCTCCTGGCTTTCGTTGTGTACAAGTTGAAAAAGAAGTTGTGCACCGTCTGCAAAGGTAGGATCTTTAAAATCACTGAAATATTACTGTATAGACACGACCTGACCATTAATGCATTTTGATTTGCAGGAAGGGCTTTTCATCTGACACGTTCTGCAGCCTCTGACAATGTGGTAGGTCAAATACATACAGAGTTACAAAAATACAATCTTAATAACAGCTATTAGATTTTTTTGATATATTTCTCACATAGTTGTTATTTTAACCTCAACAGAGCCAAGATGCTGACAACCTCCATTATGCTGCTCTGGGCCTGAAGAGAAAAAGCAATCAACATCATTGGGAGAACAATGAGGAGACTGTTTGTGTTTACTCCAGTGTAAAGCAAAGATCAAATTAAAACTGAACATTCAACCTCTTCAGTACATTAGCTTCTTTTCAATCACTGCTGTAACAATTCACATGACTAAATGCACAATGTAAAATAGTGTGGAAATAAAGAAACAGTTTTTGTTTGCAGTGTTTGTATGTCAAGTATGTTCTGAGCACAAATCAGCATCTCTGTACATGCAGTATAATGCTGGATACAGATAAGAGACTAAGCTCATGAAAATCCCCTAAGGTCTATTAATATCTTCTTCTACCAGAGATGTAAGTGCTGGTTGTACCTATGAATATATAGCCGTCTTATGCCGCTCACCTTTCAGTCTTGTGGTTAAGGTGGTATGAGCCTGTAAGTTTCCATTGGTGGAAACATCTCTCAGCAGAGCTTCAACACAGGAAGACCAGCTTTTAACCACAGGTCACAATGTCTTCAGCACATCAGGACTTTCTGAAACAAATAACATAGCTTAATTGCACTAAACACGTTGTGCACATGTGCCTTTATTTCAGTATCTTGATTAGTATAAATACTGCAAAGTTGTTTTGGTGATCCATTACAGTTTCACAGTTTCACTTCCCCTGAAAGCCCAAAACTTGTCCCTGAGTCATGCTTTTCAGGAAACTCTCCATAAAGACGTTCACAGAATTGTTAAGAATACAGGTTCACGGCTCACACTCAACTCCAGTAGTCTGAGTGAAGAAGTGGTCGAAACCATGTTAAAAGGGACAGACAGAAACATTCATAATAAAAGCATAAAAAAGACTTTCAGTAATCAAAGAATATAGTTTTCCCTTCCTTTAGAAATGGGCAACATGGCAGCCAGATATCAAAATATAATCCAAAAATATAACAATAATCCAAAAATATCCATTCTACACCAAATGTCAACTCACTGTGAGATCACCAATGGGTTTGTTTGGCTGCCATTTTGAAGCCTCCAGTTTGTAATTTGTCCGTCGCCATCTTGTTTTTTTGAAACCAGAAGAAACCATATTTGGAGGAGAAAGTGGAGCTGAGGAGGAGTGAGGGGAGGATCTGACCTACTCTGTGCTCTATCCTTTAGCATTGGCTTCACTTTTTTGAACCAAAGTCTTCATCCACTTCTGTCTACAATATCCGATATATCATAGATCAGCTTTTAGTCTCTGGCTGGTGACATATTGACGTTCTCAAATTACTCTACCCAAATAAGGCATTGCATACTACACGACTGTATTTAATAATACAAAATACAAGTGTAACGTGTTTCTTCTGAACCTGGTAAGATACAGCAGGTCAATCGACACACAGCTGGGGGGAAGGTGAAGGGGAGAGGTGGGCTGGCTTCACTTTCCCTAATGTTTATTGCTGCAAATTCTACCAAACTTCTAACTTCAGACTCTTGAACCTGAACATGCTTGCCTTTGCTCAGTAAAATCTACATTTACATAACCTCTTCAAACCATAGTGTAATTTTCCAATTCTGTGTCACTTCTTTCCATGACAGTCTTCTCACACATCAAACTTTACACTGCAAGGGGGCAATGATCATGTGATCATGCAGAGTCACTTCTGATTGGCCAAAAAAAAAAAAAAATGTTCTTTGAAAAGTGGAGAACGTAGAGTGATTCTCTCAATTAGCCAACAAAATGACACCTCCATTGTTTGCTTTGTATGCGACATGTCTGCTATGTATGTCAACTGGTAAGTTGTTTCTTCTGTTTGTCTCATTTTGTCTGCAGAATTTTTATTTCTGATATTTCTGATATGTCCTTCTATACATGAAGTGCTCAGTCTTTTCTTTTTCCTCCTCAGTTGATGTGACAGCAAATAAACGATCATCATCTTCACATTTATTATTAGTTAATCTTGGTGAAGACGTGACTCTGAAGTGTTTCTCTGACAAGACCACCACTACATCGATGTTTTACTGGTACAAACAGAAACTGGGACAGAGACCAAAGCTGGTGTCTAAATTCTACAAGCATAACCCATTCGGCACGCTGCATGGTGAATTTGAGAACAATCCACGGATTCAACTGGATGTTAACAGTGAAAAAAATCATTTAAAGATATTAAATGTGCAAATTTCAGACTCAGCTACCTACTACTGTTTAAGTAGCTATACATACGTATATGACTTCTTGGAGAGCATTACTCTCAGTGTGCAGGGTTCAGGTTTGAACATCCAGGCTTCGGTCCATCAGTCAGGATCTGAGACCATCCAGCCAGGAGGCTCAGTGACTATCAACTGTACAGTCCACACTGGGACCTGTAATGGAGAACACAGTGTTTACTGGTTCAAAGAGTCTGGAGAATCTGGTCCAGGAATCATTTACACTCATGGAGGCAGGAACAGTCAGTGTGAGGGGAAACCAGACACACAAACACAAACCTGTGTTTACAACTTGCCAATGAAGAACCTGAATCTTTCTCATGCTGGGACCTACTACTGTGCTGTTGCCTCATGTGGACAGATACTGTTTGGAAACGGGATCAAATTGGACTTTGAGGGTAACTACAGTTATTTCCTAGTATTGGATATCTTATGATTAGTGATCACTGATGAAGAGGTTAAAAGCTGTACGTCTCCTGATTTCGGGCTCTCTGCAGATGAGGAGAACTCTATGTTCTTGGTGAATTTCTTGAGTGGGGCTTTGGCATTCACCACTGTCCTGACTGTTTTCCTGACTGTTTTCCTGGCTTGCACAGCATATAGAGTGAACAAGGCAGACGGCTGCCAATGCACAGGTGGGCTAAACCGTCATTCTTTATGTGTGATGGTGTGTGTTAAAAGAATATGATATTGAAGAACAGCCAACAACAGTTCTGATGTTTTACATTGGGCGATTTCGACATCTAGATTCACAATATCGCAAGAATTTGCTTGGTGAAGAGAGCATCTTGTTGTTTGAATGAAACAGATAGCAATGGCTGCAAAACACATTGTGTAATTTACATGTAAATTCCATGCATTCATATTTTAACATGCTTGTTTGTGCATTGAAGAAAATACACTTTACATGTATGCTGTTTGTGGTGCAGCCAGGCTGTCAAGAGGCTTTATAACTTATGAACAATACATGCAAATGTCACATTTATATTGTACAATATACTCTATTTATCTGGTTTTCTTGAGCTATAAATAGTATGTGTTGGTCTCAATTATATTTAGGTCTTACCTGCACCTTGATTCTATTACAATAATAGATTAGTTAGAATAACAGGTTCATTCATTTTGGTCCAAAGAATCAAGCTAAGTTAAAAGAATTATCCCACCTGCATCTTATTGGACTTTGAACAGGACCTTTGTTGTTGTCTTTTGTCACAACTAGACTCTCAAGCAAGATCTGCAGACGCCTCAGCAACAAATGCAGAGGTAAGTATTAGTGTTGCATGATATTGGTGCAACATGCTGTATATTTCAGCAAAGCAAGCAAAGCATACGGGATGAAGACAGATGAGACGACACTATTTCAATATAATGCAATTCAATGCCGATTTAAATGATAGGATTGACTGTAGGTTGTAAAGCTGCAGACGATGAAGTTGTTGCTGTTCTACTCAATTGTATGTAGATGTATTTCTGTTACTTTATCCACTGCTTGTAACATAGGAACTACAACATGAGAGAAAAAAATTACACTATAATCTTCACAAAGGAAGTAATTTCAAGGAGTTTTATACTAATTTACATTATGCTGTGTAGGCATTAGTAACACCATCAAACCTATTTCAGTGACATATGTTGTATACTAATATCGGGATTGACTATATTTTTTTTACCAGGTTCATCGAGATGCAGACGACCTCAGTTATGCTGCTTTAAGAGAGAACAAGGGCAGCAGCTCAAGAAGACAAAGATATGACATGAGTGAATGTGTTTACTCCAGTGTGAGGCAGTAGAGCTGACCACATGAAAAAAAAAAAAAATTAAACATATTCCTATTGCAACAGTTCTTATATATACAGTTCTTATATGACCCTTTCAGAGGTGTCATGTTTCCACTCTCTCTATACCTGTCATTTACAATGTACATACACAAAACCACACTGATCTCTGTGATGCTTGCAGGGTCAGACGCTCGATGGAGTTTTACATCTGGAAAATAAATTTTAAGTAAGGACCCTGTTGTCAACATCTGTCTGTGTGAATTTTATTTTTTGCAAAGCAAAGCCATCACCAGTGAGAACCTGTGCATGTATGGACTTTACCTCCTTCACACAGCACTCATTATCTGATGCTTGTTTGTGGGCACACACTTTCTCAGTCATAACAGTCTCAGCAAGACAAGTCAGATACAGGCGTGGTGGCGTGCTCAGAAGTGGCAACGACACCTGCCAACATAAGATTTAGGAAATAAACAGCATGGTTTGAAAGAGACCATTTTCCCAGTTGAGTGAATAGGAAAGCGGTCTCAGACTTTAGGACCCCCACAGTACATGTTGAACTCATGTTGCACAAACACCCCCGTCAAAGAATGAGTGCCTGTCCAAGGTGATGTGACAAAGCCCTGTTGTTTACTGTAAATGTACCAATTGTGGATGACAAACCCGAGTTGAGAGGATCTTTATGTGGCGTTTGTGTTCTCTGCAGTTGAAAGACCCTTTGCTCTCTTTGTCTGAGTGGTTTCAAACAGGAAGTCTCTGCAGTGTTTTCATGCATGCATACCACACAGTATAAGTCTGATGCCCAGACTATTTCAAGTCCATAGCAATGAAACTAATATATGTTGCTCAAACTCTCTAACTCTCTAACCAGTCAGTGTTAAATTGCAAAGCTAGAATAAATGAAATATCAACCCATTACTGTATTTATCAATTAAAGTGCTGGGTTATAAAAGTAAACTCCCAGATCCCCTTAGTAGCAAGTAATGTGTTCACTTTGGTGTTAGCTGTAGCTTCTTCAAGTTCACCCATACGTGTGTCTGCATGTACTTTCATCAGTGACATTTACTGTTGTATCAACCGAACAGTGGCCATGACGTATGTATTTTAGAAAGGGACAGATGAAGCAATATAAGAGGCTACCAGCTGCATTAGCCACATATGCTAACAATGCCCAAAAGAAATTAAATACTATTTAATTTGCTGATGTAATATAGACATAATGTTGGGTTACAGCAACACACCACCATCCTCTTAACTTTGGCATAAGTACTAAAAACAGTGAAGATCACTGTTATTATGGAGGCCTCCAATGTATAATACATGTGCGGTCAACATTTAGCCAAATATCCTTTTAACATGGCATCAATGGGAAATACTCCAAAGATCCAAGCATCTAATGTCAAGGACCAAGAGCCTGGCTGTGTGTATGGACAGAAAGAGTAGAAATCAGCTGAGTGGAAACTGAACTGGCAGATCTTTCATGCAGTGCATTCAGGGCAGCACTGAGCATGTGATCATTGTTTCCACATTGTTAATTCTCGTTAGCCAATCAAACACAGTCTTCTCTCTGAAGAGCAGAGTGCATGCAGGGGTTCAGTTCATTCACAGTGGCTTTATGAACATAATGACACCTCTGACGTTTGCTTTATATCTGACTTATTTGTTCTTGGGGAGTTCAGGTAAGTTGTCTATCGTAATATGCGATTTTATAAAACAACTTAATATTTAATATGATCATAAATTTTCCTCTATGATTGTCATCAAACTATATCCTTGACTAAAATTGCATTTCCTCAATCTCGTTTCTCCTCAGGTCAGATGACTAATCAGAAATTGTCCATATATGTACGTCAAGAGAATGTTTTTTATCCAGCTAACGTTGGTGAGAATGTGACTTTGCGATGTTTCTACAAAGGTGATGCTGTGATGTTTTACTGGTATAAGCAAACTTTGGGACAGAAACCAAAGGTGATCTCCACCTTCTACAAACATGACAATAAGGCCATCTTTTTTGATGAATACATCGACGATCCTCGTCTCACAGTGGACACAGGAAACGGTAAAAATCACTTGACAATATTGGATTTGCGCATTTCAGATTCAGCCACTTACTACTGCATAGGTTGCTATGCGTATGATTTTGAAATAACAGAGGGAGCTACTGTCAATGTAAAGGGTTCAGGTTTGAAAATCCAGGCTTCGGTCCATCAGTCAGGATCGGACCACCCAACTCAATTGCTCAGCTGTACAGTCCACTCTGGGTCCTGTGTCGGAGAACACAGTGTTCACTGGTTCAAAAACTCTGAGGAAACTCACCCAGGGATCCTTTACACTCACGATCACTGTGAGAGAAAACCCGACACACAAACACACACCTGCAAATACAGCTTGCCGATAAACCAGAGTCTTTCCCATGATGGGATCTACTGTGCTGTTGTCTCGTGTGGGCGCATGCTGTTTGGAAACAAGGAAAAGTTGGAGTCAGTGAGTAAGTAGCATTATAGCAGTAGTTCCATCTACTGTATAGTCTATGAACACTCCTTTTATGACATTACAGAAGTTTCTAAAGCCATCTATTGTGTGTATCTCTAGAAAAGGACAATACACCTGTGTTGGTGTATATCCTGAGTGCGGCCTTGGTGTTCACCACCATCCTGGTCCTAGTGCTATCTTATGCAGCATGTACAATGAAGAATGACTATCAATGCGCAGGTAAGCTAACTGTCATTCATTGCTTTTCATAATGGGTATTTATCAGAGCTAAGACCACAGCTGATAATGAACAATGAAGTCAACCAAATCAAGAGTGTCAGAAATCTTCCGAAAACAATGTGAACGTATTTTTATTCCAAATTTATAAGCTGAAAAAATCATCAGCAACAAAAGTCAGTCAGTTTGTGGAAAATTCAGCCACTTAATATGGATAGTAACTAAAAAGGGAGTGGGTGGTATGAAGTTTTATTGATTCAGTTACATTGAGATACGTTGTGTTGTTCTTCAGATATTTAAATACTACAATAAAATCAAAAAATGTTTAAAGAACGTTTTATCCATAACCAGATTTTCAAGCAAGATCGTCACCTGAATCAACCCCTAATGCAGAGGTGAGTATTGTCAAAATATTATGTCACTATTCCACTATATTATAATTGGATAAAAAATACAACAATACTGGGTGTTTGGCCTTTTCCCACTACAAGAACTTACTGAGCCATAACCTGAAGTTTTATGAAATTCGGTCTCTCGTTCCAGGTTCTGTCATGTGTTCCACACCAAAGCAGAGTATATGTACTGTATGTCAAATAAATAATATATAAGTATGCCAATATGAGCTACATGTTCCTGTAGAGAACACCTGTATGTAAAGCACAAAGGCACTCATTTTTAAGTTTTGCTGTGAGTCTGAATTATAGTGTTGCTGTTAGTGGGTTCAATTACTGTGTGTATCAAACAAGTTATGTCTATTACCATGGTCATTTAATGTGATGCTGTTAATGTTAATGTGATATGTTATTAACAGGGCTACCAGGATTCAGACGACCTCCATTACGCTGCGTTGAGGAAGCAGAAGCTCAACAGATCAAGACGACACACGGACACACACATACAGACTGAGTGTGTGTACTCAGCTGTACGGAAGTAAAGCTGGATGTATTTTTGAATAGGAGCATCATTGTCAGATTTATATATTTCTTATATTCAGTATATGCTGTGTTAGCAGTAAACTAATACTTCAGGGAGCTAGGTCTCTAATGTTGGTCTCCCTATCAGTTGGTCCGCAAAATTTGTAAAGTAAAGTAAATTTCCTGAGGTGATTCCTTGACTTTTCACCTAATGCCATCATCAGGTCAAAATTACATATACAAAGAACTGCAAAACCGGCTTGAGCATTTTAGCATTGTTGTTTTGTGCACGCGAACACACTGACGCACTCAATGCATTTAGTTCAACGGACCATTGTGGCTCAGTAGAGCCTCACAGAGCTGCTAACTGTAGACTCCTAGTGATGTTGCTGAAATAGGAAGACCTTCTGCTGGATTTCGCCCCCATATACAGGATGAAAAATCTTGATCTACAATAAACTAACGGAACAAGCTCTGGGTGCCCTCTCTGTCACCAAATGTGCCACATTTCTACTCAATAGATTTCAGACAACTCAAAAGTCCACTCATTCTCATGGTGTTGTGGTGTCAGATACACACATTTTCACAGTTGGAAAACACATAAGCCCAAAATAACCACTTTGTAGAACCTGCAGAGAAACTCCCTAAGGGCCACACTTATCAATCTTTTGACCACCTCACACAAAGTGAAAGTGACAGTCATAGTCATCTGCCATGTACTAAATGTATCTGAAACCACTATGACTAACTGACACTGAGGAGAACATTTGTCTCAGGTGTAATGTCTCTGTCTTTGTGTTTCTATCTTCATCAAACATTTGTTAACACCTGGACATTTACTGTCCAGTTAAAACAAGAGATGGGACGTTGTTTTTTCTTTCATGAGAGTGAGAGAGAGAAAGAAGGAACTAGGCAGAGTGCACAATAGAGTGTGCGGTTACAAGAAAGCTTCACTTCATAGAAAGTGAAAGTTGCTGTAACATTACATTCCTGTAAATGCTACCATGCTCACACTCTCAAATTTCATGACTTATATATTCTTAAATATAAGGGTCATTAAGCCAACTGCAAATTTTTGAACATAGCGAGTTCCCACTATCTGACACTGATGTACTGATAAATGTCCCTACTAAATGTCTATATAGGTCATGCTTATCATACCAGGATGTGATTATCTTTTTTTAGCCTGCGTGTGGTTGACAGTCAATGATTGTCTTTCAGTGTACTCTGGTCTTGTACTTTTCTAGGACCCTCTCTTTGTTTTTGTGGTTTCAAACAGGAAATCTCTATTTAGTTGAATCAATTAAAGACTCATCTTTTCTGAGAACACCTTGTTATCCAACACCTTAACATGCCTAGCTATAACTTTGGTGCACTTCTATACTTAATCTCCTTACACTGACTTAAATGATGTAGTACTTGGTACTAAAAGCAAGGTCTCCAACTTCAATGTAGCTTTGATGTGGTCCTTCCTTTGTAAGTTGCTTTGGGTAAAAGCATCTGCCAAATGCGTAAAGGTCTAATACATGGTTTGACTTAATCACTTTAACTGTTTTGCCAAAACCCCCAAGACCAAGCTTGCTTCGGGAGTGACACTAACACCGATGTCATCTCATGCTGTGTATCTGTGGTATCAGCCAAGCAGTGGCTATAGTAAGTATGTGTACTCACTTACTAACTTACTGGCAGCTGAAACAATCTACTTCCCCATATATGAGTGAAAGATAAATGAGAAATGAGAAATCGATTAATCCAGGGGATGAATCCTGCTGACTTTGGTGATTATTTCCTTAAGCACTATCATGAGGTTGACATTTTTGGTTTTAAGTTTCATGTCTTTACAACTGTTACACAGATTTAAAAGACATTTAGTACATATACCAAAAGTCGAGCCCTGATGACTTTGGTGATCCCTGAGTTCTCCTGTGATGCTTATGGCAGGCCAGATTTGCACTTATCCTCTGAAATGTCTTGACAGCTATTGGATGGATTGGAATTATATGTGGTACAGACATCGAAGGTTTCCGCATGATGAATGCTGATAACGTCACCTAAGTCTTCATCACATGCCAGGTATGAGGTTGCGTTATTGAATGTATTGCCATGAAATTTGGGGCACACCTTCAGCTTCCCATCAGAAAATTTTTACCATCAACTACCTTTAACTTGTCCTTCTGCACCATCATCAGGTCAAATTTTTATTTTGTTTGTGTCTTTTAAGACGAAATACTTGAAAGGAAGATCAGCCAAATCCTGATGGGTGGTGTCATGTGATTGTTGCAATTTCTCATCCGCTTTAAATAATAATTAAAAACTGAAGATATCAACAGGTATAAGAACCTCCTTTAACTAGAAATAAGCTATGTTTTTTGCATCTTTCAGTATGTGGTGAAGGAGGCGTGAAGTAGTGAACTGTTTTCCACTGGTGGAAATTTGGGTCATAGCAGAGCTTCAGTACAGGAAGACTTAAATAAGTGGTACACTTGAAAATCAGAAAATTTACTTTGGTGAATTAAGTGTAAGAAATGTTTCTCCCTGCAGACCAAGTGATCTGTTGGGGACAGGAAAACGAGAAGGGTGGAAGGGATGAGGGATGCAACAAACATGGCTTTATCTCCAATACAGACACAAACCTGTGAGTCTAGCATTTATTTTCAGCCTTTTTTTTTTTTCTCAATTCATCTTATCTGTTCCTATTTTCTAGATGCTAGTTCCCTAGCATTTGCTAAACCCTCGCAGGTTTCTTTTATTATCAACATAGTATAATATTCTGAACTCACACATTGTAAGTTCATTTGTCTAAGCAACGTCATAATGTTTTCCTGGGTTGGTGTAGTGGATTATTTCGACATAGCACCAAAAGTGCCTTAAACTACTACTTTCCAGTTTTTTAATACTCAAAAGTAATGATAAATACTTTGCATCTTTGTCTTCATAATTGCATTTAGTTCTCAAAGCCCTCTATAGACACCCACACATCTACTACTGCTGATTTTGTCAAAGGGAGTTAAATTTGACACAGTTGAATGTGAAAACTCTAGTTCATCAAAGAAACATGTCACACTCTTTATACCTGTTATTATGAGTTTTATTGTGGTAACTCTGTCCACACGCCTTAACTCGAGAGTCAAATTTGCAACAAAGGGGGCGCAGAACATGTAGTCATGCTTTCCAAAATAGGAGATTCAGTGTCACTACTTGTTAGCCAATCACATCCAGTTATCTATCTAAGAGTAGAGAACATATAGAGGTTCTCTACATTCATCAAGACATTTTCATCACAATGACATCTCTGAAGTTTGCACTATATCTGACTGGTCTGTTCTTGTGGAGAATAAGTAAGTTTGGTCTTTTATGGATACATTTACATCCTATATCTATATCTGTACATATCTGTACATATCTAGGGCTTATAATGTAGTCATTGTGATAAATTCATCAACTTACTGACTGTAGCCTTCCTCTACTCTCCCCAGTTTTAGGAACTAATCTTAAACTGTCCTCATCTGTGCATCAAGTTGGAGACAATGTGACCTTGCAATGCTTCTATTATGATGATAGTGCATCAATGTTTCACTGGTATAAACAAACCCTGGGACAGAAACCAAAGCGTATGTCTTCCTTCTATAAACATGACGTAAGAGGCACTCTTGCTGATGAATTTAAAAACAATTCAAGGTTTTCTTTGGACACTAGTCACGGTAATAACTACTTGACAATATCATATTTACGCTTTTCAGACTCTGCTACTTACTACTGCATAAGTTGCTCTGCATACAAGTTTACATTTAAAGAGGTCATTACAGTGAATGTAAAGGGTTCAGGTTTTAAGATCCAATCTAGGATCCATCAGTCAGGACCTGAGACCTTCCAGCCAGGAGGCTCAGTGACTCTCAACTGTACAGTCCACACTGGGACCTGTGATGGAGGACACAGTGTTTACTGGTTCAAAGACTCTGGAGAATCTCATCCAGGACTCATCTACACTCATGGAGGCAGGAATGATTCATGTGAGAGGAAACCAGAGACACAAACAAACACCTGTATCTACAACTTGCTGGTGAAGAACCTGAATCTTTCTCATGCTGGGACCTACTACTGTGCTGTTGCCTCATGTGGACACATACTGTTTGGAAACAGGACCAAGCTGGACGTTGAAGGTAAGTACTATAAAAATTTAGCGGAGAATAACTCAAAATGATGTAAGCACAAATATAATGTCTTCAGATGCCTGGCTCTCTGCAGATGAGGAGAACCCCCGCTACTCTCATGTGCATTTGTTGAGTGGAGCCTTGGGATTCACCATCATCCTGAACATTTCACTGGCTTCCTCTGTGTGTGTGATAACCAAGAGAAATAGCTGCCACTGCAGAGGTAACTAGTAATGTTTTATATCTATATCTATATATATGTGTGTGTATTTATATAATCTTTGTCACTTTGTTTCACAACAGAGTCTAAAGCAAGATTTTCAGCTCCCTCCACTAATGCAGAGGTGAATATTATCTATTTAAATCAACTCTTACCTTACAGATAATATAATAGATAGGATACCAAGTATGTATTTTGTGGACTAATTATGTCATACTCCATACTCCACTGATATATTTTTTGCCAGGGTTATGAAGATTCAGATAACCTCCATTACGCTGCTTTAAGTGACGACGCCTTGAGTCAGTCGGTGCATTCCAGTGTCAGGCAATAGAACTGTGTCATCTGTATTTTGTTTCTGCCTAATTTTTTTTGAACTATCTGTTTGAAAGAGATAAAGCAGATTTTCTTGTGAATCGTCATCAAGTGATGCAAGTTCAAGCAAAATAGAAACAGATCACATATTCTTTTTGCAATTTGATCCAGCCAATGTTCTGTACATGGAAAAATCTGTTATCTCTGTTTGTTGTAGATACAAACTGTGTTGAAGTGTTGAAACCATCTTTTTGTGGCTTCTGTTGTGTTCTGCAGTCAGTAACTGTGACCACTGCATGCTATCCAATAGGTGGCTCGTCTCTACTCACTTTGTTTTTGTATCAGTTTGGTTTCAAGTGTTCTGAAGACGCCATTTCCAATCATTTAATTTGTTCAATAGAGGAAAAATTATTTTGTTTAATGAGACAACTTTCAACATGCCAAGTTCAGTGAAATAATGGAAATAAAATTTGACCGGTTTTTATATTTGTTGTTTGTGTACGTGCATTTTGTGTTGTTAATGATATCATTGTAATCCAACAATAACTGACACTGAGACTGAGACTGACACTGAGGTGTATTGATATATAAACCACCTACAGCAAATGCCATCTTGGTTTTTTGAAACCAGTAGAAACCATATTTGGAGGAGAAGGTGGAGCTGAGGAGGAGTGAGGGGTGGATCTGACCTGCTCTGTGCTCTATCCTGATTGTCAGACAGGTCACTGTGTGTGTCTATCAATGGGTTAGCAGTAGTAGTATGAGTAGCCATAAACTAACTCATCCCCTGCTTTTGGTCTTTTTTCCTCTAAATGGGACCATAATTTAAAAATTACGTTGTATTGAAGAAGACTAGACTAGAGACTGATACTATAAACTCATTAGGAAAAACATTTACTGAGCTAATAGGCACATTTTCACATAGACCTTAATACAATCTGACTTCTTTAACAACCAGTGGAGTTGCCCCCTGATGGTCATTAGATAGAATGAAGGTTTAAGGCTCTTCAGCATTGGCTTCACTTTTCAGACCCAGAGTCCAGTGCTAGTTAGTTGTGTTCCAGCAAACACATCTGGAAATGTTCCCAAGTCTGAAGACAGTGTGGGATCACATCCTTCATTGCAAGCCAAAAGAATTGGCAAGTGACTTTATGTGCATGAATTGCAAACAATAAATAGAATAGCTGGATTGCTAATTTATGCATGCCATCTAATGTAACATAAGAACACACGGAACTGAACTCATCCTGGTTTCACAAGAAATTAACCTGCATATTGTGACTGTTAGTTGACTGGCAATAGAAAGGCTATAACACAGCTGAGCTCAACATACAGAGATGAAGTCTAGTCAAGTCATCAGTCTAGTCATCCAGCAAACTATGACTAATGAGGTCCTCTAAAAGAATCTGAGAAGTTCTGCATTATCACTTAGACTGATAGAATACAGGAGGTTGAGATCCAAGTATTATTTTGCAGTAGTTTAGCTCAAATACACCACCTTATCAGCTCTTAGTGACATTGTTAGAATAATAATGTCAAAGAACAAGTAGTAACCCAGCAAGGCTACCTTGCCTTTTTAAAAAAAAAAATAAATAAAAAGTTAGCATTGTAAAATTAGGTAAATCACTGGTTCTTTTTCTATTGTGAACACAGAAATAAAGAAGCTTTTCACTATGACCTGTATAACCTTGCAGATACTTTGCTGTGTACCTCCTTCACTGCAGTGGCTTTTGTGGTTTTCAGCAGAATGCAGAGGTAGGTGTTAACACTCTGAGCAAGGATCCAGGCCTAAAGCTGCCCTGGCTGCCCTGCATTAAAACAGAAGGGGAGGCTGCCTTTGTGGGGGTGTGTTTGAGATGCTGCTTAGGCAACAACCTATTTTAAACTGACAAAAAAACCCACTAACATCTGTCACTTGTCATCAATTATCATGGGTATTTATTGGCTCCGACTCTGGTTGACAGTGCTATAGAAATGACATCTGGGTGAAGAGGCTAACTTTTAACTTGCTGTCAAACCAGACTCACTGCGGCTACAGCTTCCATTATAAATATGGACGCAGTGGACACATTTCACCAGTCTGCACGGCAGCGAGCTGCTCCCTCGTGCGCATTTGTGTCTGCTCGGTAACGGCATGCCATGGCGTTGCTCCCTGCAACTGTGCGTCTGTCTCCTTTCAGTGAGAGCAGAAGCAAGGCAAAAGGCAAAAGGCAACGTCGTCTGACAGTGTGAAAGGAGTCAATCACCTATTTTAGGCGGGTCTTTAAAAATCGTGCAAATTTTTTGCATTAGACCAAGTGAAATGTAGTTAATTACCAAAACACGTCAACCGTGCAGTTACCAATGCAAACGCAAAGTAAACTCTGAAAAAATATTTCTGTAAAGTGAACAATGGATTTCCACATGTACTCCTGAGCGCAGAACCTTCCTCATCAGTGACATAATAAATTGTGGTTAAAACACATATTATCCAGCACTAATTTAATGGGTTATATATTCTCACTTATTGATAAACTGCATCCATAGGAATTTAAGTGATGCAATTGTAAATTGTTGCGATGCTGTGTTAATGTATGTAATGTATGTTGTTCATCAAGCAACACCTTTGAGATGGGAGAAGTCTTCAAGTGCATCAGATGTCTCTCACCATGTGATTCTTCTAAAGGAACCAAAATTGACATCATAGGTGACAGTGAACATGTGAACAGTGTTGCCTTGCTGGCCAGTCAACACAGGTCTTATCTTCTAAGAGTGGAGTGCTTCTCATTCAGCACAGCGATCTCGACATGATGACATCTCCAGAGTTTTTCTTCTATCTAACATGTTTGTTCTTGGGGAAAATGGGTGAGTTTGTGAAGAAGTAGTTTATTCTAAAGTTTAGTCAGTCATTCAATGAAGGTATTGTCTGCTTTTTTTGAGATTATGATATCATTTCTGTCACAGACAATTAATCATGTGCTTTTTTTTTTTTTTTTTTTTTTTTTTTTTTGCTTTTTCTCTGATTTCACCTCAGCTCACATTAATAATTTTATTCTGGCCACAATGGTTCATCAAAACAGTGGATTAATATCAGCTAATGTTGGTGAGAATTTGACTTTACAGTGTTTCTATGACACTAGTTCTGCAAAGTATTACTGGTATAAGCAGACACTGGGAGATAAACCACACCCTGTCTCAATGACCTTCAAATTTGATGAAAGTGGGTCCTTTCTTGATGAATTCAAGGATAATCCACGATTCACACTGGAAACTGGTCTTGGCATTAATCACCTAAAAATTTCAGATCTACGACTTTCAGACTCAGCTACCTACTTCTGTGCAAGCGGTTATTCATTCAATTTTGAATTTGCGGAGGGTATTACTGTCAGTGTACAGGGTTCAGGTTTGAACATCCATCAGTCAGGACCTGAGACCATCCAGCCAGGAGGCTCAGTGACTCTCAACTGTACAGTCCACACTGGGACCTGTGATGGAGGACACAGTGTTTACTGGTTCAAAGACTCTGGAGAATCTGGTCCAGGAATCATCTACGCTCATGGAGGCAGAAATGAGAAATGTGAGAGGAAACCTGAGACACAAACAAACACCTGTGACTACAACTTGCTGGTGAAGAACGTGAATCTTTCTCATGCTGGGACCTACTACTGTGCTGTTGCCTCATGTGGACACATACTGTTTGGAAACGGGACCAAGCTGGACGTTGAAGGTAAGTTTGGTTTCTTGCTTGATAAATAGCAACTCCTTTAGAAGTAAGATGAAGACAAAAGTCTACAATTTCTCCTGTTGCAGATGAGATGGACTCTCTCGTTCTAGTCTATTTCTTAAGTGGAGCTTTGACATTCACCACCATCCTCACTGTTTTAGTGGCTCTCATAACGTACAAGATACACAAGACTAACAGCTGAGGATGTTCAGGTAACTGGTGCTTTTTATGACAGGCAGCTTTTACTCACTGTGTTTGGCTTTTGATAACAAAATCTTTTTTTCTGTGTGTCACAACCAGAGTCTCAAGCAAAGATCATCAACCCCCTTAATGACGTCCTAATGTCCTAACCAAATTGACCTATGTAGATGCTTTTGCCATTTCTGATCTAATAAATGTGTGTTCTCTGGTGTTCTCACGTTTTTATTAATACTGCCTTTGGAAGGTATATGGGATTTCTCTTATTCCCTTCTGAGGTTAAAATGTATTTTGTATTTTTATATGTATTTTGTATTATTATATGTATTTATATGTAATTTTATCAAGATATTTAACATCTAGGGTTTTAAGCAGTGTTAAGGAGATGGATTCAGTGATGCCATACTTTGATGATGAAATGCCTTGGGTTTTCTTTTTCTTCCATCCAAATAACATATATTCATGTTGTGTTATTAACGACAAAATAAACATTGTGATTTCATTGCGAAACACTTTGACTGTGTGTGCAGGTGTGTGAGAGCCAACAGTTAGCACGGTGAACCATCGTACAGGAGAGATCTGGTCATTCTAGGAAATACCAGTGAAATAAAATGATGAATACATAAAAATCAGAATGGAGGGAAAAAATGAAAAAAAAAAAAAAAACATTTGGTTCTAATAAGCCTTTCTCAGGTTCAGCAAAAACCTTTAATTTGATTTGGGAAAACGTCTGTGATTAACCAAACACACTTTGCTCACTGCAGTTTTTGAGCATCCCACAAAATAAGATTTGTCAGGGAAGTGCGCTGTAGCATGATCTGCATGTGGTCACTCACTTGTCATGAGAAACGCAAGAGTGAGGCTCCCACAATCTTCCTGTCTGCTGATGTGTAATGTCATGACACATAGCACCAAGGACAATACGCTCCCATTGAGCATTCTGTGCTCACAAATCAACTAAAATCATTGACCATGGCAGATGTGTCAACAACAAAACAAAAAAACAATAAAACACAATCAGATCAAATAAAATCAGTCAGTCATTCCAAATCAATCACAGAGCATTAAGCAACACAAAAACCAAAGTTAATTCTTCTTTTGTTATTTTTCTCATTTGCCTCTAACATTTCAAGTGTATTATGTTTTATTTGGCAGCATTATTATTTTCAAATTCAAAAGGTGGAATCCAGTCCAGAGACCAAGCTGAAGGGGTCATCCTCAGCCAGGTTCATCAACTAACCAAAGAGGTGATTAAGGCTTTAACGCAAGGAATAGCACAACAGATCAGTAGAGCAAAAACTACTGAGAAAACTTTCAGAGGCATCAGGAGGTTCATCAATGTCACTTTCCGTGTTGAATGTAAGGTGCATTATACCTGCATGAAGCCATGTCCCTATTGTCAAATGACACTCCACATGTGGCTGTGGCCGTCTGCTCGCGAGGTGACGTCCCTAGGAAATGGTCTCTCTCAGCGAAGCATTATCTGGTAAAACAACACCTCGTTGACGTGCAGGGTTCGTTGTCGTCACAGGTTGGAGGACTCCCGGTTGCGTCGCCTGTGTCATGTTCCACAAGTCATGTCCTCTATGGCCCTGTTGCATGAGGAAACACTATGCCACCATTACACCTAGGATTTCAGACACATTCAGTGGTCGTGGTGTCACAGGTACTGTGGCTCCAACTCCTCTAACTAGACCCAATGCATAAGACCCACAGACTGTTTATAAAGATGGATGTACCCTTAATGATGTTCCTCACAGGTTCCTCGGGGTGGGGCCAAGATTTGGTGCATGGTGGTTGACTAACTGTAGCAAGAATGCTCTCCTGTTAGCATTATTAGCTCAGCTGGGCATCTTGTCAGTAGGCTAAAATAAGGCCAATTCATTTGCCGGCTAATTAACTAGCGAGCAAAGCTATCACGCTAGGTATGGTGAGCACAGACATTGATACCTGCTAAGTAGTGCTGATATAAATATAATGGTTCTGTTGGTAGTTGGCATAAAAAGCTGAAAACACACTCAAGAGGTCACATTCTGTGACTACAATTATAGGGGGGGAGTTATATAAAAATTCAACCCCAGCACATTAGCTAAACACAGGAAAACCAGCTTCCTCCCACAGTCATTTAGTTCACTGGTGACTCTAATTGCCTGTAGGCGTGAGTATGAGCGTGAATGAGCGTTGGTTACTATGTGTTGGCCCTGCGACAGACTGGCTAACCCCCGATAATGGTTGGATTTTACCAGGGTGTAAACATGATTATTTCTGTTGTCAAGGAGATTATTTGATCTTGTGATTCTATGGGGACTGACTCGCTCTCGGAGGCAGCCTCAAGTGGCGACTTGAGGGACTGCAGTTTTTGGCCTCATTTTTTTGCAGCTTGATAAGATCGAGCACAAATCCTGAACAACTGCAACATGTCAGCTCCAAAAACAACTCATCCGACTACGCCTCATGAGGATTGAGAGCAGTTCATCTGAAAGAGTCTAACAGACTGAAATGACCTAAATGACCTTTGGGAGCAGAATCAGGTGAAAAAGTAATGGTGGGAGATGCAGAAACAACTGACTCTGATTTTAGCGAAGCCCTTGTTGAGCCGGGTGGATTTTATGGTGAACCGCTCCACCAAAACATTCACAAAGCTCTTTCGGATTAACTTGTCAAAGACATGTGCACAGTAGAGCAAATTTGCAATTATTATGTAAATGTTTTTATTTGTGCAATTACCATATGTGAATTTATAAATATAATTCATGTAGTATATTGCATACAGTGAAATGAAATGAAATTACAATTGCACATACTCAATAAACTACACATCTGAATTAATATAAAAGAGGTGTTGGATGCAGCTGTTTTCATTTACAAGTCTAGTTCTTATGCCATAACAAAGGAGTGGATACATCAATGAAACAGGATGTGCCTGTGCATTATTAAGCTAACCTCCACCAATTACATACTTCAATTGCCTTCATTATGTTATTCTGTTATTGTGTTATAAACCTAGTTCTATATCTTTTTCTAAATTTTTTGATCATTTTTTGATCATTTTAATTCATCATAATTGTAAGATTTGTGGCCACTCTATGACGTAAACTACAAGACTGATCTGAATTACCCAATATCACCCATTGAGTATATCTGCAAATGACTTTGATGATTTTGTTATACTGGTAAATATATACTATATATACCTGTTTTTTTTTTTCCATAATGTAAAATATGATGTCAAAATGAAGAGTCTTTGTTTTCACTTCATCTGAATGTGTGAATCCTCTCAAAAAACAAATGTGATACAATAGGTTCCTGTGAACATGTGATCATGTCTCCTAAGTAGGACATAGAGCGCAGTGCCATTGTCACCTCAGCTTGGCCTCAGACACAATCTTGTCTCTGAAGAGAGGAGAAAGTATCAAGGTACTTTGAACACAATGTCATCTCTAAAGTTTGTCTTCTGTCTGACATCTTTGTTCTTGCGGAAAATGGGTGAGTTGTGTTTTTGTGGCTACAGTTTGTAAAGATTATGCCTCCGCGTGATTTAATTCATTCCTTTGCTTTTATTCTCTTTATACTCAAGCACAGGAGACTGGTCCGAAATCGCCCACATCTGTGCATCAACGTTTTATATCGGCTAATGTTGGAGACGATGTAACGTTGCAATGTTTCTTCAAAAGTGATTTTTCAGCATGGATCTTCTGGTACAAGCAAAGTCCAGGACAGGAACTCAGGCTCATCTGTAGCTTTTATGTGTATGATGCAAGCGCCACTTTTTCTAATGAATTCAAGAACAATTTACGCTTCAGCCTTGACTCTGAAAATGGTGAAATTCACTTGAGGATCAAAGATTTGCAGATTTCAGACTCAGCGACTTACTACTGTGCAAATAGCTACATGCTTGTCTTAATGTTTTCTGAGGGCACAATTATCAATGTGAAGGGTTCAGGTTTGGACATTCAATCCTCAGTCCATCAGTCAGGACCTGAGACCTTCCAGCCAGGAGGCTCAGTGACTCTCAGCTGTACAGTCCACACTGGGACCTGTAATGGAGAACACAGTGTTTACTGGTTCAAAGACTCTGTAGAATCTCATCCAGGAATCATCTACACTCATGGAGGCAGGAATTATTCATGTGAGAGGAAACCTGAGACACAAACAAACACCTGTATCTACAACTTGCCAATGAGGAACGTGAATCTTTCTCATGCTGGGACCTACTACTGTGCTGTTGCCTCATGTGGACACATACTGTTTGGAAATGGGACCAAGCTGGACATGGAAGGTAAGTTGCTTTCCAGAAGTCTGATTTAAGTAGAAGATAGTAGATAGTAGTGTTATGGTACTGATGGTAATAAGAATAAAGGTCGTCGTTTGCTGTAAAGCTGGTAAATCCCTTTGGGTTTTGGCAAATAAAGGATTTTGGGCTTTATATATAAAATTGACTTGACTAGTCAAACAGTCAACAAGTTTAATGCCTTTATTTCTTTAGGAGAGTCAAGCAAGAGAGGAAATGCAGGAGAGAGTGGGGTAGAGACAGGCAGTAAAGTCTGATGAAGAGCCAAACTGGGGACTTCCTGCACAGGGTGCAGTGTGCCAACATAGTATATATCCAAACCACTCAACCATTAGGGGGCCTCAAAGATTCAATCTTACTTTGTAATCAAACTTGGCATAAAAAATAGAAAAGCTGCTGATTCTCTGTGTAATGGATTTTCAGATGAGATGGACTTTCTCGTCTTGGTGTATTTCTTGAGTGGAGCTCTAACATTCACCACCATCCTGATTGTTTTACTGGTGTTCTCATTGTACAAGTTGAAGAAAATAAGCAGCTGCCAATCTCCTGGTACAGTAACTAATACTCTTTATATCTGCTTGTGTCCACTGAATCTGTCTTTTTCTTTTTTAAACTAACTGCCTTTTCTGTTTCACAATATAGCTCCCTCCACAGCAAACATTGAGGTAAGACTTATCTCTTTTTTATCGTACATTTATATATTAATTGATTGTCTATACAGAGTCCATATTGACTTTTACGTATGTTGTTACCAGGGTATCCAGGATGCAGACAACCTCCATTATGCTGCCATAAGTGAGAACCTGCATAACAGATCATGCAGACAGATGGAAAACACAAAGACTGAATGTGTGTACTCCAGTGTTAGGCAGTAGAAAAGTTTACTTTCAGTGAGACTGGTTTAGTTAGTCTTTTGAAGAGTAATGCTGATTTGCCCAAGATTTTGATGTAGATGGTAAATATCTGCTTTTTGCTTTAGAGCTTAGGTTATGTTGGTTCACATTTAGGGCCCTCTGCTGTCTTTGTTTTCTTACTAAGCCATTCATCAAAAATCACTGGGTAAGCTTTAGTACAGGTGAATAAAGTCTCTCTCTGATAAAAGAACCAGAGCATTTAGAGGCTCCGAGTCACCGATGGTGCAGAAGACACACATTGGCGTCGAGTTTTAAGTACATCAAAGACTTATTGTGTTTTTTAACCAATCTCTGTATGTGTATTTCATCTGTTTAAAGATTTAATAAACTTTATCATTATCTAAAATAAGGTTGAGCTGAGAGTATTGGGGAAAACGTCAAGCAGTCCCAACATGTCTATGATTTTATCACTGATTGCAACTGCTACAGAGGATGGATGTGAAGGTTTACATCTGTGTTGTTGCCTTTGTGAAGCATCTTCAATTCAGAATTCACATCTCAATGACAGTGGAAAAGAAATGGGTGTTGTCTCTGACTGACTTATGACTAACAATGAAACCTGATCAGGTCTTTGTCAGGTGTTTTGTTGGAATGATCACGGTGCAGAGCAAGCGGGGCGGGGTAAATTGTGTTGGTCTCTTCAGGTTTAGGGGGAAGCTGGACCCAAAACGCAGACAAAAATGGAGTAGGTGGAAAAAACAGAGATCCTAACCAGGTAAAGGCAAACAAAGGAGCTTAGGAACAAACAGAACAGGTAAAGGAGGGATGACAGGGGCATAACAGAGAAACTGAAGAGAGGCAAACAAACAAATTGACAAAGAGGAAGGCAGAGACTAAAATATGCCAGTCAAGGTTACACAGGTGAAACATATTAGGGAGTAAAACAACCACAATGTACACAAGGGATGTTCCTTGAAAATGAATCGAGAAATGAACAAAATTGCAACAAATTTCAAATGTCCAGTCCTAGAGTCAAAGTCCAAGAGTCCAAACACACAGGAAGAAGAAGAATCCTTCAGGGAGGACCATGAAGAAAATCCTTGCCAAAAATCATACAGTAGATGTGATTTGAATCTGTGATTATCCTGAACTGGACTCTGAAAAGGGTAAAAATCACTTGATCATCAAAGATTTGCATCTTTCAGACTCAGCTACCTACTACTGCATAAGTGGCTTTCTGTACACGGTGGAAATTTCAGAGAGCATCACTGTCAATGTAGAAGATTCAGAATTGAAAATCAAGGCTTCAGTCCATCAGTCAGGACCTGGGACCTTCCAGCCAGGAGGCTCAGTGACCCTCAGCTGTACAGTCCACCCTGGGACTGGTGATGGAGGACACAGTGTTTACTGGTTCAAAGGCCCCTGCCCTACTGTTTCCTGATCCCTCAGAAAACAGCCAGCCAATCAGAAGAGGGGCTCAGAGCTCAAGACCACATGCTCTGTTCTTGCTACAGCTCTAGAGCAAGGTAAAGAATAACAAAACATGCCTTTGAATATCTTATTAAATATCCAAAATTAAGGTAAAAATAAGAATTCAAAAAGCACACAATCTAAAAGTTTAAGGCATTTATACATGTATGCTGATTGGGATTGTGGTGATCATAAGTTTACAAAATGCACAAAAAAAGTTCATACTGTTTATACACATCATTTATAATAATAATAATAATTATTATTATTATTATTATTATTATTATTATTGTTATTAGTGATTCACAATCTGATGCTATCTCAAGGAACCATTACCTTCATATATCTATCTCCATTTGATTCTATTCAAGGGACCAGTGTACACTATAGGTGGCTGTGAACTTGTGATCACATGCAGTGTAACTTCAATGGGCCAATCAAACGCAGTCTGGGGAGAATAAAAAAAAGAAACAGAGATCAAATATTGAACCAAAGAAGTCAGGATGTCCTGTCAGATTACTGTGAATACATTACTGTGGTTAATATAAGGCTAATGCAAAGATGAGACTTTATGCTGTTATTATCAGCAACTGAATGTCACACTATCAGTTGAAGTGAAGATGTCAAGTTTCCAAACTAAGACAAAGAGTGTCACATAAGACTGACGAATCAAACACAGTGTTGTCTTACAAAAGCGAAGCAAGTTCAAGATTGCTTCCACTCAGCACAGCAATTTGAGCACAATGACATCTGTGCAGTTTGTCTTTCTGTCATGTTTGTTCTTGAGCTGTGTTTTTGTGATAGCAGGTTGATTCTCTGAAAATGTTTTTATGTGTTCATAGTTTTAATTTGCGTTGTCCTCATTTCTCATCAGCTCAGGCGACTGATCAGAAATTCTCCTCATCTGTTTGTCGGGAGAGACCTTTTGTATCAGCTAATGTTGGTGAAAATTTGACTTTACAATGTCTCTTTGAAAGTTATGATGCAACAACGCTTTAGTGGTATAAACAAAGTCTGGGACAGAAACCAAGGCTCATCTCTTCCTTCTATGTCGAACAACCACGCTTCGCATTGCATAGAAAAAATGATAAAAAATAATTTGAAGATTTCAGATTTATGCTCTTCAGACTCAGCTACTTACTACTGCGCAAGTACATATTCAGTATTATTTGAATATGGGGAGGGAGCTAATGTCATTGTAAATGGTGGGGGTTTAAACATCCATCAGTCAGGACCTGAGACCATCCAGCCAGGAGGCTCAGTGACTCTCAACTGTACAGTCCACACTGGGACCTGTGATGGAGGACACAGTGTTTACTGGTTCAAAGACTCTGGAGAATCTCTTCCAGGACTCATCTGCACTCAAAGAGGCAGGAATGACACATGTGACAGGAAACCAGAGACGCATACACAAACCTTTGTCTATAATTTTTCAATGAAGACCCTGAATCTTTCTCATGCTGGGACCTACTACTGTGCTGTTGCCTCATGTGGACACATACTGTTTGGAAACGGGACCAAGCGGGACGCTGGCTGTAAGTAACCTACCTATCTACCTGGAGCGTTCTCATTTGATAGATAAACAACTTTACACATTAGACAAATGTTGTACATTTTCTCCTGTTGCAGATGAGGTGGACTCACTTGTCCTCGTCTATTTCCTGAGTGAAGCTCTGGCATTCATCACCATCCTCATTGTTTTACTGGCTTTCTTTGTGTGCAAGAACACAACCAGCCACCAGTCAGGTGCAGGTTGTAGGTAATGTCTAATATATCTAACAGCTTGTATTCAGTGAGTTTGGCTTTTCAGTTCAATTTCTGTTCTTGTCACAAGTAAGATTTTCATGCAGAGGTAAATTTAATCTTGACTAATGAATTCATTTCAAACACCTTCCTGTCACTGAATTTGTCTTGCGGTTATTTTTAAACATTTCTGTCAATGTAAGCTTCCTGTTAAACCTGCAGTGCATTGCAACACAGTTTTACTGATGGACCATTGGACCACGTGATACACACTCATTCTTTGTTCTTCTACACAGTGCAGCACACGGCAGGTAAACAAGTTGGGGGAAATAACCACAGTGTACAATAAAAATTCCAGCTCACTGGTACGGAGCTGTGTTCAGTAGTCTGAAATGTACATTTCAACATAGTCTTTAGATGATGATTTTTCTGATCTGATTTTCTTTGGGGTCTCTCTGTGCTTTTGTAAGCTTTCATATATACTATTGGACCCCTACTCTCTTTGTTGTTTTTGTCTGTGTGGTTTAAAGGATGTCTAGAGGATGCCTCTTTTTTTTTTTATTACAAAAAAAAAAACACACAAAACAAAAATGTTATCATGTCATTTTTACAATTAAATTCAAGCTACTTCAGGCTGTGAGGACCACAACAGAAATAAGTGGAATTTGATCCTTACAGATTTTAGTCCAGTTATGTAATGCACTGTGCATTTCTATGTGTATTTGTGCCAAATAATAAACAAAACAGATCAAACTGGAAAACTTTGCCAGCTTGTGAGCTTTTGTTCTGGAAGTTACACCTTCAGCTTTGTCATACTTAGTCATTAATGTCTTATACTACTGTCTACTGGAGGAATATAGACTGAACTAAAACCTAGAAGAAAATCCCAAATATACAATAAAAACAATGATAATCCAGAGCATTTCACCTGTTAAAATACCCACACCCATTAGCCTATGATAATAGGTGTGGGTAATAGACAGGTATGCTCACAGCTAGCCAGCTAGCGATAGCAACATTTGCTGAACAAATTCATAATATTCGTAACAGCTAAAGTCAACTATAGTTATCATGCCACTGTAGCCATCTCTAATGAAAGCATACTTGTAACATTAGGTAAGATCAGGTTACTTACACGTGGATGGGAAGAAAGGCCCGTTGTAAGCAAAGCTGGAGAGACCAGTGACTCCATCTTAGTAAATAAAGACCAGTATTAATTGAATACTTGAACTTTGAACTTTCTTAAGTGGAGGAAATTCTGGAACATCACTTTCGCCTGAACGCTGCATGCGGCACTGTGTCAGTTTTTTAAGAACCAAGAACCATCTCAGGGTAGTTTTACATCTCCTCTCATAGGCCTTTCTCTATAGCTAGAACAACAACGGGTCAAGCAGCTAATCAGAAGAGAGGTTCAGAGCCTTTGTTCTGGTTAGCTAATGTTTTCTGAGTGACAGGCCAACCACAGGTAAGGGTTTATAGCCTACTAATGTAGCTTTGTAAAACTCACCCATAACCATGGTGGTCAGTCAGCGCTGAAATGACCGAAAAGAAAAATTCAGACTAAAATGTTCCAGCTGGACCTTGATCCGTTGCAAACTGCTGGATCATCTTGCAGCATCAGAGTGATTGGCTATATTCTTGCAGTGACCAGGTCCAGTGCCGATGTGGCCGTTCAGTCTGGTCCACCTGTCCGGGTGGACCAGACTGAACGGCCGCAGCAAATAAAAATGATAAAATCAGAAGCCTGACCTTTCTTGCTTTTATCATCATTTATGTTCTTATATGAAATCTGCCCTTCAATTGCATGGTTAATATTGATATTGTACAGAGATAGAGTGTGCTGTGAAAGTGCTTTTTGACAGATTACCCCTCCCCAGTGGGGCAATCTGCAGTCAAACTATCCTTGTCCCCTCCCCATCACTCACCACCTTTGACAGTGAGAGAAGAGACCTTCTCATAAAGCAGAGACCTGAAAAACTAGAAAGGACTCCCATGAAATGACTGACGTGATGTATGAATGAGTTGCTCATGCAAATGTAAACATTTTTGAATTTTTTAGAAAAGATCCTGTCTTCTGTGGCTGCCAAGATAGGGGTGACCCCTATCTGAATCCGCCATTTGTGTTGAGGACTAATTGGCTAATGTTAGCACACTCAGGTTTAAGCATAACTGAGTGTATTGACATCTGTTAAAAGACTGTAACCAAACACAACCTGAGTGATAAAATGAAAATTCCTCTCAGATCATTGTAAATGCATGCAATAACTGTGATCATTAATTCATAAAAGTTCTTATTTTCTTCACATTTCTCACTTTTTAATTCTCAGAAAGTGAACTTGACTCTGTGACTGGCAGTGAACATGTGATCAAGTTTCCAAATTTGGACACACACTTCACTTCAGATCAGCCAATCAAACAACAGTCCTGACAAACAAAAGTGAAGAGAAGCTCAAGATTGTTTCCACTCAGCACGACAAATTCAGCACAATGACATCTGCGCAGTTTGTCTTCAACCTGACATGTTTGTTCTTGGGGGGAATGGGTGAGTTGTGTTTTTGTGATTGCAAAGATGCATGGACATGTTTTAATGTGTTCATCGTGTGAATTTGCTTTGTCTCTCATTTCTCACCAGCTCAGTCGACTAGTCTGAAATTATTCTCGTCCATTCGTCAAGAGAGACGTTTTGTATCAGCTAAAACCGGGGACGATTTGATGTTACAATGTTTCTATGAAGGTGATGTTACTGCAAGGTATCACTGGTATAAACAGAAACTGGGACAGAATCCAAGGCTCGTCTCTACCTACTACAAGTTCAAAAACCATGGATCTTTTCATGATGAATTCAAGGACAATCCACGCTTTGCATTGGACGCTGAAAAGGGTAAAAATCATTTGAACATAAGTGACCTGCGTAGTTCAGACTCAGCTTTTTACTTCTGTGCAAGTAGCTATTCATATAAGTTTGAATTTACTGAGGGCACTGTTGTCAGTGTACAGAGTTCAGGATTGACCAACCATCCCGACTATCAGTCAGGACCTGAGACCTTCCAGCCAGGAGGCTCAGTGACTCTCAACTGTACAGTCCACACTGGGACCTGTGATGGAGAACACAGTGTTTACTGGTTCAAAGACTCTAGAGAATCTCATCCAGGAATCATTTATGCTCATGGAGGCAGGAACAGTCAGTGTGAGAGGAAACAAGAGACACAAACACAAACCTGTGTTTACAACTTGCTAATGAAGAACCTGAATCTTTCTCATGCTGGAACCTACTACTGTGCTGTTGCCTCATGTGGACACATACTGTTTGGAAACGGGACCAAGCTGGACATTAAATGTAAGTAACCTTCTACCCCGAGCGCTTTCATTTGATAAATAAAATCATTACACTTACACTACAACTTACAACTTCTTTACATGTAAGACGTATATTTTCTCCTATTGCAGATGAGGTGGACTCACTTGTCCTTGTCTATTTCCTGAGTGGAGCTCTGGCATTCATCACCATCCTTATTGTTTTACTGGCTTTCTTCATATGTGCTTTAAAAAAGGGTTGTTGTACCTGCAAATTTGCAGGTAGTGTAACTTTTATTCTTTTAAAGTTGACAGTGTGTACTCACTTAACACAGCATGACAGTAAGGGCATTTTTCATTCTCCTTCAGAGTCTCATGCAAGATCTACAACTCCCTCTACAATGAATGCAGAGGTAATTTTTTCATCATTCAAACCACTCAAACATATAACAAGATAAGGTAAAACACAGAATTTGGCTGGACTGTTTATAGTCAATGTGCGAAATTGAGGGTGTAGTTGAAAAGGATGGTGTCATAGGTGAACACCTTTCAATAAAAAGTTGCTATTCACATTGTTGCATCCTATTTGCGTTCTGCCTAGTATCCATCAGCTTCAGCCCTTCATCTGTTTGCTTCTGTCTGTGACCACATATATTTTTTACACAGCAAAATGTCCAATAAAGTAGTTCTCATTGACATTTTTTTTCAGCGTCTGTTGTAAAACAATGGGATAACTGTCAAATAGTCTCTCAAACTGAGCCCATTATGACTACAAGTTAACCAGAGGTCACTTCCAAGTCATTTGTGGGGCAATACTGGTGACTCTTCTATGCTGCTACTTTGTTGCTAGGTGCCCTTTTGAATAAATGTTAAAGATATCTGAATATCTGTAAAGGTCAGTAATTGGTTGTAAATGCCCTCCTGATGATGTAATAGAAAGTGTTCATGGTAATTTATTTTGAAAGGACATCAGTCAATGGGGAAACTCCAACACCCAATGCGTAGTGTAACTTCATCACTCAGTCAGTCAGTTTCTCATTCGGGGACATATGTATTTCTAAGGCTGGCCTTGAGATCCGGTCCTCTTATTCTATTTTCATTTATCTCCAGTACTAAACTGTGATTTTCTGGTTCATGTTTTATTATCAGGGTCAGCAAAATGAAGGAAACGTCCATTACGCGGCTTTAAGGGAACACAGAGTCAACAGATCTACAGGAGAGAGGACCAACACTAAGACTGAATGTGTGTACTCCCATGTAAAGCTGTAAAACAGAACTGTTTCATGTTTGTTTCTGTGTAACAAAGAGTTTCTGAACAACCTCTTATGACTTTGAAGTTGTGTTGTTATTATGTTTTACTTGTGACTATGCTGTAGGTATAGATATGAATTAAGTTTGTGATATTAAATTCTTATAAACCTCTTCATTAAGGCAGAGAAAAGACGGTATTTAATAAAGGAAGAGAGGAAACAGAAAGAAAGAGATAGAAGTATTAGGTAGAAGTTAAATGTATGTGAGTGAGGGTTCTGTATGAACGTTATGGCATATGAAACTTGAGGGTACAGTCATCCAAGGCAATGAAAGCCTTTTTTTCTTCTTGTTAGGATAGTAACTGATTGTCAGATCTTCATTGAAATACTTTTGTGCTTTTTTTTACTTTTGTGCATTAGTAATAAATTTGGATGATGAGCAAAACCATCAGCCAATGAGCCTTACTATATTTATTATATCTAAAAACTCTTGGCTTGTCATGAGATGTTTTCCTGTTGTTGAGAAGAGATGAGGTGCACCCTCACTCACCCAACCAGTGACTGTGACCTCAACCCTGCGACATTCATCTGCAGAGGTAAACACCTGACGCCACATTCAAGAGGGACATGGGAGTTCTTATGAGATGTTCCTAACTGAGAGTTTCCTTGTCCTGAGAAACTAGGTGGACTTAAGCTAAGCATAGCACTGGGGTTAATGTTGTTAACGTCACATCACTGTGTCCCCTGTGATTGGTTGACAAGAGAAAGATCGTTCTGTAGTTAGATAGCTAGTTAAATAGCAGATAACAGTGTAGAAAACATAATAGTAAAGCTGAAATGCCATAGGGGTAGAAGCAACTCTCAGCTAATGCATTTTATCATAGTGTAATGTTGTAGCATGCACTTCTTCCCTGTCTAGCACAGTAGCCTACAGTTTGCTGCTTCAGTTATTTGCTTTTCTTTTTGTTATTGGTTTCACTGATGGATTCAGTAGTTTTCTTACTTTCTGTGAGTCAAGTTTGGGTTCCTTTGGATTAGGTTAGAGGTAAGACACCAGATCCCAAGACCCTTTGTTTGTTGGGATGTTGGCTTCCATTATTTAGTTTTCTTTCCCATCAGACTTTTTGAGTTGTATAATTATGATCATTGGGTTTGTGTATTTAGAAAAAATAAATGGTTTCTTTTGGCTGCAGCTCCTGTTGTGTGCTTTCCATCCATCATCTATACCACTTCTCAGTGAAGGATCGCTGGAGCCAATCCCCACTGACCTTGGACAAGGGCGGGGTACACAGGGCCAGTCTATCACAGGGCCAACATATAGACAGACACCCTTTTAGGGCTTCCCTTTTGAAAAAGAAGAGGTTGTGAAGTCATCCAGAGTCATTCTCTGGGGACCATGAACACCACATATAGTGCTTTACAGGTGTCAGCCAACACCTGTGGAGCCGCAGCAATAAGGTGGCTGAAAGCCTGAGGTGAATCAGAGTATGACTGATAGATACAGTTCATTTGGGAAACTAATCATAGTTCTAATCAAGTTCTATGCTTCTTTACCATATTATATATATATATATATGTATATATATATACACACACACACACACACACACACACACACACACACACACACACACAGTAGCTGCTTTCTCTTAACTAACAAAGACGGTCAAGTTTCAGTCACAGAACAAACAGGACGCCAGTGGTGGAGCAGCGTTATTGATATTTGGACATGCTTCTCTGTGTGTCATTGCAACCATATCAATGTTTGAACCAGTAAATGAAAAGAAATGTAAGTAATGTAATAGGTGTAATTTAAATTACACAGGAGCTGAGGGTTAAACCTCATCCATTGACACAATTAATGCTTAATTACTTCGTGAGCCATCAAAAAATGTTGAGATTCTGATTTAAAGAAAGCAAACCAACAAAAATCACGAGTTTGGCTTGTAGGCATGTTTAGTGATAATGTCTATGGTTATTTATAGTTTGGTGATTTAAAGCTACTGCCATTAAAGTTGAGGAGCCATTTTGTTCTTTATATACTTTTCCTTGTGCAAAGATTCTCAAAAAATGTTTTTACACAATCACTATCAGTGACCGTGTGACTGCATTTCCTATAATATTTAGGCCATACAGACGTGTCATGTCGGGTCAACCAATCAAACACAGCCTTAAGAGGGAGGAGAGGAAATGCAATAGTCTTTTCACTCAGAGCAGCGACAAGAGTGTGATGATCCTGCCCAGTTTGTCGTTTATCTGCTGTGCTTGCTCTTGGGTGAGTTTGTGACCCCATGTCTTTTTATGTACCCTTCTCATATCATAGCTTCAAATAATTTCACTAATGAATGTGCTGAATTCTGGCACATAAATGTTTCTCTCCTCAGCTTGGAGGACTGGTTTGTTCTCATCTGCATCAGGACAGTGGTTTCATACGAGCTGTTGGAGACAATGTGATTTTGCAATGCTTCTATGATAGTGATACCACAGAGCTGTTTTACTGGTATAAAGAACCTGTGGGACAAAAACCAAACCTCATGTCATGTCAATAAACATGATGAAAGTGGAACTTTAACCGACAAAATAAAAAATAATCAACGGTTCTCACTAAATTACCATTTCACGGAAAGAGAATCATTTGAAAATGAATTGAGCATTTGAGATTATTTACCTCTGCATGAGCTGATATTCATATAGACTAAATTTGGATTTGTGGATGGAACTGTTGCTAGTGTACAGGGTTTAAGTTTGAAAAAAACAAGCTTCAGTCAGGACCTGAGAGGCTCTGTGACTCTCAACTATCCAGTCCACACTGGAACCTGTGATGGAGAACACAGTGAGAACCCACCAGTGCTATCAGTATTGTTTTATGAGTAGGATGAGTACAGTTTTTTACCTTTATCATATATATCTAATGACAATTTGAAGAGCAGTTCATTTAGCCTTCATCAAATCTTGTCAGAAGCTAAACCTGAAACTATGAGTAGCAATGAGTATGTGACTATGTTTCCTTAACAGGACATAGACCAATCAAACACACTCTCCTCTGTGAAGAGAGAGAAAAGATCAATACTCTTTTCAGTAAAGTCAGGTATTTGAAAAGTCCTTAAAATGCCTTTTATTCTTCACATTTCTCACTTTTTAATTCTCAGAAAGTGAACTTGACTCTGTGACTGGCAGTGAACATGTGATCAAGTTTCCAAATTTGGACACACACTTCACTTCAGATCGGCCAATCAAACAACAGTCCTGACAAATAAAAGTGAAGAGAAGCTCAAGATTTTTTCCACTCAGCACAATGTCGAAGTTTGTTTTCTATGTGACATGTTTGTACTTGGTTTGCAAAATGGGTGAGTAGTGGGTTTTGGGTTTTTTTCTTTCTGATGTCTTCATACTTATTATGATGGCTTGAATGTGTGTTTGATTGATTAACTGAGTCTCTCTTGTCACTTCAGCTCGGGTGAGTCTGCTGTCCACATCTGTTCGCCAAGAGAGACGTTTAATCTCAACTCATGTTGGTGAAAGTATAACTTTGCAATGTTTCTGTGACAGGAATGTGGTGGCATGGTTGTACTGGTATAAGCAAACTTTGGGACAGAAGCCGAGGCGCATCTCTTCTTTCTACAAATATAGTGATCAAACATTTTATGATGAATACAAGGACAACCCACGCTTTGCACTGGAAACAAGCAGTAATAGACATCACTTGAACATCTCAGATTTACGCTCTTCAGACTCAGCTACTTACTACTGCGCAAGTAAACATTCGGTATTATTTGAATTTGGGGAGGGAGCTACTGTCATTGTAAACGGTGGGGGTTCGAACGTCCAACAGTCAGGACCTGAGACCATTCTGCCAGGAGGCTCAGTGACTCTCAACTGTACAGTCCACACTGGGACCTGTGATGGAGGACATAGTGTTTACTGGTTCAAAGACTCTGGAGAATCTCATCCAGGACTCATCTACACTCATGGAGGCAGGAATGACAAATGTGAGAGGAAACCAGAGACACAAACAAACACCTGTATCTACAACTTGCTAATGAAGAACCTGAATTTTTCTCATGCTGGGACCTACTACTGTGCTGTTGCCTCATGTGGACAGATACTGTTTGGAAAAGGGACCAAACTGGATGTTGAAGGTCAGTCACTTTCCAGCTGAAGTTGTTTCATCTAATAAATTGTTATAATTAATCCCAAATTAGAAACATAAAATGAACACAGACTGCTCATGTCTCTGCAGATAAGGAACAGTCTTTTGTCTTGGTGTATTCCTTGAGCAGCGCTTTGGCATTTACCACCATCCTCAGCGTGTTACTGGCTTTATTTCTGTACATGATAAGTCAGAGAAACAGATGCCAGGGTACAGGTAAATGCTACTCTTTGTGTGTATGGTGTGTACTTGCTGAATATGGCATTATAGAAACACACTTTCCACTGTTTTTCAGACTCGAATGCAAGATTCACAGCTTCCTCCACAATGACTGCAGAGGTATCTTCTGTCTAGAGTTGTATTTAGATTTCTTGGCAAATATTTCTTTTTTATATTTGTCTTCCTCCAGATTTTGATTCATTGTTTGGTTTCATTTCATTATCAGAGTTACATAAATGAAGAAAGCCTCCATTACGCTGCTTTAAAGGTGAACAGATCAAGAAGACAAAAGGATGGCACAGAGGATGGATGTCTGTACTCCAGAATAAAGCAATGAAGCTGGACATGTTTCATGTTTGTCTCTACTTTAATTATATGATTTCAAGTGTGACTTCAGCTAAAATATAAATGCAAATAATGTAATGTTTTATCTCACTATAAACCTAACCTTTTCCAGTGACAAGAGAGTTTAGGATGCTTATGAAAGATTTGACAGCACAGGCTAGATTTGTAAAAACGAATGAGGCATCCAGTTGAGTTGTAGCAATTGTGTGCAAGCCACAAACCATTTGCATGTGGTCAGTGGTGTAATGATAAAATCCATTTAATGATAAAATCCATTTATGGTTTTGTAAAGTTTTGTCCTGTGCATATTTAGGAATGTCAACATTTTTTTCATTGTGCCTTGTGTGTGTGTACAGTCATGTGAAAAAATGAGGTCACCCCATTAAAAATTCACTTCTTCATTAAGAAATGTTCACACATCGATGTCGAATCTTGTTTTTATTTATCTCTGGAAAGGAAAGTGATTTAATTGCAGGTAAACAACAAAAATTAACCTTGTTTTACTCATTAAACAAAAATGTGTATTTTAACTGAAGAAAAAGTTAGGACACCCTACCCCCTAATAGCTAGTGTTATCCCCTTTGGCTGAAATAACTTCAGTGAGACGCTTCTTGTAGCCATCTACCAGTCTCCGACATCAGTCTGAGGTGAGTTTGCTCCACTCATCAATGCAGAATTCTTTCAGCTGAGATGTTTGAGGCCTTTCTTGCATGTACAGCCCGTTTCAAGTCACCCCACAGCATCTCAATGGGATTAAGATCTGGGCTTTGACTCAGCCATTCCAGGACTCTCCATTTCTTAGTTTTCAGCCAGTCTTTGGTGGATTTACTGGTGTGTTTTGGGTCTTTGTCATGATGCAGGGTCCAGTTCTGCTTCAGCTTTATTTTTTTTTTTACAGATTGTCTCACATGTCCCTCTGATACACGGTAGAATTCACGGTGGACTCTATGATGGTGAGCTGGTCAGACCCTTCCACCTCCATGTTTCACAGCTGGTATGAGGTTCTTTTCCTGGAATGCTGTATTTGGTTTACACCAAACATGTCCTCTGTTCTGGTGTCCAAACAATTCAATTTTAGACTCATCTGTCCAAAGAACATTATTCCAGAAGTCCTGGTCTTTGTCTACGCTCTCTCCTCCTGAAACACCTCCCATGAAAGTTAAACTTGTCCAGCCTCTTTCTGATTGTAGATGCACACACTTTCACATCAACAGAGGCAGGAGCCTGCTGTAGACATTTTAGGGTTTTTGGAGATGCCTTTTAGCAGCGGTCTGCTCTCAGGGTGAACTTGCTTGGACGGCCATACCTGGGCATGTTGGCAGTTGTTTTAAATTGTCCTTCATTTGTAGATTATTATTCCAGACAGTGGAGTGGCGGATTTCAAATTCTTTTGAGATCTTTTTAAATCCCTTACCAGACTCATAAGCTGCTCCAATCTTCCTTCTGAAGGCCTCAGACAGCTCTTTGGATCTCACCATGGTGTTCACTCTCACTTCAACAGTCAGGAGCACACCAAGCTAAAGGTCTGAGGTTTAGAGGCAAGCCTCCTTCAAAATGCTGAGTGACCATGTTCTAATCATGTGACCTGATGTGATATACCTGTGTGTGATTTTAACCATGTTAAGTGGGAATAAATGAGTTGGATCTCCTAATTTATTCCTTTTAAAATAACATTTTACAGAAAGTTTAAAAAAAGTCTGTCCTTCAGTTTTATATGTTTAGTTTCATATATTTAAATGTTACTTGAATCTCTCAGTATTGTTAAAATTAATATTAAATATCCATATGTCCAAATATGTTAAAAAACACACACACATTTCACATGACTGTATATGAGTGCCTGTGTGTGTGTCGGTTCAAGCTGAGTGAAAACAGCTGAACTTTGTCATAGATCAAAAGATTTTTTTCTTAGTGTGATGCAACAAGCTACTGGGAGATGTTTAGTTTGAGAGTGTGTCTGTGTGTGTGTGAGTGTGTGTGTGTGTTTGTGCACGCGCGACCACAAACTATCCATGTCATTGGTTAGTGTAGTTGGTTCATTTAGAAATATATAATAATATAAACAAGTACAAACTTGACTTATTCATATTAACGTAAAGAAAAGGTAAAGAGAAGCTGAAGATTGTTTCCACTCAGCACGGCAATTTCATTCACTCTATTCCTTCACTATTCACATTACTCTATGACAGGTCTAGTTTTTGTGATATTTACTTTCAATATCAAATAAAGAGCAATACTGTGTATTTGTTTCCCTCATGAAATGAAAACTCCATCTGACAAATGTTCTTCACTACTAAATAATAATGCTGAAATTTTACAGGTGAATATAACTTGTTTGTATTATGTTAGCTCTATAACAAAGGAGAATTTATCCACAACTTCAAAGTGAGCGTAGCGCGGCAGTGAGGTACCTGTTGGTTCATAAGTGAAGGTGTCTGTGGTTACTGTATGTTTTCCAGGGCGTAGTTGTATGTTGCAGAGAGCCTGTGTCGGTGTTTCCTGTGTTGTGCCAGTGAAACACAGTCTCTTTTTTTTTTTTTTTGTGAGTGTGTAGTCAGTCCTCAAAAACACATATTGCAGAGATATATTTTCTGATATTATATATTCTCCGTTATGGATAAACTGCACAGAATAACAGGGACTTAATAACTGACACCTACTGTTTTGCAAATTGCTTCTATGCTGTGTTGGTCAATGAAGATGTTAACTCCATTGTCACAAGATGAGCAGCTACTCTCTCATCCACCTCTCCATGATTTTGGAGGTGTGTGATGTCTCTCACCATGTCGTCCTTCTTGAGGATCAAAAATTGACATAGGTGTCAGTGAACGTATAAGTATATATTTTCAATATATATAAGATATATTTATATTCAAAAACAGCTCAAGTCGTATCTCTGAAGAGAGGTGTTTATCAGTCAAAATGATGGCATAAGTTGTGTGACATGTTAGTTTTAGGGAAAATAGATGAGTTATTTGGAGATCGGACAGTTACAGCAACAAAACACAAGCTTGTTGTTGTAAAAAAGGTCAAATGAGCCATTGGTCTGCAAAAAAGAAAAAAGCTTCTATAGACAGTATTGGATACACATGAAATGCTAAAAGTCTCTTTTGATCTATTATTACCTTCCTCTAACCAGAAACTTAAGCGATGGGTGCAAAGTTTAAACTAGCCAGCACTCAGCGTTCAACTTTTGTTTTGACTCTTGTGGTGAAGAAGGTGTGAACTACTGTGAGCACATCTCTGCGGATGGAAACTTAAGTCTTAGCTCGAACACAGGAAGACTGGTCTGTGGCCTCCTGGCCACAGTGCACAGCAGCTCAAGCAGAAGTCAAGAGCAGAGATAAGACAAGTCATTGCACAAAGGCAGATAACATGCTGTATGCACCTCGTCATTCAAGCTAATCCTAGTCTTTATCCCCGGCTTTATGGTCTAAATGGGACCATCATTCAAAAACTGAACATCATGTTGTATTGAAGACTTGAAACTAGAGACTGAGACCATAAACTCATTAGGAGAACATGTACTGAGCTAATGAATCAAGTGAGAAGTAGGGACATTTTCACATAGTGGTACATCACCAGTGGAGTCTCCCCCCGATGGTCATTCGAGTCTACATCCACTTTTATGAACAGTCTCTGGTTCCAGGTGTTCCTGTCCATGTATTTCTTAGCGAGCTGGTTTTTGACTAGTTTCAGTCTTAGATCTTAGCTTTAGCCTGTCAATTTCGTACTCTTGCCCTGCAGAATTGATTTCTTTGAACCCGACCTTTTTATCTGAGTAAAGGTGTGTATTGACGTGCTGAGTGTCTTTGAGTCCTGCATTTGAGTCCTTTTCCTGTGTTCAGTCATTACACCCCCAGCAGAAAGAACTGAATGATCGTTATGTAATTTGTAATGTAATTAGTACCTTGAGTACCAATTACTCAGGGTTGGGCCACGCCCATCTTCAAACTGAGCCTCAATTGTGATCTCAACTACACACCTGTAAATCCCATCAACACAATCTGTCCAAATCTGTGAAAATAAAGCACCTCTATGGTAGTTTCTGTTACAGTTGGTATCTCCAGGATCAGATGTTACCATAATCATACACAGACTCATCAGGTGGGCAACTTGTCATGGCTGGTAGGAGGCAGCAGGAGGTTAGAAAGTGAGAAACCATCTTATGTCAAGTGGAACTCTTCTCAGTAATCGTTTTAGTCCGAACATTTATTAGAAAGTAAGGAACAACTTTGTTATTACATTGTTTCCAAGCTCAGATAGCACCTGAATAAAAGGCTGCTGGGAATTCACATGGAAAAATCAACAAAAATCAACAAATAGTGTTGTCGAGCAAGTTCTCTTCTCAAAAAGCAAAATAATCAGGGTAGAGGACATTGATCACATGTTCAAGTTCCCAAAATAAGACATTCAATCTGATTGGCCAGTCAAACTCAGCAATCTCTGTGAAGGGTGGAGAACATCTAGAGAGTCAATCAATTCATCACTATTCCTTCAAGCACTTGAAGCATGAGGACGCCTCCAAACCTTGCTTTGTATTTCACTTGTCTGCTTGTGGCAAGTATGGGTAAGCTTTGTATTGTGACTGCCTTGCTTTAAACATTATGTTTGGTTATTTTGATGTGTTATGCAATACACAGCATTACAGCTTAGCAGCCTTAAATTGCATTTTTTGTGTTTGTGTATTTGCTTTGTCTCCTCTCCCACAGCTCATATGACAACTTTGAAAGAGCCATCATTACACTTTGAATCAACTAATGCTGGGGACAGTGTGACTTTGCTGTGTTTGTGTAAGAATCATGAAGGAGTGATGTTTTACTGGTACAAGCAATCTCTGGGTCAGAAGTTAAAGCTGGTGTCTACACACTATAAACATAACAAAAAGGAGATGTTTGAAGATGAATTTAATAACAAGTCACGTTTTTCACTGGAAATTGGAGACAGGCAGCCTAACTTGAAGATATCCCATTTGCAAATGTCAGACTCGGCTACTTACTACTGTGTATGGAGCAATTTATATCACCATGGATTTTGTGATGGCACAACTGTCAGTGTGAAGGGTTCAGATTTGAACATCCAGGCTTTGGTCCATCAGTCAGGACCTGAGACCATCCAGCCAGGAGGCTCAGTGACTCTCAACTGTACAGTTCATGCTGGGACCTGTGATGGAGGACACAGTGTTTACTGGTTCAAAGACTCTGGAGAATCTCATCCAGGACTCATCTACACTCATGGAGGCAGGAATGACAAATGTGAGAGGAAACCAGAGACACAAACAAACACCTGTATCTACAACTTGCCAATAGAGAACATGAATCTTTCTCATGCTGGGACCTACTACTGTGCTGTTGCCTCATGTGGACACATACTGTTTGGAAATAGGACCAAGTTGGACGTAGGCCGTAAGTAACCTTCCACCATGGACTTTCCCATTTGATACAGTCTTCATAACTTATAGCAATAAATTAAGATTTTTTTTATTGGTCAATCTTGCTGTTTATTTTGTGGTCATAATTCCCAATATCGACACTGGACATTCACTTCTCGAGACAAAATCTAAAGTTCTTGTTTCCATTAAATATACATTTCAAAGTTGTATTGACTCTCATGTGATGCTTCAGGAGTCAAAAGTGACACTGACCAATGAACCCTTTAATGAACAAATGGGCATGTCAGTAATGTTTTAAGATAGACCTGGAAATAATCTATATAGGTCCTTCAGTCATCATTCAGATAGAAATCTAAAAGCTCCCAGTGTCCAACTCCACAGATGATGTGAGCTCTGTTGTCCTGGTGAACCTCCTGAGCGGCGCTTTGACATTCATCATCATCCTGGTAGTTTTTTTGGCGTTCACTCTGTACAAGATGTACAAAAGTAACTGCCAGCATTCAGGTAACTGTTAACCTATTAAGCTGACAGTAAATACAGAACGCAAATCACAATCGAAATGAAAGGACTTCTTCTTTTTTGTCTCTCAGACTCAGCAACCTCCGCTACAAATACAGAGGTATGTGTCAATTTTTATTTGTAATTGCTTAGCTTTGTTTTTTCTTCTGATGCTTTTTTTTTTTCTTTTTTTTATTTATTCCTAGAAAAAAAAAATCCATCACCTGTGTCATAAAGGAAGGTTTGAGCTCTCATTGTTTTGGCTGCTATCAATGAGATCAATCTAATCTAAAAAGTCTAATGCCAGAGATGCCAATAAATTTAGGATTATGCCTGCAACATCCTTTTGACATCCTTAACAATGTCAACAGTGTTGTTTAATGTGTTATTTCAATGACATTGGACAGAAGTTATTCTTTTGAGAGCATAAATTTGGATTTTTCTCCTTGACACCTGCCTGCTTCTGTACATGTCTCCCTTGTGCTGTATCTTATAGTGATGAACCCTTTTATTTTTTATTACCAGTTACATCAAGATGCAGAAAACCTCCATTATGCTGCTCTAAAGGTTCCTAAGGTCAACAGTTCAAGAAGACAGGGGGATGATTTCTTGAATGAGTGTGTGTACTCCAGTGTAAGGCAGTAGTACTGGACGTGTTTCAGCCGTACTTTGTTTGAATTCTCCTGAAAAACCAGCATTTGATTTCACTGAAATGTAATGCTTGTCTTGCAATAAACTGAGCTCTTCCATTAAAATAACACCTGTCCACTATCAAGGGTTTCTTTGATTCATTGCCAGTACCTCTTGAGCCACAACCCCTGAAATAAAAGAAACAGTAGTATAAAGAAGGACAGTCCATGCAGGGGTTAGAGTGTTTACCTCCAGGAGACTGGGGTTTAAATCCAATGTGAAATGTTAATTGATTTATTAAATTAGGCAGAGGCAGAGGGGCGAATACGAACATGGCTGGCGTGCAAGCGGAGCAGGTGAGTGGTTTGGTTAGCTGCAGCTGGTGAGTGACCTGGTACAGTCAAAGGCAACTCGGGAGGCAGCCTCAGCAGGAGCCAGCAGCAGCATTGGTGGAGACAGGAACTGAGCGCAAGGAAACACAGGTAAGGACTTGGGCACACATATACTCCAACGGAGATTTAGATGCTTGGCGTGTTACCACAAGGTAAGCGGATGAGTAGATTGCGAGCTGGGGTTCTTATACTGGGTTGATTGCAAGATGGAGGCAGGTGATCAGGGCTGCGCCACATCGCTGCTGAGAAACACACACTCACCTCCACGGACAAGGGGGAGGAAACACAAAGAAGGTAGACAGGGGAAAAAAAACAAACTGAAAACACTGGGAAATCCTGGACTTGCAACTGGGCTTTGACAGTTTGTGTTAATTCATTTTACAAAATTATACTAAAATTTTCAAATCTAAAGTAAAGTTTGTTCATACTCTATTTAAAAGGGGATGCTGCCTTTGCCAAATCAGCCAATTGTTATTGCACAGATGCTGTCAAACATCCTTGGGATGGAGACCCGCTTGTACGGGCACTGCAAAAATGAGAAGACTCCCCAGGTAAAAGTGTTTTGTTAGCATTAAACATTTCATGTCCTTCTTTGGTTTGATTTTGTTAATAATTCCAAGTTTATAACTTCAAATGTTCTAATGTACTTTAATATACTGTGTTTCCAGGTCACAAGCTAAATGTGATTTAATAAGGTCACTTATCATGGGTCACTTCTCATCTACTGAACACAAAAAAGATACCAGAGCACACAATTCACTTTTGAAACTTACTGATAAAGTCAAAACATCCAAGGTGTCAGAAAATGGAAGTGTCTTATATTATATTGTGTATAAATATTTGCATTTCCACCAGAGATGTGATTTATCTATGCAACAGTGTCCCCCAGGAGCTCATCCTGCAGATCAGCTCCAGCGAAACTGAGACTGACAGTTTATTCTGATGTCAGATACTGTTAATAAGTCTGACAGACTTGCAAATAGAGATAATAGGAAGAATAACAACAAGGCCTCTGTCACTGTGCTCTGAGATATTCTGTATACTGTCAGCACATGCACAGCACAAACTGAATTTACTTTTAAATAAAAGTCTTACAGTGTTCAACCTCATTGTTAAACCAATTTGATGATGAACTGCTTAAATAAGAAAAAAAAATGTGTGTAAATGTAGAGTGCCAAAAGTCATTTAAAAATCATGTACAATGGTATTATTTTTATACTATTGGTCATTTTTCCATGTGTAACTAGTGTAGTTTCTCAAATTAAAAGCTTTTATTTTGCTTTAAAACAGATTATGGTGTGTTTAAAGTATGCATTGCAGGTTTCCAAAGGTGTTAGAAAATATGGAAAATTACTTAAGCATCTAAATTTAAAAGTTTCAGGCCAAATTTCATGACATGCAGATTCAAAGTTTATGGATGAGATATAATGTTCCTGTTAACATATCCAGATTAATGTGATCACAAAATTAACATTTATATTATCAGGGGAAAAAAATTAAACTTACAATAACTGATATTCAATAAGTGACATTTAACACTTCTTACTTTGTTTTTATGAATAGCACTGCTAAAGATATAAACGATAGATAAATCCCATGTAGAGCTGAATTTCTATTAGTTTGTAGACAAATAAAACAATGAAATAAAGATTGAAATTCAATCTTCACGTTAAATCCACAGTTCTTTGTTACATTTTCATCACCATACTTGTTGCTGTTTTGAACTAAAATATGGTGACTGTGTTCAGGCCTTGGCAGCATAATTGAACTAAAACAATGATAAAGTTGGTGTTTTGTGAATCTGATTGTCCAGAGAAGAATAGTACTTTTTTTTTTTTTGATCTGAAATGATCTGGGTTAAATCATAGAGTAACAGTCCACTCTAGAAGAAGAGGTAAAAAAAAAATAATAATAATAATTTATTATCATAAAGAGATTTTTGTATAGTTCATCAATCAAGTCTTTCTGTTAGCTTAGGTTGCATTTCTACTACAAGTAACATGTTGCAGCTAAATGGCAGAACCAGGGCACATTTTCAGTAAGAGTAGAGCGTTCTTGTGGTCAGCAGTAAAAGAACAGATCTTTCTGTACATTGGTAGATTTCAGTGATGTGCCTGCTTAAGACTGTTTGCTTACTTTGTGTTTGTATGTCAGTGGTTTGAAGCAGGATTTCCTCGCTTTGTTGCAAAGACCCTGTGAGACTCTGTAAAGATGTTCAGGAAATCACAGAAATGTGTTTGCGTGATCAAACTACATATTTAGAAGTTCACTGATGTGCCACAACACAGCTCATGAAGAAGAATCAGAAATGTTAGGAGAGTTACTGTGGTCATGTTTATGGTGCGATCATACAATAGATTCAATGTGAGCAAGAACCGCTGTACACAACATTTTTGATCTCTTAAAGCAATCAAGTAATAATTTTCCAACATGCACAATGTGTCGAAAAGTCAAGTTTATTCATGCAGCACACATCAAGATGAAAAGCAAAAAACAGGCACCGATCACACACAACAAGAAATATTTATTCTAGATACATTTAGGAGACCTTTGCTTGATTTTCATACCTAAAGTTTGTTTTATGTGGTCAACTTCAGTTGATGAGTTTGTAAAGTATATTTCTCGTGGGTCAGTTTCATACTGAGAAAAATGTAAGAGAACCAAAATGCGTCACTACAAATCACAGGTGAACATTCACGCCTCTTACTGGTGAGATTGTTTGATGAAAGGAGGAAAGCAAACAGAGGAAGTGTGGACTTCTGTGCAACAGATCTGTTTTACACCAAAAATTAAAGGCTCCAGATTTCACACAGAGCCCAGACCATTTCTTCAAAAGGGTCTCGGTGCAGTTATTTTGGTCCACATTCAACAGTTCTCTACAGTTTTTACCCCTGTCCAAACAAATTGCTCCAAACCAGGGTTTGATTTGATCAGATACCCTGAGAAAACATGTCAAGATAGGGATGACTAAGGCATTCATAGATTTTTACTGGCAATCCGTAAAACAGCAGCGGTGATGTTTTCACACCAGTTGGTTTTAGTTAATACTGTGAATGCATGCAAATGAAAAAGCAGTGGACTTGAACCTTGAGGGACTCTGTCTGAATCAAAGTTACCAACAGATGCAGAATAAACCATCTTCCAGCAATGTGTCAACCCTCTGTGGTGCTGCCCCAGCACACGGTGGAAGACCTGAAATTACTTGACATTATGTTCGCAGGCAGACTAATGCTAAAGCTAAAGCTAAAGCAGAGACGACAGATTACATCTCCATACATCTGAAGTGATATTCCTCTCACTACATAGTGACATTGTTGCAAACAAGTAGTACAATCCCCTTTCAAAATGAACACAGTTTGATTAAGCAGAGTGTTCTGCTGCCAAAAAAACAAACTGCATAATATTGTTGAGCTAATATTGAAGGTGGATTAAGATGAGCTACGAGCCACACTCAGCATTAAGGTCTCCTGCTCCTCGACATGTAAACCAAGAGACAACCCATTAAAAATAACATGAGGATCCCAGTTCTAATGATGGAGAGCCAGACTAAGATTCTCATCTGTGCCATTTGGGCTTCAACATCATTTTTAATAAACAACTTGCTTCCATTACCAAACAGTATCTCCCCACAGGAGGCCACAGCACAATAGTATGTTCCAGCATCAGAGAAGCTCAGGTTCATCTTCTGCAAATGGTACACGCAGCTCTGTGTAGTTGAGCCCGATTTTGATACGCTTCTACACTGATCCCCATGTGTGTGAAAGATTCCTTGGTGATATCCATGTCTGAACCAGTAAACACTGTGCTCTCCATCGCAGGTCCCAGGGAGGACCGTACAGTTGAAGGTCATCGAGCCGCCTAGCTGGATGGTCTCAGACACTGGCACCTGGACAATTTCCCGGAGTCTGGCTCCTAGATTAAAGTTAAAATCAGTATTAGCCTCTTCATTTCAAATCCAGTTTTTCTTCAGACAGCTCAGCTCAACCCTGACGACTGACAAGAAATGAACTAATGAACATTGATATATGAACATTTCAAGTTACCTTAGATTATGAAGTGTTTTATAATTTCTGGTCAATACTTACTTGTTTAAACAACATGTTGATTTTTTTTTTTTTTTTTTTTGCTGATATTACAGGGGGTGCAAATATGTAGCAACTGATGTATGTCTTATATGGTCAAAACCAATGCAATATATAAGCACAATACCTTTGACACTTAAAAAGATCCCCTCTCCAAATTCCACCATGTTGGAGTGTGAGCTTCCACACAAGTAAGTGGCTGAATCTGCAAGTTGGACATTAGAGATACGTAGGTGATTCACGCCTTCCTTCCTCATCACAGAGAAACGAGGGTTCGCCAACCAATGGAAGACTTTGGATGGATCATCATATTTGTAAATTGTAGACAGGAGCTCAGGTCCACTTCCTAAGGTTTGTCGGTACCAGGAGAAGTGCATGGACACTTGGCTGTCATAGAAGCAATGTAAAATCACATCGTCCCCAACGCCAACAGATAAAACACCAGTGTCTTGTTTGATTGTTGCTGATTGGATCACAGATGAGAGCTGAACTGGGTCAAAAACATATAATGTTATAGAAACATTTTCAGAAATTAATTTTTTTTTATAGCTTTGAAGGACTGAATATATCTTATATCACAAGACTTACATACTCCACAGAGGATGGTACACAGGCGCATGGTGGTCTAAAATCTTGGGAACTGAAAGTCTTGAGTACAAGAGCTTAAGCAACAGCTTAAAAATGAGGTTACGCTTGATTGGCTGCTAAGAGGCTGAGTGTGTGGTGCTTTAAACATCCGCCTGAGTAGGAAATGAATGTGTTTGACTCTGCCAAGCTGAGGCTTTGTGAATCAAAATTCAATAAAAATTTGTAATTTATTTTACATGATCATGACCTGATGCAATTTTATTTATTTTTTATTAAATGACTAAACGTTTAACTCATTTAATTTATTTATTATTATTTATGAATGGTAAAGTAAAGTAAAAAAAAAGTTCAGCTATAATCTTCAGAACGTGTGCAGTCATACACTGCCTTAGGTGGGGTAGGGGTGGCAAGCTGAAATGTGTATTGAACAGGAGTTGGATATGTGTTTCTTGCTCTTTTAGTATGAGAGTATCTTCATTTGACAGGGATTCTCTTGATTGAGTGGTGATGTGTATATGAGTAATGGCTCCTGTGTGTCTAATAATAGAATCTTTGGGTGGTTATAGTGGTGTCTGCATTTAGTCTGCATGAATGCAAACCCTCCCTCTGTTCCTCTGCTTTTGATTTTGAGAAGCCACAAGGAGTTTCCTGACCACTGGTATCCCAGAAGGCTGCATGCTCAGCCCACTGTTATTAGATTCCATGGCTATTGTTTGCTTTTACATATAGATTGGCTTCAAAGACTTCCTAATCTGTTGTTCTGTTTTTGTTGCACTGCCCATTTTTTGCGTTTTTGTACTTGCTTTGCTTTCACACTTTTATATGAATGGATTAATATCAATAAACTTGAACTTTTTTTGTATGTCTGTGCAAGGCTGCTAAAAAAAACAGTGAGGTTATTTTTGATGGTGATTGTTTTATCTCAAGTTCTGGTACATGTGTCAAATGTGATATGTCACCAATTTGACAGACTAGGGCCGCCCAGTATGTTTTATTCATTACCCCACCCATCTCTAAAGACACAATATAAAGGGACATTGCGCAGTTGTATGCAGAATGAGAAGTACAATGAGGAGTTCTACTTTAATAACAGCTCTACTGCTCTACAGCTACAGTAAGTGCTGCATTAAACCTCAGCACCAAATATTAATTAGTATTGAATTTATAAAAATGTCTTCTTCATAAATCAAACAAGGGGTTAATCTTTTGTTGTGTTGGCTTTTTGTTTCAGGCTGGATCTCTTTCTCAGTGTCTCAGTCTCAGACTCTGGACGTCCAGCCCGGTGGAGAAGTCACACTCCAGTGCTCCAACATTTCCCAGTTTCCAACTCAGACAGAGTGGTTCAGACTGGTCAATGGACCCAAAGTCAGCTGTGTCGCCTCTTTGTATCAATCTGATAGCGAAGCTTTGTTCTGTGATGGATTTCAAAATAGATTTGAAATGAGCTCCAACGTCACCACCATCTTTCTTAAGATCAAGAAAGTGGATTTATCTGACTCTGGACTGTATTTCTGTGGATTTTACAAACAATCACACACGGTTATTGTCAGTGCAACACAATTAAATGTTCAAGGTAAGACTAAGTTTAACCTCTACCAGAGATGTCATTTTGTATTTACAGTTTGTTTACAACACAAAGAACTAAAAAACAATGTCAAATAATTGAATTTATGTCTTTCGCAGGTCATAATGAATCTAACGAGGAAGAGGATTTTGATTATGAAAGTAAGGGTCTTCTCTCTCAAATTTTTTTTCATTGCGAATGTTACCATAGGACATGTCATTTTAAAATTAACCATCTCTTAAGTCACCAGAGTTTAATCAGTCATTTTTATTGTAGAAATGTCTGTTGGAACAACAAACCTGATGAGTGTGATTCTGGGCGGTCTCATTGTTTTCCTCATTATTGTTGTCGCTGTTCTGGCTGTTACAAACAGGAAACTTCAGAAAGGTGCAACTAATTTATATTTCATATTTTGTTGAACATCCTTTTGTAAATTGTCTCAACATGAGGGACGAACTCAAACAAAGTGCAGACAGGGATAATTAACTAATCAAACTTTTGTCTTTCACCACATAGCTGTGAATGAAGAACCACAGACAGAAACAAACAAGGTAAAACAATTTTTTTACTTCTTTCACTTGATTGATGCGGCGACCACTATGATTTGGCCCAGTTTACCTAACTACATATAGTGACTATGGTTGTTCTAACGGCAATACTCAGGACTGGGTGATGGCTGGCAGCCCTTTGTCAATCTAAGGCTGGTTGGTTCGCTTTCCAATCATTTTATCTTGGTTTCTATATGAACGCGCTTCTGTCATGCTTTGGCAAAGGTTCAATTTAAACTTAAATTTTTTTTGTCTTTTGTAACTTTTTACTTAATTAAATTGGGGTTTCTGCCAGAATCACTGTGAAGTCTGATTAGACTGACAGACCTTTCTAGACTAATGCAGTTGCCCACTGTGATTTAGCCTGGTGCACCCTATTGTCATTATGACTGTGTTTGTTCTTGTTCTAACGGCGTTACCGATGCTGGGATACTCACTGGCTGCGCCGCGTCAACCCGAGGCTGATGAAATGCTTTAACCAACACGTGTCTGTAGAACTGTCAAACCATTTTACTGTATCTTGTTTTCCATATGCCCAAATATTACCTAAAGTACTTCAGCTTGGCAGAGGTTCAACTTAGGGCAGAAGGGACTGTTATCCACCGAAACCCTGTAAACTGTAGGTCAGGGTCTGAAAGTTAAATTTAAATAGGTGAATACTGTGTTAATGATCTTTGTCCTATAGTTCTGCAACCTCATTTAATATCAACCCTGTTTACGCATATCAGATTCAACATTGGTCTAGATCATTAAAATTAGTTCTTCAGCTTTGAAATCTGTAACAGTTCCATAAAAAGTATGGTTTCATCTTTTAAATGAGATTATAGCTAAACTTTGATTCAGGCTCTAAATGTTTTGTTTGATGCAGATTTTATCGTCTTTTTATGTTCCCTGATATCTGACCGTGTTGAACATGGTGTCCAGAGATTTTGCCACAAATAGACCACCATACCAATCCACCAGTTTTACAGATTTTTGTCAAATGTAAATGTATATAACAAATATATGATTCTAAATATTCTGATTTACAGAATCAGGACTCAGATGACCTGAACTATGCTGCGCTACGTTTCCAAGTCAAACCAAAAAGAAATCGTAGGCCTGCGTCAGAGAGAGAGATGGAGCTGAATGTTGTGTACGCTGTGACCAGATAGACACAGGAAACCTCTGCAAACCTCAGCGGTTCAGGGTGCAGCTGGGACTTTGTCATGTTCACCTGTTGCTGTGTTTATATTTGTGTTTGTAGGTGGAAGAACTCAATGCCAAAGAAACATTTTGCATGTTCCATATTCAGGCTGTGTTGTTGCTCATGTTTCTTTATGTCTCTTTGTCATAGTCTCTGTCCTTCTTAACTTTTCTGCCACTTGTTTGAGAAGAAAAAGAGCATGTTCGATGTGCGTGGGAGGAGGCGGAATCAAAAAGGGCACTGGAGACTGTCAAACTGAGAGTGGAGAATGAAATGGTCTGTGGGGGAAGGAGTGAGTGAGAAATATAACACTTGTTTGGCAGGAAGAGCAGATATAGCGTGGTCTGCGCACATTTGAGGCCTCAAAAGACATAGCTTTGAAGGACAGCGCTAAAGGACAAACTTTCACACACGACATCAACGTCTGCCTTCGACACCGATTAAAGAGATCTGATGCAATATATTCACCTCTGCCGCAAAACACAGCTCTACATATGTTCAGCCGATAACTCAGGTTAGTCAGTTAGCATTTTTCATTTCAATTAGCGTCAATTAGCGTATTTCATAATCAAGATCACAAAGGGTGCACAGCCCTGATAGTGACTCTGTGACAGTGATGTTTTGAGCTGAGTCCTAACGTGACAGCAAAAGAGAGATCACACTGAAAACTATGAAATTTAACCTCATGGTTATGCTTAAGTGGCAACCCTCCCCCATGGGTTTGTGAGCTGCCATTGTGAAGCCTCCAGTTCATAATTTGGCCGTCGCCATCTTGTCACCAGAAGACACCATATTTGGAGGAGAAGGTGGAGCTGAGGAGGAGCGAGGGCTGGATCTGACCTGCTCTCCACTGTCTATCAATCACATGGTAGCCACAACCTAATGAATATGGTCTATCTCCCTCTAAATGTGACCATCATTTAAAATGGTTGTATTGAAGACTTGAAACTAGAGACTGAGACCATAAACTCATTGTTTATTGAGCTAATAAACCAAGTGAGAAGTAGAGCCGCATAGACTTCAATACAATCTGACTTCTTTTTACAACCAGTGGAGTCACCCCCTGATGTTCATTAGATAGAAGCACGTTTGACACACTTATGCATTGGCTTCACTTTCCAGCCCCACCACACACAGTCCATGGCTGTGCTGCAGGAGCAATCATGTTAATATAAATGAAGCACAAATTTTAACCAAATGTCCATGAAATCTGAAAAACAAAATCCTAAAGAATGTGTATTTCCATTCACTACTGTTAGTTGAGTGAATGTGAGTCTGGAGCATCAAGATAAATGGTTTAAACATCTGCAGATGCTGTCATTGTCTTCAGTGATGAGGGAGAATGAAGTCATTTACCTAAAGTAAGAGAACAGTTTCCAAATGCTGTTCGTATAGATGAGTGATTAGGCAGCACTGGGATTTCTGACACACAAAATAATGAAGATTGCCAAGATGAAGAATGCCACACCTAAATGTCATCTTCATCTTTAGAAAATTGATCATACTATACAGTCATGTGAAAAAATTAGGACACCCTATGTAAGCCTGTGTGTTTTTTTTTTTTTTTAACATATATGGACATATGGATATTTAATATTAATTTAAACAATACTGAGAGATTCAAGTAACATAACTAAGCAATTAAAACTGAAGAAAGGACTTTTTAATGTGTTTTAACTGTGAAATGTCATTTAAAAAAATGCTATTTCTGGTCACTCAGCATTTTGAAGGAGGCTTGCCTCTAAACCTCAGACCTTTAGCTTGGTGTGCTCCTGACTGTTGAAGTGAGAGTGAACACCATGGTGAGATCCAAAGAGCTGTCTGAGGCCTTCAGAAGGAAGATTGGAACAGTTTATGAGTCTAGTAAGGGATTTAAAAAGATCTCAAAAGAATTTGAAATCAGCCACTCCACTGTCTGGAATAATAATCTACAAATGAATGACATTCAAAACAACTGCCAACATGCCCAATTTTTGTTGTTTACCTGTAATTAAATCACTTTCTTCTCAGAGATAAATAAAAACGAGAACATTTCTTAATAAAGAACTGAATATATAATTGGGTGTCCTCATTTTTTCACGACTCTAAATTGACTTTTTTTTTTTATTTATTATTTTTTGATTTTTATTGAACCATTTATTTACCACAAAGCATCAATACTCAGAGTTAAGTAGTCAAGTAGTCAAGTAGTAATGTTGTGTAACTGCAGTTGCAGTTTCTGCAATTACTATAGAAACAGCTACCAGGCTGTTCTGGATTAGGTTGAGATAAATGTATTACAGGAGGCACTGATCAGGTGAATGTGCAGACATGACATGCTTGCTTTTATGGCCTGGTGTTAGATGGGCAGGATAAAAATAACTAAAGATGCTCCACCCCTCTAAAGCTCCTGCAGGAGCTCAGAGGTTCAAACAATCTTTACAGTGACGTGACTAAACGCACAATGAGGAGCTTCACCATGGTTAGAGCTTTATTTCTCTGCTGCCTCAGTAAGTACTTTATTGAGCTGTGATGTAACCAGTAACAGTAAAACAAAGGGATAAATCAATCGTTGCTGTCTTACTACAGTAACTGTCCAATTATACACTGAAAAACAAATCTCTTGTTGTGTTGGCTTTTTGTTTCAGGCTGGATCTCTTTCTCAGTGTCTCAGTCTCAGACTCTGGACGTCCAGCCCGGTGGAGAAGTCACACTCCAGTGCTCCAACATTTCCCAGTTTCCAACTCAGACAGAGTGGTTCAGACTGGTCAATTGACCCAAAGTCAGCTGTGTCACCTCTTTGTATTAACCTGATGGCGAAGCTTTGTTCTGTGATGGATTTCAAAATAGATTTGAAATGAGCTCCAACGTCACCACCATCTTTCTTAAGATTAAGAAAGTGGATTTATCTGACTCTGGACTGTATTTCTGTGGATTTTACAAACAATCACACACGGTTATTGTCAGTGCAACACAATTAAATGTTCAAGGTAAGACTAAGTTTAACCTCTACCAGAGATG
>CM076670.1:12742951-12758502 GCA_038496675.1 Rachycentron canadum
ATATATATATATATATATATATATATATATATATTAAATCACATATCAAATTGCAGCATGACAAGTATTTTGCAGCCTCTGGGGGATTTTTGGACACTGTATTCTCATGGCAAAGATTGGTTGTTTTAGAAAAAAGGGTGGATCTACCTCCCGAGAGAATGGTATACAAAATGTGGTGAGATACAAAGTATTCAGCTTGACTCCGGAGTCAGCATCTTATTGTAGGAATAAATTCTACTGCACCGTACTCCGCCCATCTGCAGCGAGGCTCTTCTAAGTTATTGGAACTTTAGCATTTTTTGTTTTTTGTGTGCATTGGAGCTGAGCTTTTCCCCCACCCCTTGTGTGTGCGAGTGTGTGGCACCTTCATCGGCGCCCGAGGTACCTGCACGCCAGGAAGTCATCAGCCGATTATCCGCCTGGCAGTCAAAGACGTCGATCCTCCAGAAAGTCAGCAGCAAATCGTTCAACCAGCATCCCAGTACAAACTCTCAGCCACTGCTTTCCAGGAGTTTCTTGACCTAGTTGCGGTTTATTCCTTGTGCTGCCGTGTGCTGCGCTAACCCTCGGTGTTCCTCGTGCTCAGGATTCATGTGCCATGCGCTCACCTGCTCCCTCATGGCTCACTCACCACCGAACCACCTCATCACCCACCATGCTCGCCAGCTCACCTGCTGGGACGCCAGCCTGCCCTGAAACCTCAGCCAAGCTCACGCCCCATTCTTGCCGCTGTCACAATTTTCTATGAAATAACCCACTTTTCCTTTTTCTGTGTCTGCTTCCTGGGTCCAGCCAAAACCACCACAAAACACAAAAAATTCAACCTAAAAAATTCAATTACAGATACGATAAGAGAGTCCTCTGTTGGGAATTTGCAGCGTTAGAGCAGCAAATCTGTGTAAGATGTGTGTATGTAAGAGCGCTGGAAGCAACTCACTGCTCCCAGACATACTCCACAAAGTTGAAAGCTAAAGCAACGTCTCAGCTACAGGAAGCCTGGTCCTCAGCTCTGTGCACCACAACAGAGAATGACATCAAGCAGTAAATCTATTTTTAGGGTTGAATGTTTTCCATGTTTGTCCTCATGGCGACTACTTATGAGGAAGACTAGTGATGATCTGATACACAACGACATGAGTAAACAGTGTAGAAGTAGAACCTAGAAACCTCAGATATGCATTGTCTGGTGTAAACAGACTTTTCGCTGAAGCAATTCTTGGATGGAAAGAAAGGACTGACATTGTGCTAACTTACTGTGCTAACAGCAACCCTTCACCAGGGGATGTTTTCAATGTGGGGCAATGAAAATGTTGTAGCTGCACAGACATGAAGATCTGCTGTATGAATCCGTCAGTCTTTCTGTGTTAAACACCACGAATGGAAACATGAAGAAATGATTATGATTCTTTTTTGCATAGGCTGTGATTTTTTACCGCACAAAATGATTCGTTCATTCACTTCAAAGTCATCTTTTGTTTTTAATTTACCATGATATGAACACAACTGACTTGACATGATGCAGAGTAAAAAGTCATGTCAGTGTTATTAATCTATCACCAAACCATAGCAGAAGTGGGGGGAAGAGAGAGGAGGGAGGTGAGAGGGGGGTATGAGGGGAAAAGGGGTAGGGCAAGAGAGGGGTGAGGAAGAGAGGTGTGAGGAGGTGAGGGGGGGCTCAGGTGTCATCTGTTGGGAGAAGATGAGGAAGCTGAGGCTGTGCAGAGAGGGGAGAGGGGGGTGGTGGGAAAAGCTCCAGCAGGTCAATGGTGTCATACACGGGCAGATGCACGGGAGTTGTCATGTGTGACGCGGACGGCTCCATCACTGGGGTGACACACAGCTTCGTGACCTCTGCTGGTTCAGACGCTGCAACGCAAGCACGCGCTTTTTAAGACGACATGACGCACTTCCAGAACCAGAGGCCACTTCTTCAGCTTTCATTAAGGAGCAACGTCAAAGTTGTTGTGATGTCTTTTTGTAAAAATACAGCTTTCATCGCATTTCAACACACTGATCCACAGGAACACTGTCATACCTTCAGTGCTGGAGGGGGGCCTCCTCCTCACCCTCTTCCTCTTTTTGCCCTACACAAAAACAAACATGAGACTTCCCACCCTCTCTTTCCAGGGACTGTGTTGGATCATTTTGTGTAGTGATGCAAAGATGTGCGTTTTTGTGTGTGAGCACAGTGCACATACATAATTGTCCCCACAGGACCACTCAGGGAACCTCTGAGTGTGGAGCTGCCTCTCTCTCTCTGCCTCTTCATAATACTTCGCCTGCTCCACCCTCGTCAGCGACCTCCACTGTGGACACACGACAACACACTGTCAGCGCAAAGCAACACACAGCTGGATGCTACGACATTAAAACATGTTAACAGACACACACAGATCCACATGAATAAACTCCCCACAGTGCGAATGTCGACCTGTTTTCTGGTCACGTGAGCACAAATACAAATGATGACAGAAAACGTGTCCATCTTTACCCAAACTGTGATGAAGTGTCTCAAACAGAGGAGCAAAGAAACTGACCCTCTGTCCAAGGACAGTATTCACTCTTGCGCTGTTGTTGTCGTTCAGCTCGGCAACAACCTTTGGCCTCTGTTCCCGCCGAAACAGCATGAAGGCGTTGAGCGGCTTCTTGACATATGGCTCGTCTTCGTTCTGTTGGCTCGTACGCTTTCTCTTTCTGCGGGAAACCAGAAAACACCAAAAGACGAGTCAAACTGTGAGGACAGAGGGATTTGAGTCTGTTTTTGTTGTATCTTCCAGCTGGTGACCACCAAAGACCGTGAGCCCGTCAGGCTGACTTACTGAGACATGGAGGCGTTGGGTGGAGGAACAGCAGAAGCAACAGGAGGGAAACTGTCTGCTGAGAAGCCGAACACCACCTCTCCATTCCTGCATGAACAACATCACAGATAAATGAGAGAGCAGAGCAGTGTTTGGAGATACAGACAGAGGCTCACAGATGTGTCTCGTGTGTGTGTGTTTGTGTGTGTGTGTGTGACTTACGCTACTCCAAAAGGAATGAAGTGCTGCTTCATGATGTCAGGGAGCATCACGACTGGCACGTTGTTATACTGGAGACGCAGACACACACAGAACAGGCGATTAGCCGAGCTTCATCATCATCATCATCAACATGATATTCATCATCATCATCATCTGTGACATCTCTGCTCTCTTTATTTATTTATTAGTTATAGGAACTGCTTCAAAAAAAAGTGGCAACCAGCCCATAGACTCCCATGTTAAAACTGTGTGGTACAAATAAATCCATACAGCTCGTCTAATTTTTATATAATTCACTTTTATTAAAGCGTAACGTTCTGCGTAATTCGGGCGTGGCCACTTTGAGTGACAGGTGGGTGCTGTCTCAGTCTGTTAGCTTTCTGCTAATCTCTACGCAGGTAATTCAAACCACTGAACGTCACGTCTTGGTTGTGTTTATGCTTTTACATGTTTTTTACATGTTGCCTGACTCATTACATTGAGCAACGCATGGGATAATAGATGGTCTAAAGCTTCCAACATTAATAACTAATCATCTGTTTTGATACAGGTATTGATGAAATTTTTAGGACTCTATCTCTAACTTATACTCAGTATGTCACCTGTCCCTGGGTGAAGGCGCCTGCCTGCCTGTGGTGGAGACCAGGCTGTGTCACATTGTTCCACTGGTAGATAATGGGTGCTGTGTGGAAGCTGTGTGGATCTGCTCCCAGGGGGGCGATCCCATCGTATCCTCCGTGCACAGGCGTTGGAGATAGAGGTAGAGGTGGAGATGGTGGCAGCGGTGGAGGGTTGGTCGCATCTCCCAACATTTCGCCAACCATCGCCTGCAAAGTCTCAAGCACTTCGCTCCACTCCATGCTTTCTATGAGGCGTTCAAATTCTGCTTCAAGATCCATCTAGTCTGCTACTGAGCCTGTGACAGTGACAAGAAGCTGCTTTTCAGAGACTCTCTTCACTTAAACTGTCAAAAAGCGATATTTAATAAATGTTTTCACCTCAGTATGTATCTTTTAAATACAGCTTACATGTTGATGAATAAGTAATACAATTCCATAATATTAAAGATATTAAGATTAAACTTATATAAATTAAAGCACTGATTTAATTTACCTGAGTTTAACCAAGTTTATTCTAGTGAGTCATGTCATGAAGTTATGTCAACTACAAACCAAAAAAATCTACATTTCAGTACTTACTTGCTGCGTTCACTGATGTTCCGGTGAGTTCACTGTCAGTGCTTCTTGTCTTGAATTGTGCTTTTTTTTTTTTTTTTGGGCCTGATCCCAGTGGTCTCTGACGATGTCTGAGTTGTGTACAGGTGAACCGAACCAACACGATCTGTCATTGTGTGTCACATTCACTAGAATCATCTTCATAGACTCATTTAAATATTCCGCTCTGTTTTATTTTCACATTCTCACTCAAATACACTTCATTTCCCTCAGTGCTGTCTCATTGCTTCCTGAAGTATCATGACAATACTCCTCCACAAGTAAAAGGAAAGATCCTGCAGAAAAAGTAAAAACGTTAGCATTAACAATTAGCATGTAAAACAGAGGTGGAAGGATTGAGCCTGTAGATAGTTTGCTACCATGAGATACCCATACCCATGAGAAACTGGCCCAGTTGGTTAGACAGTACATTGTGAACATTAATGTGTGATGAATTCACTCCCAAAGATCCTCTATATGCCATTGACTGTTGATTGTTATCGTGAAAATAAAGATAGTAATACTGTGATGGCCACACCAGCAGCCACACACTTTGATGTTATCATTTCTTTGAGGATTCTGCATGAGTTTGAATTGAAATTTCATGCAATTTGAATTTCAAATTGCATGTTTTTGTGATTATGGTAGTTTGTTTAAAAGGTTATGTATTAGATTGTCCTCTTGTGTGTGTGAATGCCTTGTTTCACCTTTGAAAGTTCACCTCTGTTAGTGCTTGAGTTTAGTTCTTTTGTGTTTATGGGCCCAGAATTATCATTATTACTCTGGTTTTTGGTTTTTGGTTGTTTTTTATAAAAATAAGTAAAATGGAAATTATTTTTAAAAACCAATCTTAGCAGCTCTAACAAATACCCACAGGTGTATTAGTGGTATCAATTATTACAGCAGCAGCAATAAAAGCACCAATAACATTGATAATAATAATAATTTGCAATTTACTCTAAAGAGATTCCGTAATTGACATTTACATCTATATGTTTTGCTCCATTGTGTTCTTTTCTCCTGCTCTCCCCCCTCACCCTCCCTCTCTCTCGCCTTCCCTTTCTCTCATTGTTTAATATTGTTCATTGTAAAACTTATTACAATCAAAGTCGATGCCAAGAACCCTTGAACTGTTCCCTGAGGCCACGAGCAGAGGGCAGTTGCCCTGTGCTGATGTTGTTTTTAGTTCAGCTGAAGAAAACATCCAACATCACATGTTAAGCATGTATAAAGAAAATAAAAATGGTCCCAACACCGACCCATGAGGCGTACCATCCTTAACAAATCATTAATCCTTGATCTCAATCATCCTTAATAAATCATTAATAATCTCAAAATGATTCATCAGTTCTGCTGATGATGTCATTCATGAATGAAAACAAAAATAGAGCTAGATTTTAAAAAGTGCCATGCTGGAGGAGGATGACATTTTGCCACAATCTGGCAACTCAAAAGATGTCTTTATTGAAGGTTTACGTCTGATAACTTAACTTAACTTATTCATGGTACTATTTGTAAGACTCTGGTGTGATTTACACAAACAGCAGACACAACAAGAGGTATGAGCTAACAGTTACTGTGATAAGATAATTAGTTAGTAAGTAGTTAGTTTATTGTAAAAGAAGAAAAAGAGAAATGAAAAGAAATAAAGCTGTTATCAAGGCAAAACTCCTCATTTCAATTTCAATTAAATAAATGAAAGATTAACAAATAAATAAACAAACTGTTTGTTGTGGTGTCTTAGCTATAAATCACCATAGCTATAGATGTATTTCTGTGCCAATACTCACTGAAGCTGAAGAGAATTCAATTCAAATTCAATTCCAAGCCTTTAATTGTCATTGTGCAGGATACAACTCAATGGTGAGTGCCCCTACCAGTGGTGCTTACAATACATACACACAATCATTCCCGTTCTACATCACATACCAATCCCAAGTCCATAAACAATAAAACAAGGCAGATAAAAGTACATTACACAATCATATAAAATATATTGCATATTGTGTACTAAATAAAACAGAACAGTGCCTAATAAATAACATGAGATGACGCTTCAAGTTTTAATGTGGGTTGCAGGGTCACTGTGCGTGTTTGTTGAGAAATTGTATGACAAGAAACTGTTCAAGACTCTTGTGGTTCGTGTTTTAAACGACCTGTGTCACCTCCCTGAGGGCGGGAGGTCGAGCAGACGAGAAGAGTCCTTGGGAGAGTGTCTGTAATGTCCTAAAGTGATGGAAGAGAGGCAGCCGATGATTTTCTGTGCTGTTGATGACCCTCTTTAGTGCCTTTCTGTCTGCCACTGAACAGCCCACATACTGTGAGGCCGTATGTTAGGATGCCCTCTGTGGTAGAGCCATAGAAGGCCTCCAGCAGCTTTCCACACAAGTTGTTTTTCCTCAGGGCTTGAAGTTTTTCTTTGGTGTTCAGGGTCAGATTATGTGCGGGGCACCACAACATCAGTTTCTGGATCTCATCGCAGTCGGTGGACGCCTCCCCTCCCGAGATGAGTCCAACCGCTGTTGTGTCATCCGCAAATTTTGAGGCATGGGTGGGTGTAGAGTCAAATGTGTAAAGTGGTACAGTGCATTAGTGGAATCAGCACGCAACCCTGTGGGGAGCCAGTGCTGAGAGTGAGGGTGGAGGAGATGCGCAGGCCGAGCTTGACAGACTGGGGGCAAATTTGTGAGAAAATCCATAGTCCAGAGCTGTAATCGATGAAGAGCATCCAGATGTAGGTCCCTCTGTGGTCCAGATGCTCTAGTGCCATGTGAAGAGCTATGGTGATGGCATCCTGGCATCCTCTGTGGACCTGTTTCCACTGTATGCAATCCCGGGTACGTCATCACTGCCCGCAGCCTTCCTTGGGGTGACCAGCCAGTGCCTGGGGGCCTGTAACAGGAGGTGATGTGTGAATCCAGTGAAGCGCTGGTGTTAGAGATGGTGGTGATGCTGCCCTTGTAGTTTGCAATTTGCCGCACTCCCTGCCGACACCCGTCTTGCGCTGTTGCCCATCAAGTGGTCCTCAATTTTCCTTGTGTAGGCCTTTGATGCCTCTCTTGAGGTCAGCTCTCACGGTGCTGCAGAAGGCCCTGTCTCCTGACTCGAAGGCCATACCACCATTCTTTTGTCATCCAGGGCTTCTGGTTCGGATGTACCTCTTCAATGGAAATGGCAATGTAACACTGCAATGTACAGTAACAGTTTGTGTGTGCGCTTCCTGGTCCTGGTCATGAAAGAGCTCCTTCAGGCCAGGTTTTTATGGCTTCGTTTTCCTAGTAGGCTGGGACTGTGAGCAGAGAAATGTGGTCAGATAGGCCTGGGCGTGGAAGGGGCACAGCTCTGCTCAATATTAGAATACAGGTGTTTTACTCCCTCTGGTGAGACACTTCACATGTTGTGTGAATTTAGGAAGTAAAGTCTTGTCTAATTAAAGTCACCAGCTATAATGTAGAGTCCATCAGGATATACCCGCTGATGTTTGTTTGCAATGCAATGAATGTAGCTGAGAGAACTGGAGTCAATGTTGCAGTCCTGGCAGTGCAGCAGCGAAGTAAAGCAGATATCAAGGTCTTCACGCTGAGTACGACTGCAGCTTGTTGTTGTTTTTCCTGTTTTACTCAAACTGAAAATTGCTCATGCTGATATGCACAGAACGCTTCTTGTTCCTCTTCAAACAATATTATGTGATAATACTTTAGTTGCTATAATGTGCAAAAAATATCAAAACTTTTACGTAAAATTGTCAAAACCCTTCACTTCAAAGTAAAAGGTGCAAACAAAAATTGAGTTGTCAAAAATAGAGATGAAGATGTTAGTGAGGAAATGAGAATAACAGGGTGTTTTAGTGGGTAAGATTGTCTGGAGTGAGAGAGAGAACCACAAAGGGGATATGAAGATGAAGGGGCCTTCCTCTATGTTTAAAATACTACCTTCCTGAGCACACTTCAGTGACAGACACTGCAGAGCTTGAGTCATACACACAATGATGAACTTTATCTTGATAATCTCTCTCATTCTCTGCAGCCTCAGTAAGTACCACAACTGAATTATGTTTCCTTGTCATTTTAACTGGCTGTAAGTGAAACTCCTTTACTTGTTATGTTCTTTCATTAAGAGCTTTTGCCATGTTTGTTTCAGGCTGGATGTCTGTCTCAGTGTCTGGGTTTCAGATTGTGAGGGGCCGAGCTGGTGAAGAGGCCACGATGTTCATCGCCAACATTTCCAAAGATGAGTCTGTGACGTTCTGGTTCAGGCTGGTCAACAAAACTAAGGTCAACTGCATCTCTGTTATGATCAAGTCTGACAGTGCAGCTGAATTCTGCGATGGATATGAAAAGGAAAACTTCGAGATGAGATCCAACATCTCCACCCTCTATCTGAAAATCAAAAAAGTGGCTTTATCTGACTCTGGACTGTATTTCTGTGGATTTTACACAAGTGGACGTCCAATTTTCAGTGTAGTAGATTTCCAGGTTGAAGGTGAGATTACAGTCAAATATTGCCTTTCAGTTGCTTTCTGTTCCTCAACTCTCTTCATATGGCTCCTAAAGCATGTTAAATATGAGGAAAATCACATGGAACAAAATCAGGACTAAACTCATCTTTATGTCTTTAAAAGGTGGTAATGAAGTGACTGAGGACATGTATTCTACAGGTAGGTACAGGTCTCCCACAGATTTCTGTCATTGTGTGAATTTCAATGAAGCTAAATTTTTCACGTTATAATCTTTCTTTTAACAGAGTAAGACAGTTTTTAGGTGTGTGTGTGTGTGTGTGTGTGTGTGTGTGTGAAGGTGTGAAGATTACAACAAAACCCTCTGTTCAATTGCCCACATGAATAGAATAGCATTTGCTTTATTTTGTTAAAAGTGAAAATCTCATGACGACACTGATAGGAAGTGTAAAAGTAGAGTTTGAGGTTCTCATGCCAGTAAAGGGAAAAACAGGAGTATGTTTTATTGCCTTTCTTTTCCCAGAGACTGGTGGAGGACTGATGATGATCCCAGGTGGTCTGACTGTTTTCGTTTTGCTCATCATTGGTCTTGTTGTTAAAGTCATGAAAGGTGCAGCAGGTACTTCTGATTTACAGTTTATTGTTAATTTACATTGTACTAAAATGTGTGACAGCGTGATGAAAAAACTACAAAACTGCTTTAGGTCTGAATTTGACAACAAACAATAATTGGGCGCATTATTTTTCTTTTCAGTTCCCAGTGAGGGAACACAGCAAAGTGAGGTAAAACATGATTCATCATTTATTCTTACAGTTTCATTGGTTAAAAGTGGCAGTTCTTTTCTCACACAAGCACATGTTGGTGTAACTGTGTCTTCTTGACAGAATCTGACCCTGAAGGATGCAGCGTTGGGTTTATATCCACTGACACTGAGGAGCAGGAGGCCTGCATCAGAGAGGGAAATGGAGACTCATGTTATTTACGCTTCCAGCAAACAGAACTGATGCTTTTCTCATTTCAGTCTGCTGCCATGTTTGTTCATAGGCAGATGTGAGGAGTTATTTTTTCTTATCTCATGTCAAATAAGATCAGAAATATCACTCCCAGACAGTTTTACACTAGTAGTTTTCCCCAGAATTCATCAATTCTTCTTTGCTGCTCTAAAACCATAGCCTACGCAGGAATTTGCAAAAGTGAATTGAAACAATTTGTGTTAATGATAACGATTAAATTAGATAATAAACTCAAAACCATTCAAAATCTATGGCTTTCATGCATTTTTTTATGTTTCACAAAGGGTTTAACCTGCTCAGCTATCAGTATTGAGAAGGGGACAATGGCATCTCTAGTCTGAAAATCATGAGGCCTGTGAAGTCAGAGACTTGTCTGAAAAAAGTTAGAAGTAAGTGAATACTGGCTGACTTTCCTCTGACAAGTTAACAAAGTGATCAAGTTCCACCATGAGGTGGCAAAACCTTTATAAATAATTATAATGTGTTGATAGCTTCTCTGTGGTTACAAGCAGCACTGTGTGAAAAAGCGAGACACTTTTCACAGTGTCATCTCACTTCTGACACATTTCACACCACTAGATTATCTTCACATTGTTTATAAATGTATGAACCTGCGAAATGTCAAGAGAGCCATGGGACACCTATGCAGCTTCTTCTGAAACCAGTCATTCTGCTCCAGGCTGTGATAATGAAACGCAAACAGACAAAACGCAGGTACAGGAAACATCTTCATCAATTTGACAACACATGTGCTCGAAATACAATAAACACAATGCAAGCAAATACAGAAATGTTTGTTGTTCAGCACTGTGTTCATAAAATTCAAATTTTTCTGTTCGGTTGTGTTGTGCTGCAGATTGACAGGTTGGTCTAAATGCTACACATTAAAGAGCAATGACCAATGAGGAAGCTCACTCAGTCACATGGCATTCAGTTAACCAATGGTGTAACCCCGTCTCTGAATCTGACAGTCGGTCAGACAGTGAAATAGACACACAGTCAGTAAGACAGTCAGTCACTCAGTCAGACAGACAGACAGAGACAGATCAGATGTTCATAAGCCTGTTGGTGTCCAGTCACGCTCACCTAACGCTAACAGCAAGCTCACCAGACTGTGCCTGAGCGTGTTTGTTTCCCACTGTATTTGATGTGAGGCACACCCACACCCACACACTATTACGGGGACATTACACACTCTTATCTTGCCTATCTCATCTTGTGTATAATTTTTATTTTGGTTTGAACATTACCATTATAACGTGATGGGAAAGGACCATTAGTTGTTGTCGCTGGTGTTACTGAGAGCGTGTGTGGAGTTCTCCAGGAGCATTTTTGCTGTTAAGCTCAGCATGTGGAGGAGGACAAAAGAAACACCCTCCTTCTAACACACACTACAGAGACCACTCTAGCAGCTCAGTCACTGACATTGAAGATGCACAATCCTTATGTACAAACAACCCTGAACTCCTTGGATTCTTTGGTTCCACTTGAATCACAGGTTTATGAATAAATTGCTGTGTGTTTGTTTCAGGCTGGATCTCTGTGTCAGTCTCTGAGTTTCACACTGTGGACGCCCAGTCCGGTGAAGACGTCAGTCTGCTGTGCACCAACTACAGCAAGACCCCTGGTTACCTGTTCTGGTTCAGACTGGACAACAGACCCAATGCCACCTGTATCTCCTCCATCAGCAGCTCTGACGTTTTGTTCTGTGATGGATTTCAAAATGGGAAATTTAACATGACATCCAACATGACTACCGTCTTTCTCCACATCAAACAAGTGGATTTATCTGACTCTGGACTCTGGATTTTACTGGGAAGATAAGACATTGATTGTAGGTGCAACATATTTAAAGGTTCAAGGTAAGATTTTTTTGCATTTTGTTTTAACATTGGACAAGTAAGGATTTTGATAACACTATAAAAACTACATTAGTTGGGTCAATATGATGAACAAATCTTAAACTGTTTTTGAAAGGTGACAATTAATTAATCACTTAATTGTGTTGTTTCCATCTGTTAGCTGATGATCAAGTACAGAATTTACAACGGACCGAGGTGAAGCTAATTTTAAAATTTAAAGGTCCCATATTTTATACTTTTACTGTGTTTTATCTGAAGTTTTGATATCCATAAGAAGATACATTTGTGGTTTAAAGAACCAAATACCTTCTCAGTGTAGTTTTAGATCTCCTCTTTCACTCATCTCTCTGAAGCTCTAGTAACAACAGGTTGTTTTCTGAAAAACATAGCTAATTTCAAATCCTGCAAGTTTGGACTGTGAGTCCGGGGCTGGGCTTGGGGCATGGCTGAGGGCAGTAAGGGCTTTTTTGTGACATCACAAAGTTACAGAAGCCCTGATGGCTGGTTTTAAGGCTCAGTTTCTGAATAAAGGTTGTGTTCATTTCTCTGTAGACTGAGCACTTTAATATTTTCAAAGTATCATTATAGACCAAATGGACATCTATTTTTATACTATATAGGACCTTTAAAGGTTAAATGTTTTGTGATTTAAAATGCATTGGAACCACTTTCTTTCATCTCACCACCTCAGCTGTGTGACTGTAAATACTTTTATTTACAGAATTTGGACTCTGATGACCTGAGAGATGCAGTGCTGAGTTGGTGTTCAACAACAAAAAGAAGCAGAAGCCATGAACCAGAGAGAGAGAAGTGGAGACTCGTGTCATTTATGCCACAGTAGAGTCCAGTGTAGCTACACCGCATGATGGCACTGGACCTGCATCAATTTGTCAATGAAAAACATCTAGTTTTGCTATAGAGTTTTTAATCATAAAAGATGTTGGATCACTTCTGCTTTATCCCACTCTTTATCTCAGCTAAGCTTTCACTAATGCTGTCTGAAGAATACAACTGTTGTGCGATTGAGGAAGAGCCAGAGAGAACAGTGTTTGCGAAGATAATGGAGTCACATTCATGTTTGACAGGAAGAGACAGCACAGTGTGGTCGGTGCACAGCGTAGGTGAAGGTTTGTTAACTTTGTTTTGCAAGAATAAAGTGTGAATTTACTTGTGAATACTGACTGACTTTTTCTCGAAGGAAGGCGAAATGAATCATTTCAGCAGGTGGTGATGATTGTTGACAAGAGCGTGTGTTTACAAGAAAGCAGGTTATAATATGACCTCTGAGCAGCGCTACTTCTTCAGGGTAGATTCAAAGCTATCTGAAAGTGATGTGACTGGCTGGGGCTAGCTGGTTAGCATGCTAATTTCAATAGCTAGTGATAGAGAGAAGAGGCAACTCTTAGTGAGTCAAGGAAGCTTGATGCTGAACTTGCAATGTTTCTTCTAGACTGCGCAGTAAACAGTTGTTAATGCTAATGTTAGCTATGTAGCAATAGCAAAACTGAAAGATAGCACCTTTAATGGGGTTTCAAACAGATGAAGCTCAACCATCAGCTCTCTGCATCATAACCACACACAACTAGGGCCTTGTTTTGGCCAGAGAATGAAAATACTTTATATACTGAAGATATTTTTTACCTGTATTTGTAGAGATTTGATCAGTGTAGAGGTGGAAATCACAAATCACTTTGATTTAATTTAATTTGATTTAATTTTTTCAGTTTATTTCAAAAGATTCATAGGGTGTAGTTCACTTTTATAGCTCAGTAAGAGGTCACTAAACCATTCAAATGCACTTCGGGTCAGTAAGTGAATGCACCATTATTTAAACTGCCTGATGTTCAGCACTGATCCAGATTGTCCTCATATCAGTTGTTAATCCAGTCAGTGACATTCAGCTCAGATTAAAACAGTCTCATACAAACACAGAACATAATGCTGATCACTTAGCAACTTGCTTTTCATGAGACGGCGTAAGAATTCCATCAGAGTAAGACTGAAGAAACACGTTATGTATTAAAGAGGAGGTGACAAGTTTCTGTTACTGGTAAGGAGCTTCTCCGCTAAGAGCATCTGTTGGCTGTTAGTGGTAAATCAATGTCAAACCCTGTCGCTGTCTCCCTCATCACCTATCACACATAACAGATAACACATCACCACATTCTTGTGAAAAGATGCCTGTGGCATTGTGACAGTTACACAGCCTCAAATCGATACATTTACTCTGCTAAAGGTTGCTGCAAAAGGATGCCCATCTTTAATCTGATATTTGCATTTGAGCCTACTCACTGCAAACATTAATCAATGATCTTTGTCCAGGTAAGATCTTAAATACTAATCATTAGTTATCAGCTTCTATTGGCATTATGATCAAGCAAAGACCAAGTCAATGTGCACTTTTTTGTGGCTTATTTTGAAGATCACCATCAATTTTAGCGTCATCACACAAGCTAATTTTGTTCATAATTATTCAGATCAACTGTAGCAGTTTAAAGTATCAAACACAACTCACATTTTCAACATAGGGAAACTGAGATTTATCACGCTAATCGTGCTATGAATGAATAGACTGCAGCACAATGCTTGTTTTTTTAGCTTAAGGTTTGAATATTTTAACTTATTTGATGAGAATAAGGTTTTAAATGTACTACTTTCAGATATTGTTTGGAGTTGAATTTTAAACTTCTCATACCATGACCACAGAAGCTGTAACTCTCATACAGTGGCAGTATTACTATACTATGATTTTATTAGTATACTCTGATTTTTCATGTGGTGTGTGGACATGGTTTAAACAAGCATGATCAGACACTGAGGGGTATCCTGAAGCAGAAAAGTCAGCAGAGAGCCTCATTATTGCTGTACATCGGGGGTTAAACATCTATGCAGTGATGTTTCAACAGCCAGTCCAGTGACTACAAAAGCTCTAATACAGTGTGTCATTGTACTTTATCAGGTGTCCCGAGATAGGAGAGATTACACTTCCTTGTACTGCACAGACTCATACAAACTGATTCCCTGAGTGACATTATCAAAGAAGAGGGTAACTTTGTGCTGTCATCACTGCACGATATATTTCATAGACATTTTCCTGAAAGCATTTCTATTGTCATTGTTACCAACCGGATCAAGAGAAGAAGACACCGCCTCTTTACGCAGAGACCACGCTCACTGAAGCACAGTTCAGTCACTGACATTAAAGGTGCAAAGTCCTTCTGTATGAACAACCATGAACTCTACCTTTGTAGTTGCTTTACTCTTCACCTTCAGTAAGTACAGTTGCACATTATTTCTCCTTCTTCACTAATCTGGTTGAATCACAGGTTGATGATAATCTGAATTTAAACCTACAAGCTGTTCATCAATAACATGATTTACATGGATTCTTTGGTTCCAGTTGAATCACAGGTTTATGAATAAATTGCTGTGTGTTTGTTTCAGGCTGGATCTCTGTGTCAGTCTCTGAGTTTCACACTGTGGACGCCCAGTCTGGTGAAGACATCAGTCTGCTGTGCACCAACTACAGCAAGACCCCTGGTTACCTGTTCTGGTTCAGACTGGACAACAGACCCAATGCCACCTGTATCTCCTCCATCAGCAGCTCTGATTCCAATGTTTCGTTCTGTGATGGATTTCAAAATGGGAAATTTAACATGACATCCAACATGACTACCGTCTTTCTCCACATCAAACAAGTGGATTTATCTGACTCTGCACTCTATTTCTGTGGATTTCGCTGGGAACATAAGACAACGATTGTCAGTGCAACATATTTAAAGGTTCAAGGTAAGATCATTGATATTGTCTGTGTTTTGGTTGGAAATGAACGGATCAGAACGGAGCTGATCTCATGCAGAAAATTACACAAAAAGTTAAATCTATTTCTCTTCCTTGTAGAGAAAATGTCCGTTGATCTACCAGCTCTGATCATTGTGGTCCTGGGCGCTCTGGTTGTTTTCCTCATTATAGTCGTCATCAGTCT
>CM076670.1:12767753-12783657 GCA_038496675.1 Rachycentron canadum
GGAGGGGCACCAGCACGCTGATCCTCATAGGAGGCGATGCCATACGGACGAGCTCTGTACTTCTCATAGTAATCTACCACGCCGTATCTGTCCCTCTCACCCTCATAGGGACGGTCGGGGTAAACAGCTCGTCTAGGGGGAGGGGGTGGCAGAGGGGGGGCTGGGTAACCTGGGGGTATATGACTGAGGCGGCCTCTCAGGTAGCTGGGAGGGGGAGGCTCGTGCCTCTCTCCTGGATAGCGTGGGGGCCAGTAGCCACCTCTGTCTGGGGGAGGTGGGGGGTAGTCATCCCGTTCGTCGTGTCTGGGACGGCTCTTGGAAATCTGGACATGGATGCGTTTACCTACATACAAATAAAATTACACAAGAAGAAAACATTACATAACAAAGTTTATAATAACACACATACACACTTCACGACAACTTTATTTTCCATGACGGCTCTTTCTTACCTTGGAATTCAGTGTTGTCCAGTCCCTTGATGGCATCCATGGCCTCATCAGAGTTGGACATGTGTACAAAAGCAAAATTCTTGACGACAGCACACTCTGTGACTGTGCCGTACTCTTCAAAGAGAGCACGGAGTTCTTCATCAGATCCCTTCTCTACGTTCGCTACATGCAGTTTGACTGAGCCCTGGTTCTTCCCGTGGCTGGCCTCCACGTTGATTGGTGTGCCGTGGAGCTTGTAGAGGTGCAGGCTTTTGATGGCTTTGGTGGCAGCCTTGCGGTCGTCCATGTGGACGAAAGCGTAGTTCTTGATGATGGCACATTCTGTGACTGTGCCGTACTGAGTGAAGAGTGCCTTGATTTCCTCCTGGTCTGCCTCCCGGGGCAGATTTCCCACAAAAATTTTCACCATTTTTTTTTTTTTTTTTTTTTAAAGACCTGTTGCAATGCAATTTAAAGAAAATGGGTTTAGCAAGGGATGGGAAAGAAGATAAAACGTTTAATCTAAATTAATGGTGTTTAGCTTTGTATATAACGTTTAATAAAGCATTTAACCTGTCATAGCTGCGGATTAACAGGCCCGTTCACTGCAAAATGGCTGACAACAGTCTAACTAACACAGCAAGTAAACTACTTTTCACATTAATTATCAAAACGTATTTAACCTTACAACATTTCCATCCACAATTAAAAGGCCACAGTGTGGATAATTAACCAAATCTAAACACCTGGTCTTAATTTTTACGAACTAGCTTGTGCTAGCTGTTAGCCGCGGCTAGCTCGCTAGCTAGCCACGATATTAGGCCCACACAGAGCACGGCAGTGCACGGCGCAATGCAGCGAGCCGGCTAACATTTTAAACTACATGGATATTTCAGGAATTTAACGCGCGTTAAGCTGTAAAATACACACAATGTTGGGTTACCTTCTTTATCGGGCGGCCTGTACAAAGAATTCAAACCCCTTTCGAGGGAGATTTCCTCTGACCAACTTCCGGTCCGTTTCTTCGTTTTGCATAAACCGGTTTTGCCAGACCGTCTATTTCTTCTTCGCTTGCGCTTTTCCCGCATCACAACCGAGCCTGCCACCTACTGGCTCGAAAACAGACACAACAACCCTGAGCTTCTGTGAGCACTTGGTTTTATGTCCGCACAAAGAATTAGATGTCATTATTTCTATCCTGCGCTGATTGTACATTACAAATGCATTATATGGCCAGGTGTGCGCGATAAAGTGAAAAAAAACAGCTTTGTCTTGCTTTTTCAGGACTTTTCACTGTATAAAAACTCCGCTATCACTGGACAGGGAACTAAATAAAACGATCTGCTAACTAAATAAAAACAAATTTCCTCTTGGATTCATGTGAAACCGTGACGTTGCACGGCTCAGTATCGTACGTGGTTGTAAACACTGCAATTTATAGGCGTGAAACCCGAGAGAGACTTCCTTGCTGTTTCAGCTTGCGCTCTCTATTTACTACGGTTGCATCATTGTTGGGAAGTTCCAGAGATGCTACGTTCACGTACTCATCTTAAAATTGCACGATACAGCGCGACGATCAATTCATGAAACATTTCACCGGAAAAGTAAAAAAAAAATCTAAAAAATAAATGCGGGACTGATTAAATGTTTAGTCTGTATCCCAGAGGAAGAAAAATATGAATTAGAGCAGCCAATAATTGAGTAGATACGAAAAATAAAACTTCAGGACCTGGTGGTTTTAATGCAATGTGAATTCATCCCGTCTGCTTTTGCAGATATATTAAGCATCTAATCTATTTAATAATTTTTAATTACTTTAATTCACAAAAAGATAAAGGCCCCCTAAGTTTTAACAACTACCGACCAATATCATGTGCAAATTTAATTTGAAAAAAAAAACTTCCTCCTCTAACTTTTGACATGATACTCTAAACTTCCCATTTATAAAAGGCGAGATTGTAAGCCTGTTAACAGCATGAAACACAATACGTCTATAATGATGTAAAATTAAAAAAAAAAAGAAGAAGAAGAAAAAGAAAGAAAGAAAGAAAGCTGCAACACAAATGATCTGTAAAGCCAGACTTGTTCCGACCCCTACCAAAGCTGGCAACACTTCGAGTGTGCACGTGAACGCAGCATTGTTACTTCTGGGTCCTGTGACTGTGACGAAACTCCGCAGATGTGAAGAAAACAGCAGCTTGTGTGAGTTGGTTTCACTCTCAGTTGCTACACCGTTAGTTTGAGGACTGGCAGGAGAAACTGTTAGACGCTGTGCGGGGATTTAAAACTTGCATCTGCAATTTCTCAACAACAACATTCAGGTAAGACAGACATCAAACGTTTGTTGGACCACTTGCCTTTTGTTTGAATGGGAATCCAACCATTGTCATTGTATTCCCATTGTGTTTCTCTGTTCCCAGAGCCTTTCATCATTGGTCAACTTTACTGATTTTATCATCTGGAGCTGTTTTCCACAATGAATGTGTCTCAGACAATTGAGACGGAGGAGGATCTCCTGACCTGTCTCCAGATCAAGTTTTACCACCCCCAGCAGAATTCCAGGGGCCTATATGGGTTGCTTCCTCTAGGGAAGAGGAGCAGACACTCAGCAGATGACCCTCTCAGGCTGGGACGTGACGGCCAGGCCTGCACCTACATCCTGGTTGACCCCCGGGTGTCCCGTAAGCAGCTGGCCCTCCAAGCCTTCCGCACACCCCAGAGCCCACACATGCTGTTCACCATCCAGAACCTGAGCCAGAGGGGGCAGCTGTCGGTGAACAGCTCAGCTCTGGGATACCTGGAGAGGATAGATCTCCCGGATAAGGCCCTGATCCGGTTTGGAGAGTATGAAATCCTAATCATCCGAGAGTCCGGCGAGGCCAAGGGGAGCTTTGAGGTTGAGTTTGGGGTGCTGGCGGTGCCTCCGTCCAGGGAGACATGCATGTGTGCGCCCAGTATGTCAGCTGTCTTGGACACAGGCTCATGTGTGACAAATGGTGTTCCAGCTGAGCTCACAGCACTTGGCCCTCTGGAGATGGATGAGACTCTCATGTGTCAGTCATGACGCACCAGCACTACTCAGTAAACTGTTCTCTTCTGTTTTTCTTGTAATGCAATTGAAGTGAGTTCAAATTGCTCTGTAGTTGTTACATTGGAGTTCATACAGGCATTGATCAAATCCCTGTTTGTAATGTGAAATTCTAGTATTATTTTGTACTCTGTATTACTTTACGTCTATATATTAAATGCTGTGATCTTTATAAACCCTACGTTTGTTGGTTGCTTTGCAGTAACATTCCTGTGAATGCTGTTCTTGAATACTGTAAATCAGCCATAGGTTAAACAGACAGCTTTAGTAAACTCATTGTTACAAGACTAAACAGACTGCCTTTGCATCGTGTCTTTTACAAACAGGTTTTTCCAGATTTGCTTTAGATAAAATAGCTCGTTTTCTTTTTGCAGCCAAGTTACAGCGATAAACTGAGATCACAGCTCTTCTTGGCATCGAATTCTTGGAAACAGGTGCACATTTCTTATCAGTTTCACTTAGTGATAGGAGAAATATTCAAGTATTCTTTAACTTTAAGTCAAATTATCAATAGAACAATGTGAAATTACTCCAAGTAAAAATATAATCTATAAAACACACTTAATGCTTCCCTCAGCATACTGGTGTTATTGGGTGTTTAGAAATTCATATAAATTATAAGTTATCATTTATGTAGCTACTTTAGATAAGCAGATAATACATTCAGCAGGGTCCCTATAATGTACTGATGGATAAGTATTAAGTGGCATGAGACAGAAATACTTAAGAACAAATACTTAAAAATTGTACCAAAGTACTCAAGTAGCCACTTCATTTCCTTTTGGAGTACTCAAAAACAATCGCAGATGCAGAGGTGAGACAGTGCATCATTTTCATAGTGGCTCTTATCGACACAAGTTAATGATAAAGATTTGATGGTGAACGGTGCCATTCCAGTCGACGGCAGAAGCCGGTGTCCAAGAACAAAGTCCAGTTTGGTTTACGGACAGGAAAGGAAAGCTCAAATCTTTATCTCTGATAGCTCACAGTCTCTGAGGGTGTGATGAGCCATTTAAGTTTGGAAGAGGATCAGTCTTCAAGTGAAATCCCATGAAAAAATCTCTGGTTATGACAGTATTGAAACTGCATCCCTGGAGGAAGCAGGCATCCTTAAAAGGAACCTTATTTCAACTGAAATAAAAGAAGGAACAGAGAATTTCTTAATGTTTAATACATTTTCTTTCAATTTTACAGAACAACTCAGATTGCCTCGTGTTGTTGACATCCCCCAACTGCTGTTCATCAGAGAAACGCACCATGTTCGCCACTGCTGAACAAACTCATCTGCAACTTTTATCAGGAAAAAGGCCACTGTGGAGTGACACTGACTAATAGTGAGGAAAAAAATTGTTTCTTACTCCCATGTAACGGAATTCAGACATTTTTAGGTGGTGTTTAGGGGTGACATTCCAGCAGAGTTCAGTAAAATTTTAAACTTGTAAAAGCTCCATATGTCTGCTTTTATATCCCACAAATCAATATCAGGCACAACACAAGAGGTAAAAGTTAGACAGTGCAGTCCATAAAGAAATCTTGAATTACCACAACAAACTACCTGGGATTAAGAGCAAAGACTCACAGTATCGAAATATTTCAACACCCTTATCAAAAGTTTATTTACTAAGGGTTATCATGTTTAAACACTTCCCACTTCAAAGGGTAAACATGAAGTTGATACCCAGATTAGATAAATAGGAGGATATAGAGCATGAAACAGTTGCAGGTCCCCAAATATAAAAGATAAGAACACAATGTTTGGATATAAAAAGCCATTTAAAGATTTAAAGGAAATACTCCAGGCCTTAAGGATCTCAGTTTTATCAGTGTTGTAGTAGAGACCTCTGTTGAGACAGATGGGAATAAGAGGGAAGTCTCTTTCAACTTTGAGATGTAATTGGTCAGTAACAGTCAATCCAACCTGTAGGACTGAGTCCAACCCCATTGTTTTGGGGTCATCAGCTGCAACGGCCGGGACGTTGACCAATTGACCAAACCGGACCAAATCCACTTCCTGTAAAACAACAGTCGTGTTAGTCAAGGGCTGCTAAATAGACAAGTCTTTCATTCAGACTCATGCCTTACCTTTAACCACGGGCCCATCTTATCCTGTGACCTCCAAAAACCACCATGTCCTGCGATAGTCACCCAAGCAGAGACGAACCTATGAACAAAGACACAGGGTCATCATCATCATCACTGATGAAATAAACATTTCTATTATTACCAAATTAAAAATAAACGCCAACTACACTACACCATAAGAAGAAAAAGAAAATGTGTGTAAAAGATGGCGTTAACAGTGTCTTCAAGATTATCTACAACAAGCACCTTGTGTTCACTTAAACATGTTGGCAAGATGCTAAATATTTACAAATCCTTTGAAGAATTCAAATTCATCAAGAGTGTGGAGCACTGCAGAATGAACGGAGGCATTTGAAACACTTTGCTTTAGTAATAGGTGGTTAAACAATATCTACCTCTTTTCCTCAGGACGCTGGACATCTTCCAGGGAAGACTTACCATGAGCTGACATCTGTCTCATTGAGTCTAACAACCTACAAAGAGCACAAATACTAAGAACACCAAGCCTGCATGCAATTTGTGGCACAAATACACACATTTTAAATGTTGAGTTAAAGCAGTAACAGAAAGTGTGACTAATACACGTGAACCAGTTGTAACAAGACAACAGAAACATGGGCCTGGGCAAAAGGTCCGTTCCCCATTGTAGTTCCAAGAAACTCACTCTGATTGGCTCAACACAAGGTAGGCAAAGAGGCATCTCCCTGTGTGCCAGGGGCAGCGTACCGCAGCCGATGGACGCAGTGTAAAAACTTGTGTATCCACAAGAGAATACGGGGAACGGCAATTATAGTAAACTTGTCGGCCATTTCAGCTACAGTTTACACAAGCAGCAGGGTCTTCAAGGGGGGAGGCAGCATCAGAAGTCAGCAGTGTTGTTTATTTTTAAGTTTGCACACATGCATTTTACACAAGCGTTGGCATAAGCAGTGACCAGTTTAACCTGTCAAGTTAACATTACGAGAGCTCAGGTGAACGCACATCAGTGTTGCTTCTTAGAAAAGACTTCAAACGGGACAGAGAGCGCATCATCTACCATGTGTCAAGCTGTGAACTCAAGGGCGTTGAGAATTACACTGAGCGAGTTATAAGTTAAACGCCTGAGTAGCAATAAATGTATATGGGCTGGAGAATAGAGGCCACGTCTGTGGGCTAAAAAAGGGGCCTGGCCGGCGTGGAATAATTTGACAGTTAAAACGCCATTTTTGGTTTCAGTTGTTTTATTTAAAAAGCTTTCAAAAGAAAAGCAACTTGTCAAGTAAATAAAAATCACACATAACGGTGCTATAGATTCTGTTTTCGCAAGAAAAGTTAACAGAAAGTGTAAAAAGAACAAAACCACACTGAAACTTTTGATTTGTCATGCTCACAGGAGTCGCAAATCTTTAGAGATTACTGTACAACCTTCCACACCAAGTATTATATTAAAGCACTTCTACGCTGAATTTTTTAAAACTGAGTTTGATGAACATTTTGTGACCAACCACTAACCTTAGTCTGAGCACAATGATCTTCCCTTGTTATAAAATTATGTCAGTTTTCCAGAGGCCTTATTCATTTATAAAGACTGGAAAGCATTTTTTTGCAGCACTGCATCACACTCGAGTGGAGTAAGCCACCTAAGCCAGCATCCTATTCTGAAAAACACTTTAAACAGTGAAACAAGCAGAGGAACAGAAAAGGCATAAACAGCTCAGATGAATTTTTGAACTGCACACATGGAATCGTATGTTTTTAAGTACGGCGCTGTCCGCAATACAGTATCTTCCAGTAAGTCTCAGGCGAACGCAACGCAATCCGCCATAGACAAGGAGGGTGTATAGCGCCACGTGCATCAGCAGACGACGACGATCTTGTCATATTCTAAACCTGAAAAGAGAGCACACCACACATGTCAAGGAGCGCGTTTTACTCAGGAATCGCGCAAGACTGATCTTTGATGTTAAAGCAGCAATATTTTAGGAGTCTACCAGCTATGTTGAATTGCTGTATATTGATGAGGAATTAAGAGCTCTGAGTGATTGTACCTCAACTTACGGATTCAGTTCATTTATTTCGGTACACATATCATTTTTATCTATCATCAGTTTATGATGTCATGAAACATCCTCTCTCTGTTCTCACCTTCTATCACACTCTCAGGTGCCTAATAGCCTGCATAGCGAGGAGGTGGTGGCGGTGGCGGCACTCTGTCCGAAAACGAGTCCCTGGGGCGAGGAGCTGCATACATGGGAACTCTGGACATCGGAGAGAGCCGGGACCGCTCGAAGGAGTAGCCGTTACCAGCTGACGGAGCAGGCGGAAGGGGGGTTCGTCTGATGGGGCTTCGGTCCCTGGCCATGTAGGACGGAGGAGCATGGGGGAGCGGGCGGCGCTCATATGGGTCAAGGGACCCCATTCCAAGACGTTCTCTAACCAGCGCCGAGGGAGGAGGAGGAGGAGGGATGGCACGCCTATCGTCATAGCCCGCGGTGCTGTAAGGACGGGCTCTGAATTTCTCATAGTAATCAACCACCCCGTAGCTGTCTCGCTCGCCATAGCCACGCGCAGGATAAGTTGCCCGTCTCGGAGGAGGGGGTGGCGGGGGCGGAGGAGGGTAAGGGGACATGTGGCCTCTGTAGGGAGGCTCGGGCCTCTCCCCTGGGTAGCGAGGAGGAAAATAGCCTCCTCTGCCTGGCGGAGGTGGATAGTCCTCCTCCTCGGGTGCCCCTCTGGGTCTGCTTTTTGATATCTGAACATGTATGCGATTTCCTGAGAGAGAGAAAGACATTGTCCCTCAAATCTAAAAAGTTAAATGTTATATACTAATCCTAAGGAAATCCCCAAAACTTCTAATCCTTTCACTCACAGGAGCCGAAAATCAAATTTACTCACCTTGAAACTCTGTGTTGTCTAGGCCCTTAATGGCATCCATGGCCTCTTCAGAATTGGCCATGTGCACAAATGCAAAGTTCTTGATAATGGAGCACTCTGTGACTGTGCCGTACTCTTCAAAGAGAGCACGGAGCTCTTCGTCAGATCCCTTTTCTACATTGGCGATGTGCAGCTTCACGGGGGCGCCTTGGTTCTTCCCTCTGCTGAGCTCCACGTTGATGGGCCTACCGTTGAGCTTGTACAGATGCAGCTCACGGATGGCTTTGGTGGCAGACTTGCGGTCTTCCATATGGACAAAAGCATAGTTTTTGTACTTGGCACATTCTGTCACTGTGCCATACTGGGTGAACAGAGCCTCAACCTCATCCTTCCCAGCGTGTTGAGACAGGTTCCCAATGAAAATCTTCACCATTGTTGCTCCAGTGTGTTTTCTGTAAGAGTTGAAGACAGGGCGGGTTAACAGGGCACCGTGTGGTAGCAGAAAGTGACCAGTGCACTGGGCTCGAATGGTGAGCAGATAACGTCATTACCAGGAAATAGAAACCTTGTAATAGAGGCGACAACAGGCTACAGAGCCAAACATTACACAAGTTGGCCACCAAATGACAAATTAATCTTCGTCGTTGCGGACATTTACATTTTGTTATTGGTCTGAAAACTACACGTTCAGCTGACATACACCAGACTTGAGTCGAAAAAGTTTCCGTGTTTGTACTTCCTGCCCAGGGAGCTGCTGAACACGCTTGTTTAATTTGAACGGCATCTATTAGCTAACGTTAGCTGCCAGGTGTTAGCTGCCAGTTTGTCGCCCAACACAGAGCCAAATAAAATTCAATTCAGCCATTGACACTACGCGCAGTCAACGGGGGAAAGGTGTAAAACTAGAAGTCAACAGGAAACCTTTGAAAGTTGAAAAACCCGTGAAAACGACAGTACTCACTGCTTGTGGACAGCGCCACCACGAAGTCGAAACTCCAAATATGACAGACTGTAAATACCTGCTGACGGGATGGGCGCAGAAAGGAATCCGATTGGTGGATGGACGTGTCACTCAAAAAGGATGGCCTGTGATTGGACAGAGTGCGAAGGAAAGTTTTCTTTAAAAGGTATGTCACTTGTATCTTGCCAGACTTGAATTACAAGTTTGCTGCTACCAGTAGGAAAACAAATTATATTGTGTGTATAGTTTTTTAAATAGTATTTATTAGCCTTATTTATTGGAATAGTACACTCATGAATTAAAAATGAATGATATTGTCTGTTTTCGTGAATGAAATCAAAACCTAAATAATTACTTCTTCTTGGTTTGTTATGGTGTGTCAAAAAATATTTAACCTTCGCCATCTTTGTTTTTTTTTTTTTTTTAAAGTCTTCTTCTCATCTTTATTATATTTGATTCTATATTTATTTCCATCGGTCCACCTTTTTTTTTAGTGGGGTGTAAATATATTTAAAGGTTTGAGAAGACAAAGAAGAACTGTGGTACATGTGATGTAGGAACAAACTAGCTGTGAGGAATCTGTTAGAGTTTTCAAATGTGAGCTGGGCCCTAAACTCTCTCAGGAGTTCGCGTAGCTTCTGTGAGTCAGATTATGTTAGTCAGATGTTACACCCATGTCCATTTTCCCAGAAATCCTAATTTGGCATCAGTGGAAAGTTATGGAATGATGTCAGTAACCAGTTTAAAGAGGACTCAGTTACCATGTGTTACTATGTTACATTTGTAGTTGTAATTGTTACAAAAATAAGGTGGCTAACAAAGTCAGACTCCTCCCGATTTCTTCATAACATCTCAAATTGTAGTGTTTCTTAATATGAAAAATTTGAATGAATGTAAATGTTTTAAAATGTCCAACTCCACAGCAAATAAAAATTGACACTTTAATTTGTTGTGACGCTTTATCAAACTATTGATTTGAGTTCCTCTGTGTTGCCCCATCATCCTCATGTCAAAGTTCTTGCTGATGTGTTCCTGCTTGGTTCCTGCTTGGTTCCTGTTTTTGTCCAATCCGTAAGTTTTAAAGTGAACTGTCCTTGTGATTAATTGTGACTGCTTTAATGTGTCTGCACTTGGGTCCGGAAATCACTAATCTGTAACATTTAGCATTTATCACTACAATCTGGTTCCCCGGCTGGTTGCGTTCCCTGCCTGACAACTGCTGAGAAGGTTGTACATTGGCGTATTCAGAGCTTTTCTGCCAGAAACAACAGGCAGCTGATGAGAGCAGTGACGCTGAACCCTTCACTTAAAGCAACTGTCACATTACACACAGTCATTCCATCCATTGTTCATATAAAATGTTATTATTGGAGCTTTTTTGTGATTAACACTTAATTGTTTGAATTACAAATTACAAATATATGGAACATTAAAACAAGAATACAATATAATTAATATGATGACCATAGCCAGAACAAAATTCAAAGGGTAACTTACTGAAATAAGGACAGAAAAACAAAAAGGCCAACATGACTGTGAAAGCTTAGAAGCCTACAGTATTGCTTGTCCGTTGATATTTCAACCAAGGGTACTTCATATAATAGTTTGCCATCGGTGTTATGAGCTGGAAACACCTTTAAACTCCCAATATATAAGAATGGTGAATGCTTGACTCAAAAAAGGGATAGTTACCCTGATAATTCCCACAGTTAGTGAAGTGAGTAAATATATACAAGTTGATGCCCAAAAGAGATCATTTAGTTCACTCCTGGGACTGAACTCAGAAAATTGTCTTTTATTGCAGGCTGAAAGTCACATGTCCTCTGGTCTGGGTGAGATCATTTTGGACTAGAGCACAAGACTTGTCTTCACTTGAAGTTGTTTGAGCCTCCAGGCTGAAACGTTGAAAGTGAAATTAAACTGAAAAATGTGGCTATGTTGACATTTTGATTTATTTAGTTGCCATGACCCTCCACAAACACAATAACCAGGCTCACAACAACACTGCTTAAAGAAATCTGTTTAAAAGAAAAAGGAGCAACACAAATCCTCTAAACAGATGAGACCCCTTTTGAATGTCATTCCCCTTTTCTCTGCCCCATTTCCTGTCTCTCGCCACTGTCCTATCAGATAATGAAGCCATGAAATGACCCAAAGAAGAACACTAGAAAGAAGGAACTAAAAGCCAGAGGAGATTTGAATGTTATTTGGTGAATTGCCAGAATATCTCACACAAAGAGGGAGATTCTGACTTGGTTCAGACTCGACGACCTCAAACTGGCACAAAAAAAATCTAAAAAAAATCTAAAAAAATGTGATCACTGTTTCACAGGTGAAGCTGGAACAGAGATAAGAACATTTACTTTAACCAGTTCGATTCAGTATCATTTATTAATTAATGGGAAGCCACTGTTAAATTGCAGTGTCTAATGGGGATCAAAGTAAAAAAAGTAGTTGCAGTTCTTGAAACCCATCACCTGTAAAAGACCTGTATATAAGATTGTTAGACTGAATAAAAAAACAATTAAATTCAGTGAATATATTAAGATTTCTATCTTAGATATGAGACAGAAATCAGCAAACCAGACTCACACAGGTGTAAATGGGATATAAACAGTCAGGTTATCATTTGACCTCTGCATCCTCCTCAAACACTGCTGGCTGTCAGGAGGCGTGGGAGGGACCAGACCCCTGGGTTTTGCCCCTCCTGCTGAGGCATCTCACATTCAATTCCAGGAGGAAATAAAAGCGGGCGTCTAAAGATCTAAAAACGTGTGTGATAGCCACGTGATGAAAGACACATAACTGTTATTAACGTCACTTCCAAGAGAGCAAATGTCTCGTGGCTGACACTGAGAATATATGTGTAGTTACCTTTAATGTGGAGTTTAACTTCTAACAACATACAGTAAAAGATGTTTAATATTTTCAGCTGTGAACCACCATCTGACTATGACAGTGTATCTCCAGCAGGGGGAGACACAGACTGCTAGAAGTCTAGTCACAGAGCAACTATAGGGACGATGATGGTGATGATGATGATGAGATTTTATTAGTTTTCTACTTATTCTCTCAAATTTGTCAGTACACCAATAATTTCAAGTTCCTCCACAGCTTCCTTGTATGATAAAATACTAAGCGTTCATTTTTTTGTCTTTTTGTAATAATTATTGTATCATCGTACAACATGCAGGACGCACAAACTGCTGCACACATACACCCATCCACCACAAAGTATCACAATTATTAGACAGTTATCAATTTGCGGTCCTTTCAACATGTCCACACCAAGTGTCAACCCGCTGTGACATCACCCGTTGGTTTGTGAGCTGCTGTTTTGAAGCCTCCAGTTTGTAAATTGACCGTCAGCCATCTTTGTTTTGTTTCTTTAAACCAGAAGGAACCATATTTGGAGGAGAAGGTGGATCTGACCTGCTCTGTGCTGATTACATTGTACAGTCTGTCAATCACACTGTAGCCACGCCCCTGACGCATGCCCTGCTTTACAGTCTATTTTCCTTGAAATATTCCTCATTATATTGAAGACTTAAAACTGGAGTCTGAGACCATAAACTCATTAGGAACGTTTATATTTACTGAGCTAACAAATCGAGTGAGAAGTTGAGCCATTTTCCCATAGACTTCTTTTTACAACCAGTGGAGTCGCCCCCTGATGGTTATCAGACAGAATGAAGGTTTAAGGCTCTTCAGCATGGGCTCCACTTTAGAGCCTCAGACCCAGAGGAATTCATTGATCCATTATTCCTGAAGGCAAATAACATCACATACTAACCTGCTGTGTGGAACAACCTTCAGCTGTGACTGAAAATTGTTCCACACTAATTGTGATATACATATCCACCAATAGGATAGGATAAACAAAGGGGGGGGAAATAATAACAAAATATTAAATATACAGAAGCGTGGCAGACGCCCTCAGGACTGTAGACACCATCTCAATAAAATGTCTTGATATTATGGAAGTGATTTATAAATGGTTGCCAGATTTGGTTAAAAAAATAAAAATAAAAAAATCTTCTCTGGTTCCAAATGTTTCATTATTTCTTCATTAGATTCAAATGTGTGGGTGCAGTGTTTTGTTTCCAGCCTGATAAGATCAGTCTTTGTGACAAATGATACCACATCACGCTCCATGTTCCTTCTGTTTCTTCTTCCACTGTTTGGAGTCTACGATTCCCAGAGCCACCATCAAGGCTTATAAATCAGTACATGCTATAAAATCTGGCTCTGCAACTGTCAAGTATCAACTATCTCTACAGATCTTTTCACGTGCTGCAAGTGAGCGAACCTGAAACTAACTGATAGCTTTGGTGTTTGTTCCCTTAAAATCAAAGCAAACGCAGCCTTGTTGTGTGGGTGCATCGTCTGCTCTGCTTTGCAAAACGTGGTGGGGCCGAGATCCTGCCGCGAATCCGGGGTTAGATGGAGATCTCCGCTCTGACGCTTTCTTGTTCCGCAGCTCATCCTGCGGCTTGTTTGAGGCCCGGTCCTACTAGAAGATTAACACCAGCCACAGATGTTTCCGTGGTGTAAATTGTAAAGCAGCCAGATGCCTGCCGCTCACGAGAGGCCTATATCATCAAAGACATGAGCCTCGGCGTCCACAGGCCTCTGGTAGCCTCCCTCCCTACTGTCCTGGCATCTTTCATCTCCACTTAGTTTGAACAGTATCTTTTTTTGTTGTTTATCAGAGTGTAAAATCATTTCATTCAATAAATAAAAGATTAACTCTCGAGGAAATGAAGCCCCATCTCCACAAACACACGCACAGCAACTTCAATAGTGTAAATACACCACTGGACATGTGAAGTGGCTGAGATTCATATCAATAGATGGATCATAACAGAAAACAAGGGCAGTGTCCAGACGTTGGGAGACGGTTGGCGTACAGAAAGCGTGAAGACTCTCAGTCGTGAGCGAGCGAATAAGGAAATGAAAAAGCATCATTTAGCAAAGACCTTCACAGCTACAATCCACTAAAGGATTAAAAAAAAATAAATGACAACAGCAGCTGGACTTCACTGAAGCTTCTACACAAAATTAGGATTTCTTAAAATAGATGAGATTTATCACTGTAGTTCTTACAGAAAGTCATTTGTGAACAACTTTAATTACTGCAGTGAAACATATTTAATATTGACCCTGCAAAAGGTTTCACTTTTTATTAAAAGGAACAAACTGTTTTGAAAAAATGTATACCAAACAATGAAAAGTCCTTTATTGCCATCAGAACATGAGTGAGAAAACCAGAGACAAAATCTGACAGAGTGAGGAGTCGACTGTACAGCCAGCATCCACAGACGCACACAAACACACACACGCACACGCGCAAATATACACACACACACACACACAGCAGCCAGCAGTCTTTCAACAGGACGTGAGGGATACAGATACATAAGGGAATACAGTACTCACACAATGAGGTATAAAGGTCAACACAAAACAGACCAGTAGGGCTGCGTCCTCCACTCACACACATGCAACTGAACCGAGGTACAAATACTCAAGTGCTCCTTCGTTCTCTTAAAAACACAACATACAGGCGAGCAGAAATGTTTTAACAGCAGCATCTGGGTCATCTGGACTCAACCGCTCCCATTCATCTGTCTCTCAAAACCTTTGGTCATGTGGACGCTTGCTTGTCATGCACAATGTTGCCCTTGTAAATTCAATACTTAGAGACTCAGAAACTTGTGAAAAGAAAGGGAGGAGGAGGAGGAGGAGGGGGGTCTCTTCCTGACTCATATCCACTGATAGTAACCCACTGAGTGGATGAGCAGGAGGGGAGGAGGGAGGAGGGGTGAGGGGTAGTGGTGGGATGTTTGTTTTTTTTTTGTTCGTTTGTTTTTGTTTTCTTAAGCTTCTCTCTCTTCAAGGTAGAGTTTCTACGTTAGTTGGACATTCAATGTGTACATTAGCAGCAATTCTAGTGAATGAAACAATGGCTTTGTAAGTCAGATTAATAACACCCTTTCCTCATGCACAGGACAGGCACCACCTACTACTCGTTAACTAAATGCCATGCAAGTTAGAAAAATAGACTGCAAACTCACAAGACAGAGAAATCAAAGTTCATCTCCAGAGAAGAAGTTGATTTCACTTCAATTTTTTATTTCATATTTTCTAAGATGTGGAAATAGCAACAAAAGAAACTTGAGAGCGGTAACCAAGACAACAGTAACAATATGAGCAGAGAGCCACTGAGGTTTCAAGTCCCTCTCTTACTCCATTTGCCAAACCCGATCTGCCAGGTACAAGACGGACACCTCGCTTCGTTAAGAGTTTTTCCTTTTCAGTCCTGTACTTTGTGCCACCGCAGGCGACCGCGTCGACTTGCACGCACCTGGTGTGTGTGCCTCGTGTGTGTACCTGTAGGTGTGTGTGTCATTGTGGCTCTCATGTCATTTGAAGCTGTCCCAATCCCACAGTCCGCAGTCTCCAGCCCCCTCCCCCCCCCTCCCCCCC
>CM076670.1:12784025-12809467 GCA_038496675.1 Rachycentron canadum
CCCCCCCCCCACCCCACCCGCCCTTCCCTCCCTCCCTCCCCCTCCGACACAGAGAAAAGAGGCACGGTTTAGTTCTCTTTGAGTCTAAATCTATAGTTCAAGTCTGCCGTCTGTCTGGTCTGGTCTGGTCTGGTCTGGGCCTGTCCTGTTTACTCGGGGTGTACGGGTGCTACCCTGGACCCTCGAAAGACCTACAACAGGTGAGAGGACGTGACACATCGCCCGACCACCGCTGCGGCCCGCCCCCCACCCCTCAGGCCTGCTGATAAATAGATGCCTCGCCATGCGACCCTGTCCAGGGCTTCGTTTCAGTTTTGTTATTTCACCCCCACCCCGTGTTTTTTTGTTTTGTGGTTGCCAAATCTCAACTCTGCACACACAAACACACACATACGCGTGCACGCACATACTCGCACGCACTGACCCCCCCCCCCAAAACCCGCCCCACTGCCCCTCAACGCCGTCCACTCTACTCGGAATGAGGACAAGCGCCTTGAATTTCGTGTTTGGCACCAGACTTCATCATCATCATCATCATCATCTTCCTCCTCACGTTGGCCAGCCACTCCCTCTCCATCCCTTGTTTCACTCATCACTCCCTCACAGGTTTGTTCTCTTCTTGGAACCAAAAAGAAAAAGAAAAAAAAAAAAAAAAAAAAAAAAAAAAACAAAACTGGAAGATTACCTCTCCCCGTTTTCTTCCCCTCGGGAAACAAAAACAAACTTAATGGAAAAACTCAAGTTTTTTTTTTTTTATTTTTTCTTCTTTTTTTTTTTCTTTTTTTTTTTTTTTTCAAATTCAAGGCACAATGTCTATCAATATTCCAATCCGTCTGCCTCCGCTCCCAGGTTCAGTGTGCGAACATCTCGTCACGTGAGCTATTGGACTGTCTGCTCGTGCGCCACTCCCTACAGCTTACATCTCTCTTGTCTGCACTTTAACACTGTTAAGAGACGCGTCTGTTTTGGTTGAGAGAGCGACCGCCAAGTCCAAACCAGTGATAAACAATGAACAAAATTAACATAACAAAACAAAACAAAAAAAAAAAAGAATTAAAAAAAAAAAAGACACAAATAAAGACAACCGTTTTTGAAAAAAAAAAAAAACAAAACAAAAAAACAAAAAACAAAAAAGTCTCGTCCTGTTTCTCGTGTTTCAGTATTTTTAAAAATCAAGTCATATCCACCAGCTCTTTTTTGGCAAGCTAGTTGTTTTTTTAAATAAGCACTACGTACTGATAGATAGGATAGCATACACCGTTAACGTGTGTTTTTAAGTAGATGCGTTTGTCGTTTTTTTGTACTTTTTCACTCTCATAGTATGAATTCAGGTATTTTGTCAGGTACTTTTCACTCATCTGTTTAAGGTTTAAGTTAATGCAAGCAGGGACAGAGTTTGCCATGGAGTCTTGCTCTAGACTTGGGTTCGCCAGGGGCAGGGGCCGTCTCTTTACGACACCCCGTTGACCAAGGTCAGAGTCTCACTGGCCGAGGTCATGCCTTTGCTGGGAGAACGCTTGGAGGGTGTTCGCTCATCTTTCTTGGCGCTAGTCCCATTCTCCTGAAAGTGAAAAAAAGAAAAGGTGAGAATGGTCTAATAATCCAACTGAGGACAATAAAACTCTGAGCTCAAAGTGTGTGTTTCCATCTGTACCTTGGGCTCAGGGCCGGCATGGTTTTCCTTCTGGGGCAGGTTCTGTCTGCTCTGGGACTCAGCACGGGATATGTAGTCAGCAACAGTCACTGAAAACATTCAGATCTTTCAGAACAGCGGCTGGGGGCTACATTGTTCTTACACTGTGCCTGCAGCACAGTATTAACACGCTGCCTCGTAGGAATCAGTTTAAATGGACAAGAGCAGAGCTTATATTGATACAGACGTATTCCTTCTGAAGGGGAAAACAGAAACGAGTAAAATGCAGTTACTCACCACTTTCAACTGGCTGTCTGTCACGGCTGGCTGAACCTCCCTCGGGGCGGTTGCCACGGTTACGGCGGCGGCGGCTTCGGTTGCGGCGCTGAGGTCGGGCCTCTTCATCTGAAAGCCAAATGAGAAAACACAGGTTGCTTCCTCCTTCATAATGTCACAGTCCAGAATTTGTGGTTTTAATTTCAAGGGAAGTTCTGCCTGCATCATAGAAACAAATCGATGTCTTCACAAATCATCATGCAACAGAAAAACACTGAAGTTCTCACCCAGTCCATTCTCGCTAGGGCCGGCCTGGCTGTCCGACTCTGCGGCGGCGTCCATTACGCTGGGTTCCTGGTCATTGCGGCGGCGGCGGGATCGCCTGCGGCGGTCTCCACCCATGCCTTCGCTGATGTCGGTGTCGGCTAGCTCTCCTTCACCCTCCAGCAGGGAGTATGGGTTACTGTCTGGGTCCCGCAGCACTGCGGATGCCACAGAAAATTAGCAATGCAACTACACTTCCCTAATCTCTTGTTTTTAATCTTCCTCCGACTCTCAGGTGAACTCTCCTCATGTATGGAGTTTCACCTGTGAAGCATCACCATACATGGGGTTCTGTTTCTCTTCTGAACATCAGTGTAAGACCACATGATGAAATCTCCTTCCTCAGTCGAGCTTAGGTTCAACTGTTATTACCAGTTTGAAAATCAGAACCACAATCAGTTTGAGACAAACTTCTCAAACTCTGAAATCACAGTATGAGTAAAATTAAAGTCTTACTGTAAGAGAATGAATTAAATGGGATGTGAAAAGGCACCTTTGAGTGGTTTCAACAACTCTAAACCCACACTCTGAATACATGAGAAGCCATTACACTGCTGCAATGACCTGGAAAAGCTCTCAAAACTTACTAAGAGGGTAAAATTAGGACACATATGGCCAGAAATCTTAATGGTGTCAGTTTGTAACCTGAATTTGGGCTTTAATTACCTGAGCTGATGGAGTTTGAAGGCTTGGACCCTGGTCCTCCACGGCCTCGTCCTGAGTTGGAGCCTCTGCCCCTGCCGCCCCGTCGGGAGCCTCTCTCCTCTCCGCCTATGCCACGGGGCCGCTGGTCTCGCTCGATAACATCCTCCGACTCAGAAGCATTGGACAGTTCAGAGTTTGTGCCTGTAAAAAACGAACACATGTACTTCACATTTCAAACTACATAACCGTCTTATTTTCTCTATTAACTTTCAAAAAACAATGATCTAATGATGAAATCACAGGTTGTCTCAGCTCCTTCATTCTCACCATATCCAGAGTACTGACTGTTGGAGGCCCTGCGTCCTCTGCCGCGGCCTCCGTAGGTGCGAGAGGTGTGGAGCGAGTTGCTGCTCTCGTCTGTTAAGTAGCCTTTCTCCCGTTCAGCACCTGGGCCCCCGGTTCGACTGGGAGGTGCGCGGTACCCCACCCCGATCTGACGGAGCTGCTCATCAATCTGGAGACGCTCCAGACGTAGCTGCTCCACCTCCTACGAGGCAGGAGACAGGGAAACAGTTCGGACAGAGTGCACTCCAGAGCCTGTTTTTCTGCACATGGTTTATTGAAAGGTCTCGACAAAACGCCTCCTTCCCTTCACCCTGTCCTCCATCTTGATGTCCACCTGTTGTTGACTACAAATAGTTGACAAACACTAGTGCAGATGAACAGTTACTACAAAACTAAAATGCACCACCTCAACCACCACGGTGAGTCATGAATGGCTCCCACACCATGTTGTTGATGTGTTGAACGTATTTTAGCTTCTGCTGTAACAAGATCCCTGAGCATCTAGCATAACAACGTGACCTGGGCCCCTTCCAGCTTGACAAAATCACGCTGTGCGCCAAAAGTGTTGAAATTGCTACCACTGTGTACAGATCACTACCAGGTTAAAAGATAAACAAAGCATGCCTTCTGCTACTTAAGCCTATTAAAGACTCGTGTCAGGGTCAGGAAGGACTTGAAATAATTAAAAACAATCAAAAGCATTTTTTTGAAATCTGGAAAACAGCAACTGCAGAATGACTCATGACTTTCTCTTTGACATGTTTGTTCAGCCCATAAAATAGAACACAATCACATCTGCTGTGGACCTGGGCGGGTTTTGAGTCTTTCACTCTACCACTATTTGGTAGTAATAAGTGCAGTCCTTCAGCCTGATGGACTGTGGCCCTAAAAAAAAAAGAAAAAAAAAAAAAAAAAAGCCCAAACATGACAATTTTGACACCCGCTTCTGTTGAAACACCAACAAAAAGTGAACTGACCACAAATCACCGTGGTCAAAGTTTGGATAAGCAGCTGCATCTGTCAACACAACCACTACTCCACTGCTATTTTTCAGATTTCCACTTCTTCCAAAATCAAAAAAAAAAAAAAAGTTGAGTTCTCAGCTGTTTGATTTGCCCATTTACTTCAGATTTGTCTCACGTAGTCTACAAATAGAAAGGTTGTTGACAGGGGAAAATAACAAGTATGAGATGAGAGTGAAATGAGATTAAATGTCTGTTCATTCTTCAGCTGGGGTCATCACTTTGCCGGGGATCCCCTGGACCTCACCACCGTGATGACAACAATGCCCTCACCCACACTCTAAAAACACAGGGTATAGCCAAAGTTGTCAGTCAATCGAGTGTGATGACACTAAAATACATTTTTTAAAAAAAGCCACTGTCATTTTAGGTGGGGGGGCAGCACCTGATGGCAGCAGTGCACTGACAGCAGTTTTTAATGGCGTTTCAGCGGTGGGTGATTTGGAGGAGGGGGTCTCACTTCACAGTGTGACAGCTGCCTCCACCAACAACAGCTGAACCTTAAGGGAGGTGTGAAGGAAGTGAGGTGGGGTAGGGGTCCTGATGTTATTTTTGGAGGCTCGGGGTCCAGATAGCTGGTAATCTAAACTCCAGTGTACCCTTCACCCCCATCCCAAAGAGAGGGGCTATTTATAAAAGTGCATGAGGTAAGGGCAAAATGAGGTGCTATCAGCAGCTTTCCCACATGTGGTGCTGGGGAAGGAGGGAGACAGGTGACCAATGTGAAGTGACCCTGCACATACGCCCATACGTCCCAACGGCACCCTGTCCCTACCCAAAATGTCATAGAAGAACTGTGCTTCTAAGAAACACATTTCCTCTACCGCACGTCCACAGCAGACGATATATACAGATTCTTCTGAGAGAAAGTGTAAAGGCAAGTGCTGCCATCTACTGGTGAACACGGAAAACTGACTTACCTGGAGATAGGACACATGGTATTCCAACAGAGCCTGAGCGTTGCTGATGTTTTCTTTAGTCCCCACAAATACAAAGGGAACCATGCCCTGATAGAACACAAAGAAGGGGAGATCAAGAGTTGAGTGTTGTGGTTTTGTTTTTTTGTTTTTTGTTTTTGGGAAACAAGTCATCACAGGAAAACAGATAATCATCACATATTGAGTCCCATTGCCTAAAAGCAATCACTAATCGGTTCAGACCTCACCCATAAAGAACATTGTGATTGGTAACTTAACTGGGATGATTAGTATGCTTTTAATTAAAAAAATAAAAAAATTAAAAAAAATAACACCAAGCACACTCAACAGAAACACTATCAACCCATCAGAGACAGCACACAGCAAAGTTCCCACACACACCAAACATAACTGACATATGTTGTGTTGTGGGCTGTGTGTTGTACTGAAAGCAAAGAAAACAAAAGTGCTAGTGACAAAACACGAGATACAAAGCAGCAGAACATAACAGTGTCAAAGCAGACAGCACACGGGACGTGTACGGGAGCATGGTACATCCTGCTGCGGTTCAAGTTGCTTTTATTTTTTTTTGAGAGCAGAGGGTGTGGGGATGGGGGAAGGGGGTGGGGACAATTGTCAGGGACTGGGAGGCCAGCCGAACGGTCCATTCACCTCTTTGCTGCTGGCAGTGTCGTCCCTGCCAGCCCCCTGCCTGCCTACCTCCTCCCGGGGAAGCTTTTTGTCGTTGTCCCCCTCAATCCTGACGCGGACCACGCCCGACTTGTCCACAATCTCCTGGATAACTTTGCCATTCTTACCGATGACTTTGCCTGTGGAAGAAAGAAAGAGAAGGAGTGGTAAAGGGATGCCTTTGTATTAAGAGCGTATATATGTGCGGCCATCAGGAAAAAGTTATGGTGATGAAGTGGGATGTTCTCGCCAACAAAATGAGCTCCCTCAGGAGCGTTACGTTGCTCACTCACCTACAAGATTCCTGGGTACCTGAAAGTAGTCTTCTTTGAACTCAAGATACTCTCTAGCCTGCTTCACTGCCTCTGGGGTCTGTGACATGACACACATATTCAAACACATCACACCAAGGTACATCAGACATGCCGAAAATATATGAATACACATAACCTCAAACAGTATTATACCTCTCCGTAGATCCTGAATGTGCAGCTTTCCTCCTCCAGCTCGATGGCCGTGACACCCGGCACCTTCCTCGCCTGTTGGATATTGGCACCATGGGAGCCGATGGCGAGGCCCATCAGGTCCTCCCTGACTCTCACCTCCTCCTGGTAGGCTGAAGCTAACTGCTTACTTGTCTGGAAGGGAGGAGACACAAAGTCAGGATGAGTTCAAATGTATAAAGTAAGACAAGATGGATGGCTGGGTCTTAACGAACACTGACAAATGTTAACAAGGGCAAAAACTCATTGTATTTGACAGGGTATGTGTAACAGTATGTTTAGTTGTTGATATTTAGTAGAGTATGTTTACCTCCAAATGTTTGGTGGCTTCTTCGTTGCGGGACATTAACATAAGCTTGGTTCTGATGCTGCGAAAGTGCATGTCACTCAGAAGAGTTGCACGCTTTACTGTGGTTTCATTTGTAGACTGGGAAGGTTAGAAAAAAGGGATTAAGTTGCAACTTCAAAATTACTTCACAACATAACACATTCATACCGTTTCCTCTTTGTGAATATGAGCAATCATCAGAGTGAGTGCTGACACACTTGTTATACATTTTTATTCAGAAGGAAGGATACACTGACCAAGCACTTTCTTAGGAACACCTGTAAACCTGAGCATCAGGTAATATTCTCATTAAACATGATAATGGAGGGAAAGAGCTGATCTGTTGAGGACACAGAAAGGCTGCTGGCCATCAGATAACCATTCTTTACAAGTGTGGTGATCAGAAAAGCTCCTCAGAATGAACAACATGTCCAATGTTGAGGTGGATGAGCTCCAACAGCAGAAGACCATGTTGGGTTTCACTGCTGTAAGCCAAGAACAGAAATCTGAAGCTGCAGTGGACACAGACTGACCAGAACCAGACAGCTGAAGACTGGAAAAACCTGGATTTCTGCTGAGGCAGCACATGGTAGGGTTAGAATTTGGCCTCAGCAGCATCAATCCATGGACCTAACCTGCCCTGTGTCAAAAGTCCGGGCTGCTGGTGGCGGTGTAATGGTGTGGGGAATGTTTTCTTGGCAACCTTCAATACCAATCAATCACCATTTTAATGCCACAGCCTGTCTGCATGTTGTTGCTGACCATCTGCATCCATTTACAGCCACAGTTTATCATCTTCTAATGGCTACTTCACCAGATCTGAATCCAGCAGCACACCTCTGGGAAGTGGTACAACTGGAGATTGGGGAGCACGAATGTGCAGCTGACAAATCTGCAGAAATTATGGGATGCTTGTGGAATCTGTGCCATGACATGACATGATGGTGTTCCCAATAAAGAGTTTGGTTAATGTTTCAGGAAAAATCTCAATTAAAATCTACAGTCCTTTCAGGAATACCTGACATGTGGCTCATTTGAACCTTTAAGTGAGTGTAACTACAGCTCGTTTGTGTTATTTCTTCATCTGTGTCTGACTAATGAGGCCACTGACATGTTCACGGAGTCCCAAATCAAGTGTGTATTCAAAGTACTAACCAGCACAATGAGTTCGTGTGTTTGGGCACTGTAGAAGATGCAGTTGGCTCCGATTGCTTTCCTGAAGTCTTTGTGAATGTTGTCATTTGCACAGCTGTCAATAAGAAAACAATCCACAAGAGAGTTGGCCTTGTTATTCCTTTAGCAGCCGTGGGTCATTGTAACAACACTGCTCACTCAGATAATTTGTGGTGTGAGAAATTCAGCATCCAAAGAAACCTGCTTAGATATAAAATCATCACTTTAAATTTCTATGCCAGTTTTAATGTGTTTGACACTCACATGTCCCTCAGGTCTTCTGGGACAGGGATGGGGACTTTGTGGAAGGAGTTCCGAGAGGAAGGGCTGTTGGGGTTGAGGGGCCTGATGCGCTCTGCTGTGACAATCTCATTGTATGTGGCGTCGCATGCCGCGTATTCAATCACGTAGAACTGCAAACAGCAAAAGAATTTTTTAATAATATACACAGAGATATCAGACACGAGGCAGCCTGACGGCACAGATATGTGAATTGAAATAAACATAATTATGCCAGGATGTACACAGTGCGGAACCGCTGTATTTAATCCATATAGAAATTTAGAATCAGCTGTCAAGTTCAAAATAAATTAATGTCATCTCTCGGGTTGAAAGAAATAATACATCACATCAGAAATTAATTTAATCTACAGCTTCATTCATTCACTTAATAAAAGCTATGCACTGTTCCCAGACTCTTCTGTTTTGGAGAAAACATAAGATGAAGCAAAGATGAGCCAGAGAAAAATGACAAAATGTAGACAAAGAAAAGGGGGAGCCATGAGCAAGTGAGGCAGTGAGATGAACACTGCACACTCCATGCTCAAAGGACAGTATTAAAGCCATCAGTCAATGCTAGACATTCCTGCAGGCTCTTATCAGACTGCTCCAAATAACAGCACTACACCAGCAGCAGCTCCCTTGGCACACTAGCACTGCAAAGCTGTCCTTTCCATATCCCACTGACCCACTATTCAACCTGCAGCTCGTGCTGGTAACTAAGAGCCACTAGTGGTTCAAATTATCTGAAAATTTGAGTCACGCCTCAAAACCGTGCCTGTTACACACAGTCCGCTCCAAATCCATTTTGACACAAGTCTGTGTGAAGCAGCAGCACAGGATGTAATTTGAAGGTACAATGTCAGAGCACATCAGGACATACCGACTCTTTGAGCTCATTACCCAGCAGTACTTACCTTACTACAGGCTTGTACTTGCTCTATATTCAGGATACTGCAGTACTCAGAGCTTTATAAACAGTTACTGGCAATACAAGAGAACGCTGAAGCAAAGTGAAAGATAATTGCCTCTATTACTGATTATTAAATACTGAGACACAGAGAAAGCTAGCCTGGCTGGATTTTTATCACTGACACAAGGCATCATCTTCTGCAACAATATTAATCCTTTTCAATGAAATAGCTCCAGGAAATCTAAGCCTCGTGCACTAAAATTTGGACACTAAAAATTCCATCATCTGAGGGACTGGTTAAAATAAAAAACAAAGAGGTTTAAACTGTTTTCTTTTTTTCTTTTGCAAATAACATGAGGGTCAGACAGAGGACTTGAAACCACCGTTCAGGAAAAATGTGAGGATATGCTCTTCTGCTTTATTACATATGAACAATGAAATAAACTCTAATAAAGCTCACTTTTTTTATTTGCCTTTAGATACCGTTTCCTTTAAAGAAAATGTTCCTTGGTTTTGAGCAACCACCTACCTCTCCCTTCATCATTCTGACCCGTGCCAGCCACCAGCCACATGGCTCCTGTTCGTTGGCCCTGGAGTAAACCTGTGAGGAGAGATACAGTGAGTGACGGCTGAGTCAGAGACAAAAAACTACAGCTATCACTCATTGATGGTGCTCCAAACGGTTTGTAGTGGAAAGCCAGGTGCAATAACAGTGAACATGGCCATAGCTGCATATTCAGCAGGCGAATGGCAGATAGACCTGTCAACTGTCTCATTGATTAGTAAAGCAGAAAGGAAGTGTGCAACTATTTAGTGATATGGTCAAAAAGTACAAAATGTAGGGTAAACCTGTTGAATATTGAGCTTTCAGCCTGCATTGATTCAATTTTCAGTCTGATTGTACAACATGCAAGCAATATATTCAACTTTCACATCAGATATTATTTTATTAAAGTTAATATGCTTATAATGATATCCTGCTCCAATAACCTGCCCAAATGTACCAGGAAATTTATATAAATGTTTAAACCAACATGTGCCACCAGCCTTTTTGGGCTGCTTTACAGTTAGAAAATACCTTTAAAAAGGTATAAACATAGATAGTTTAGAGGATACATGAATGTCCTGGAAATGACCAAAGTCAGGACTAGCCAATACTGATCAGTCCGATAAGGAGCAAAGACACCAAGGCCTTGAGACATGGTGTTAGTGGAAACTCAGATGTATGGGCTGATTCAGACAGACGCAAAGCGACGCAGCGCATCTCACCTCCACCTCCTCTCCTTCACCAATTTCCTTGTGGTAGTCGGCTGGAGGAGGCAACCGCACGTCGCTGAAGGGCAACTGTCGCTCTGGCTGCCAGCTGTGGCGAGACGACACAGATAAAAACACAAACGTTTGTCAGCTTATCAACAATCACAGGTATCAAACCTGAATCCATCAACAGTTGAAGCATCTTAGACTCAAGCTCTTTGTCTTTCGTGTCATATAGGGATTGCAAACGGATGGGTGTATTACCCTTCACTGCTGTACAGCATGCTAACACTCATAATGAAATAGAAATTAAAATGGCTCATTAAGTTTAATGAGGAAGTTTAAGGAACTGTGTCTGGACAAGAAGTGACTATGTTGATTGTATGATGATTTTACACTAAATAAGAATTTGAAAATAGCTCAGGCAATGAAGTTCAGTAAATGATTTTCTAAGGTGAAACTTGAATCACTTGATGAAAACAGATGTAAGGTTATTTGAAATTTAATAAAGTAAAATTTAAAATACTAAAATATTTAGAGACTTGTTACCATCATCATAGACCAAAAAAGGTGTTTCATTGATTCACTGTCTGATAAAACCAGCTACTCCAACACCCCCATGTGCTCAGAGAAAGTAAATGGAGAAGGAGAGAGCATCCCAAAAATGACACAGGCCACCATGCTGCCACTCCTCCCACCCCGCATACCTTCCCTCACTATTTTTAGGGGCAGCCTAATCTACACTCTCAGCCAAGAAGATAAAGAGGGACCGTGGGGACGGGTGGTGGGGCTAGGAGTATAGGAACGCATGGCAGGGACAGGAGGGGTCAGAGCAGGAGGTAAAAAAACCCAACAGAGACGTGTATGGACAGCTGCATGCCAAGCACAGGTGCTGAGGACGACAATTTTGAATGCCCGTGTAAAGCACAAGCCTGGAGCAGTCAACGTAACTCTCAATTACTATAGTTCAAGCCTCATTTCCCCATGTAAGGACTATTTATCATAAAGCAGACATGCAGGGGCTGTTAACGGAGAGAGCAAACTTACTTATTTTCAAATACAATTGTGAGTGAGTCTTCGTGGACATCTTTGATGTAACCCTAGAAGAAGAAGAGAAGAGAAATAGTTTTATTCCCATGAATACACAAAACAGAGAGACAGTGGTGAGGGGTGGGGCTGTGAGCATTTGATTTTGCATGTAAACAACATCGACAGTTGGTTTGTAAGCCACGTTAGACCGATGCTGTGACTGTTGCTGAAAAGAGCATCTAGGGCTTTTTCGAAGCCAAGACATCACATCACTGACACAATTCTCTGGCTGTGAATTCTGTGCTAGATACCGTGATGAGGAACACTGACTCCTCCTGACAGCACAGACAGCCTGGAAATCTCTCTCTCTCTCACACACACACGCTTTTATACTAATTCATAAACAAACAGAATTAAAACGCAAGCACTTTCTCTGAATGCGATAGTCTTGGACAAGGCATGTTCGTGAGCGCACATGTATGGGGCAGGCAAGCACTCACTCAGTCTGGCTTATATGGAAAGATTATGCGACAGCCTAGAGACATCTCTTACAAGAAACATATTACTTGTCCATCATGACCATCCACAAATCTGTCACAGCACGCCATAAACTTTGACCAACACCCCCAGCACTCAGCAGTGACAAGGCGGGAGGAAAGTGGTGGGTGTGGCACATCTCACAGTGTGACACTACCCTATATGGGACACAGAGAGGTTAGGCAGTGTCGTCAATTGCAATCGTGCTTGGGGCTCAGGAGTGAGTGTGTGGATTCACTTGCTGGAAAGGTTCTGCCTTTGCACTAGAAGAGCTGGCTAGGATTTCAGCCCAGATCAGGGGCAATGTGTGTGTAGACACGTTGAGATTTTCACACCTTTTAAGCAGCACACTCTCACTACAACTCTGATTATCAATCAGCACTACCTGCTGTTCTGACAAGGTCCTTCTTAATATTATCTACATGAGCGGTTATCCAAATCAAAACTTGTGTCCCAGTAGCACTTGGGCTGTATAATTTCTGGAAAAAACAAGTCAGCAAAGGCAACAGGTCTGACTGGGAAGGTGCTTATCCTCCAATTTCCAGAGATCACATTAAGAGACAGCTGCATGTGCTTGTAATGTTAGGTCAAGTACTGCTTCCACCAAGTACTACCAGGTCAAAGGGCAGGCAAGCCCTCCTTCTAACAAACTAGTGGAAAGGGGGGGGGTTGGGGTCAGGCAGTTTCATGACATAACTTCTGACATCCTCTGGCCACCAGCCACATGCAGCTCCATGTGGTGACCATGGCCTTTCAGGTTTGCAATTGTCCTCTTTAATCAAAATGTATTAAATGGGATAATTGCATCTTTTCCACAACCAGATAGTGTGTTTGGACGTTCAGCTGATTGGCCAACTGCAAAATATAAATTAAAGCTATAAAAAGAGAGATCTTTGACAATGTAAGACGTCCTGAGATACCCTCATTTAGTCTTTTATAGGTTTGCCTGGTGTATACAGATCTTAAACGGGAGCAAGTGCCACTTTCTAGACAAGTGCTGCATTGCCTTGACAGATTCATAGTTACAATCCTGATTCATAGTTAAAAAGAAAAAACTACCTGACTCAATGTGACATGAAGGTGAATAAGGTGCATTTAAAATGGAAAAGCCCTTTACCCTGTGTGTCAATCACAACAGGAAAAGCAGTAAAGCTTTTGCCCCACTCTCTCCCATCAAGGACAACAGCTACTGGAATATGACATTTAAAATGTCACAAACACAGTTAAGTGTCCATTTCATCCACAAAATGAGAGCTGGAGAGATAATGGACGTAATGGAGATGAGTGGAAAGAGTTCATTCATGCCAGAGCTGAACTGTCACCCTGTAAAACAGAACGACAGGTGAAGCAGCACGAGGAGAGTAAATATAGGCTCATGCCTAAACCACCATGTGGTCGACTGACCAGCTGAAGGCTCAAGACAGACTAGAGAAGAGGAGCACATGGAGAAAACAATGTAGTTAAACTGAGGGGAAGTTAAAATCAGAGATGCCACAAAGACTTAAGCTTTGAGCTCAGGGGAAGGATGTTTAGGTTTATTTGCCAATCCTTGTTATCCTGGTCGAGCCTCAGGCTGGGAATGCCTCGATCAGGGTTTTTGCTAAATTCCAAATTATGCCAGAACCTACAAATCTGTATGATTGACTGACTTAAGAAAAACAACAATATTGAACTCTGTGTTGATGAAATGTATGCGTAGAACTTATTTTGGAGTCACAGAGTTTCCATCTTAATGTGATGTTTGAAAACAAGCAAACAAGCTGTGACACAGCAGCAACAAAGATTTCAAGTCGTGTCTGGATGTGAAAGTACACTTTCTTTTGAAAATGAGGCAGAATTGAAAGAGAAACCGACACTCTAGTTCTTCCTTGTAAGAGCAATACACATGTGTAGTGCAGCTAGGACGTGGGGTTAGGCTACAAAACAAACATGAAGTAGGTGAGGTTTGATGTAGCATCTCATCATACTTGTGCGTAGGAACTGCACAACAGCTGTCTGATTAGCTGCTCGCTTCTGTTTTAAATGTGTGCATCCCACATTTCAAGGCAGACCAACATCTTATGAGTACTATTGCATACCATTACAAATCTACAGGCATCTGTTTCCAGCGCTACAAGCTGTGATTATACTGACATTATCTTAAAAACGACCAAATATAGGCCATACTTGGTGATGACAAGTGTACTTAGCTTAACTGCTAGCTGGAGCTAGCTACCCACCCCACAATGGCCAACCCTACTGGAACGCAAAACCATCCCTGTGTCAGGACTGGACCTAAGCTAACATTAGCCAAGTGATGGTTAGCAAGGGCTGCGCTGAGGAGGACGAACCCTCACAGTTTTTTCTCCGAAACAAAACTTTTAACTACGACAACTAAAAACTGCGACTGTAACCATGTTACCTTGTAGAAGGCCCCATTTGAGCCGCGAACTTCCACGGCCAGTCCGTCCATACTTGTCGGTAGATCCCCACGGCTGTGCTTGTCTGTAGCCGTTACGACTCCCTGCGAGTCCGGTAACGTTACCACCCCCAGCTTCGCCGGCCCTTCGCCGCTATCCGGCCGCTTGTGGATTTCCAGTGTTTCGGGTGGAGGGAGAGGGGCAGAGGTGAAGGGGTTGGGGAGATGGGTGTGATGGTGTCAACTAATGCAACGCAGACGCTCTCTCCAGCGGCAGCCAGTTAGGAAGCTCCGTTGTCCGTTTTTGTCTTAATGTGGAATTTGGTGCTCGCGAGCTAAAAGGCACCGCCACGAACAGTGGTGAAGTCTCGACGTGCGCGAGGAGGAGAAGCAAGCTAATGATGCTACGGCAGGAGGATGCTAGCTGATGGATAATTAGCTGGGAGGCTAGCTATCAACACCTTGATCCCGTCAGTTTTCAGGGATGCTAGTCGACTAGCATTTGATAGCCTGGCTGCGTTTGATGGTTGTGCGTGTGGCGCAGTCGTTGCGTTGAATAATTTCACAGAAGTCGTCACCGGGGGTCGTTTCTTCAGTCTGCGGTGCAATTTTCAGCGGCGTTTCTTTCCCAAAAAGCGTTTGAGACGCACTACCGCCCGGCGACTCCTTACTCCAACTACCCGTCCCCTCAACACACGCCGATAGAGTGAATCAGAGAGGGACTGAATGACCTCGAACACCCCACCCCTCAATGGTAAAGACCCGCCCGTTAGGAAAACCAGGCTTACGATTGGTCTAAGACCTCGGCAATCAACTCTAGCTTTCATTAATTGGTTTATCAAATAAGGGTTGGTCCATAAGTGTAACCAATGAAATGCAGAGAGTCGCATCCTAACACAATCCATTGGTTTTAACCCGTGTCAGTTATAATGTTACTCAAATTGACTGGCTCTCATATCTAATTTTGCCCACTCATTGATGAGTGGGGACCACCAGCCATTGTGTAAACAGCACTACAGTGGAGTTACTATAGTGTACCAGCAAAAGTTATATCACATGATAGGGACACAGATATTCAGACTGCAAAGGGGGGGGACACAAACTGGATTAGGGATTTGTTTTTGTGTAACCTAGAATGAGTTTAAATTTCTGTGGGCATATACATAAGTTAAGGGTATGGTTACAAAACACCAGGAATGCAGCACCAAGAAGACCAGATATGGGCAAGGACAGTTGCGAGGAAACAGCTGTGACAAGCCCACATGAGAGGCCAAAGGTCATAGTGGAAAGGCGCAGAGCACAGGAATACTCACAGCTGATCACCAGCGTTAAAACATGACAGACGCTACATCCATCTACATCCACATGCAATGAAAGACCCTTGTCGTCAAACATCAGCTCTGGTCTATAAAGATGGATATAAAACACTGAAGCGTGTTTGTTTTGCTACAGGACCACCCCACGTTAGTGATGTTCCTGAACATTCCCTTCACACTTATATGTTGGAAGAAGCAATGTGTGATTGCGAGTAGTGCAGCGTTCATGGGCACACACATATTTACAACCCTTTGATAATAACATGAGACACTTGTTCTCTGTGTGAAGATAGAATGTCTGAAGCACTGTCAGCTCTAAATCAAACCTAACACTCATTCATATCATGTATGCTTTCTTTCTGTGGTCAATGTGTGTTGTGTTACCATAACCAATATTATTATGATTCTCATTTATTCAACCCACTATGGTGCCTGCTTATTGTCATTTATTTTCAGTTTTAAATAAATTATATTAAATTATGCTCATTGACATTGTGTATTGACATTGTGTGTTTGTGTATTTTGTCAATTTAATACTTTTGAGAATGTTTTTATTCACAGATTTACTTGACAACTACCATGTCATCAGCTCCCAGATGTGAATGAAGAAGCCACACGCTCCCTCCTTCATTACATTGTGCTCAGGATCCTGGGATTCTTCTTTCCCAGAATCCCTCTATTCTTCCGCTGCTATTCTTCCAGGTCATCACCAAAATGCACAACTACACAGGTCTCCAGTCTGAAAGAGAATGTGTCTGTTCACTTCAGGATTTTGTATAAATGTAAGCATGTGTAAGATGGGGTTTTTTTTTTGTCATAGTGTGAAACCATCCAAAGTGGCCAGTCTTTTCATCCGGGGGCACTTCCGAAGAAGAGTCCCTCCTCCGCAGATGTTCATCTTCCAGCCCATTTGTGGTCCATATTCAGGACAGCAGAGCTGATTGCCTCTATGGCAGAGAAAGAGCTTTCATCATGGTGGAAAGACTTGGTGGTGCTCATCAGAGCACTTGTAAATGTCTTTGACCATGAATTGAGCTGTTATAGTACAGACAATAAGCAGATATGGCTTTTGATATAGATCACAGTGGCAGAGGCGGGGAACTCTACCAGGTGCAACACTGCATACGGTGAAAATTATCTTTACATGTCTGCTGAACTGCAGTGAAAGCCACTTTTCCTTGCCCAGTTCTTACTGCTTATTTCTCTTACATGGTTTGATGGAGTAAGAAGTGCTTTATTATGACTCAGGCCTGTATGTATGCTGAGCAATGTGTTGTATTTGGTGGTTCAGCCATTCACTCTGTCACCTCTATAACAAAACCATTAGAGTTTGGATAAAAGCGTTGCAAATTTTGGAAGAAAACTAAAACTTGAAACAAATTTTAACTACATATCATTATATTTATCAACTACCAACGGACATTATGCTGTTATGAAACAGTAAGTTTTCTTAGGATGATTTCCCAGTGCGCGCCCACCCCCGGTAGCATACAATCCTAGCAAGAGAACACAACTCTGATTGTATTGGTCACGTGAGTCCGTCAGCCAATGGGCGCACTCCTTGTCGACGCGCGCAACTTGATTCAGGAAGTACGCGTTTTATTTTCATTTCGGGTTCATGTTGGCTGGAAAAGGCTTCGTAAATCCATAAATATTAAAGTTTTGGGGTTAAGGAACAAAATTCAGAAAATGTCCACTGGGCCCGAGTCTACACACGGGTCCTCACTCGGGAAGGGCGACAGTTTGCATCAACAGGGTAAGAAACCAACGTTTTAATTACTACGTAACAGTGCTAACAATGCTAAACTGGTAAAATACAAGTGCTTAACTTAGTTGATTTCAGCTCTAGAGAGGCATTAAGAGATATAAAATGAACGCCAAGGTTCCATATTGACTATCCATGTCTTCATATGTCTTCTCATCAACCATAAATATGTTATGTACAGTATGCTATAGGCTGAAGAAGCTGTAGCATGTAGCTAAAGTTTGAGTTTTCTGAATCTCCTGACAGCGATTCAGTTTGGCCACTGATAATAGGTTTACTTCATTCACTATCCACCCACCCAGTCCTCGCCTCCTTCCCTCTGTGTGACATGGCCGAGGAGGATCTGACCCAGAACCCTCATCTCTGTAAACTCCTGGCCACCCTGGCCCAACATGTGGACCGAACTGGACTCACCGTGTCGCTGAAAACAGAGCTGGACAAGGTATCAGCAGCACTGAGCTCACACTGGGACCAAACCCTTAGTACATACTGTACATACATGTATGCGCAACATGCCTTGCTTTGCAATGTGCAGTATTACATGTTGCTCATTTATACCAATTCAAACTAAACAGAAGTTAGATCAAGCAGCTATATGCTGGATTTGCCACTTTATAAGAAACATATTTGGTATTTAATGAAGATGAACAATACGTAATTTGTGACTTACTGACCTCCACTGGCAAGCAATAAGAATTGCACCCACGTAGATGGGACCTCTCTCTTCCTACACATGTCTGAGTTTTAGGTTTTATGTGTCTGTGAGAACATACAGATGCTTTTTTCCCAGGCTGAGCAGAAGCTGCAGAGCCAGAGGCGTCAGTGGCTACGCTCGGAGAGCCTCCACAGAGGGCTGCAGGAGATGATCCAGGACCACTGTGTCAGGAAGCACCATGCCACTGTGCCCCCTGACCAGAACATGGTACTTTTCTTAAGCTTATCTGCACCATCTTCAACATCTGCACTGGGTTAATGAAAACCTATTTCATTATTTCTAGTCATTTAAGCTGCACTACCCACATTAGCATATCCAAATCACACCTAAAGGTGAGCATTTGACATACTTCAGGACCTAGAACACTACCATATATTATTATAGTGATAATCTACACATTCACATTGTATGATTGAGACAGATGCCAGCAGTGTTTATTTGATGGCACATAGGATGACATCTGGTGATAAAACTGCAATATATCACTTGTTTGTGTGTGTTTGTAGTTCTATGAGACAATGGAGAAGTGTCTGCTGGTGGCTCAATGTGTCAGACAGCTCGATCCAAGTAGCACATCCAACCAGGACCAGCCCTCTCTTCTGGGTCTGAACAGCCAACAGGTGATGGAGTTCATGCCATCAGAGAAGGTAAGTCATAAAAATACAAGGCATTCATCTGCACAGTTAAAGGTCTTGCTTTTGGTATAAATGTGTCATTTTGGGAATTTGGTTAAACTACATAGCAATTGTGTGTTTCCACATTTCAACGCTATATTTATCTTTACCAGAATGTACAAAGAATGAAACAGAGTCTACCCAGAGAGCTGGAGAAACATCTTAAGAAAAAGTGTCTGAACCTCCTCTCTTACTATCAACCTGAATGGGGTACAGTACCATAACCCTGACGTATCTGTGTTTACCAGTAAAAAAATACCTAATTCAATTTCAGAATACTTGAATAATTGTTCTGTATAGGCTTCATATGCAAGGTGTTGGTTTGTAATCTCTTCTAGAGAATGAGAGCGAGGGTCTGAAGAACAGCAAATTGTCTCATCTGTCAGTCCAGCTGGACAAAGAGAAGAAGAGAGCAGAGAGTCTCAAGGAGACCTGCAGGGAAAACACCATTCTCCTGCAGAGACAGACTCAGCTCTACCTCTCTGTAAGTACTTCAAGTAATGTATTAAGAAAATTAAAGGAATACAACCTAAATTTCTCATGTTCTACTCAGTTTGTCACAACAATATTTTGCATTTTATTCCTTCTTCCTCTGACCAGGAGCTGACTAAGTGCATTCAGCTTCTCCAGTCTCTCATCTTGGATCATAGGCTGAAGATTCAGACAGATTTAGACATGAAGAAGTTGGACTACTTTGAAGGCAAATGTGAATTAGTCTTACAGAAGATAAAGTAAGCAGATTCCAATGCTTCACCTACATAAATACACTTGACATTTACTTGTCCATATTCAGAGAACTTCAATGTACTCTAATTCTTTATAATATAGTATGGCGGGCAAGCGCTGGAAATATATGGGCTAAAATATCAGTTTCACTATTAAACCCATTTTACATTGTACTAGACTCTCCAAATCCATTATAAATAATAATATCTTTCATGAGGGACATATGTTTCTAAACTGAGATGATGTTGCTGTTGGTTGCAAAAGACTATTCATGTTGTTTTAAACCAACTATTATTATTATTATATATATTATTATTTAAACTATTTTTATTCTGTCACCAGTTTCTCAATTTCTTTGGTTAAGTGTGGCAAAGGAAAAAATGCCAACATCTAATCCAGCTAAATGCTGCATTAGAATTATTATCTCTAAGTTCATTTCAGTTAAATGAGCTTTATTGTATTCAGTTCCAAAAAAATACCAGAGCATTTCTACTGTAAATCATACTGAACATCAACCACAGTCATCACCTCACAACAAAAGACAAAAGCTGATTTATAAACTATACATGCATTTCTGTTTCTCATGTTTGTTTTTCTCTTCTGTCAAAGGGCTGAAATGGTAGAACTCCAGCTGGACACCTACACAGCTGACTCAATATCTGCTCATAGAAAGATAAGGCAAGAGATTTTTGCCCATCTATCTGATTTTATCCTTCTCCAAGTTTTAAACTTATCTGTTACATCTAAATTTCAGAGAGAAATTGGAGTTGGAGCTGAAGGCCTGTCAGGTGGAGAAGCAGTCTGTGGAGTTGAAACTGGCCTCCTTTGAGATCCTGGGCAAGGAATTTGAGGCCCTGGCTGAGGAGTACTGCAGATTACGGCAGGAGATAGAGATGAAAAACTGGGCTTTGAAGGAGTTCACCCAGTACAATGACAAGTGAAGATAGTATCTGTTGCTGGGACAACAGCCAGCCATTCCCTTTTCACAGCATGTCATTGCTCACAGTGTCGTGGTGGCTTTGGGACATTTTACACAGACACTGCGGACATTAGGCCTACAGTAACTATATAGCATGTACAGAAGTGAGTGTGGCTCCCATTAGAGCCCCTATCTAATAATAATTGTTAACCCAGGTCAATAAATTAAGTTCTGCTGATCAAGCCAAGCCTCTTAGTTTCTACCCAAACCTGCTTAGAGCTCCACACTGGTTTAGTTCTCATTTTTCTTTTGATGAGATGCAATTGTAGACTAAACTCTAACCTTCATGCATGTGGGTACATGGTCACTTTTGTTTTCTATATCAGCGTACATTAAGAGTCACTATATTCATACTGAAACTGTTCCTCAAGCCAATACGTTGTTTCCTACATGGCAGAAGCTGCAGTGCAGCATCTATTCAGTGCAAAGGACAAATATTGCAAAACAAGCTGCAGGTCAATATCGTAACAATATCCTAATGCTACATATTCTATATGTTTGGAGTATATGCTGCATATGTAGGCCAGTAACATCAATGTGATTATGAGAATGAGAAATATAATAATATTCAGGTAGAATCCCCACATCAGACTACGACTAGTTTAATCTTTGTTCACTGCTCAGTTTAGTCATTTACCTGCAATTTTCAACCTTTTCCACAAGGGGGCAGTGCACCACATTTTTTCCTCCATACTTCCATCAACCAGACTTGATTCTACTGAACTGTTCCCACTTTTCCTGGACATTATGAACTTTTCCCTTTTTGCTATTGGTATGACATTTAATAATCAATGCAGCATATGGCACCCCCCCCCCCACCCCCCCAACTACTAAACTTTAAAAGAAACTGCACAGAATAAAACACCCGAGACAAAGTAGAGGATGTTTAGGTTGATACTGTTTGATAAGTTTAAGAGCAATCTTGGCTCTATATCCTATTCACTTCACATGTCACAACAGTTGTTTCCATGTGTATTTATTTATTTATTCACTGGCACCACCGTCCTTTATTCACTTCACTATAAAACTATTTTACAACACGTTTACTTTTTGTTGTAAACATTTATTTTGAAAATATAACAAACCGCAATCAAGTTGATTCCTAACTGTTTTCCCTCGTAGACCATTAATCAGTGTTTGTTATCTCTGTATTGACAAAGATTGTAGTGAGACGTCAGGTTCCTCTCATAAACGATCTTTGATAGCTCCGCTCCACGGAAGTAGGTGAGAGTGAAGCATCTCACTCTGTTACACCCTCTCTGGTCTCCCCATCATCATCATCATCATCATCGGCAGCAGCAGCAGCAGCCGCGGCCCCGCCTCGCGACGCGAACCGCTGGCTGGTTCACCTCCAACGCAACCCGCATCTGGCTGTCACACTGCCGCCGCCGCCGCCGCCGCTCCGTCCGGTCACCGCGGCGTGATCGTAGCCTCACCGGGACTCACGGAGTGGACTCTACCCGCAGCGGCGCTATGTCCGAGGTGCGAAAATTCACAAAGAGGCTCAGCAAGCCCGGGACGGCCGCGGAAGTCAGGCAGAGCGTGTCGGAGGCTGTGAGGAGCACCGTGGACCTAGTGGTGAGCCGAGCTTTGACGCTGCCCGTGGCCCGGCGGCGGTCATTTTAGCTGACTGGGGGTGACCGAACTGACTGGCCTTGCTCCTCTTCCTCCTGATCTTCATCGGGAGGAGAAACATTTTCGCAGCTACTGTTCATTCCTGCTCCATCCGGACTCATCAGCCTCTTTTATTCTTCCACTTTCATCCACAGCGTTTGTCCCACCAGCTCCGCTGTGTCCCCTGATTCACTTTAACTATTTTATTATTGTGTATTGTCAGGAGACAGTTCATGAGCGGTCACTTGCGCCAGTGTGGGGCTTGTGTGTGAGAAATAGTGCAGAGGAACACATGGGTTTTCAGTCCTGTGCGGCTCCTTTTGTGTGCTGGCGGATGAGGAGCAGTGCCAGTTGGACAGCTGCAGCATGGCTTCCCTGTCCTTGCCTTGGAGCTGTGTCTGTGTGTCTCTTTATATCTGCTGGAAACGGCCTCATTGTTGCAAAAAAAAAAAAGCAGATTTCTTAATTGTTGTGTATTGATAAAGCCAAGCAGAAAGGTTTGTTATGGCTGATGTATCCTCCTTTTGAATGAGTAGCTGTGCTGGAGTCTGATAGAGGCTTTGGACAGGCTGAAATAATGAGAAGGGATTAGGCGCAGTAGTTTTTGAGATGGATAGCATTTAGGATCCTGCTGATACAGCGTTTGTGTGTGTGTGTGTGTGTGTGTGAAACTGTTTCCATATCAGAGGTGTGATATTTGTCTTGAAACTTCCAGCGATGTCAGTGCAGATTTGACTCTTCCCCACTGATACCTTGTTTTCTTGAAGCTTTAACTGAAACCATCTGATGGCCATACACACTTTCTCATTATGTGGCAATGGCAAACTGCTTCAATCCAGATCACAACACAACAGTCACACATGTTTGGCTGTTTAGGAGAGAGAGAGAGGAGCTGGACGAGTTTATACGAGATAAACTCTGCTCCCTTTGGGATTTCTCCGTAGTCCTATGATCATCATCTTGAGGAATGTGACGCAAAGAGTTTCAGCATCATAATCTTATGATGAACCTCTACAGCAGAGGTGATGGGAGTGTGTGTTTGTAGTCGTCTGCGTTGTGTTGGGAGTTGCAAGTTTCAGCAGCTCCTTCCTTGCTGTACATGGTTGGCTTGGTAACTGAGAACAAATACTGTTTTGTGGAGGGTGCGTGGCCCCCACTCGCCTCTCACATGGGGATTCCCTCAGGCGTGCTGAGACCATGTTTCCTCCTCGGTTCCTTCTCGATGTCTTCATCTCTGTAAAGTCCTTCTTTCCCTCCATGCCTCTTTTTTTTTTTTTTTTTTAAATAATTCTCATTGAGGTGGTTTTACATGTTTCCCAGGGATAAGTCAAATATAGCTTTATATAATTTATTTCCTCAAGGTTGTAGACCACCCTGAGGCCCACGAGGCCCAGTTACCTCATGGTAATCAGCTGATGTGACGGTGATTACTGGACTTCCTGGTCTGAGAAAGACTTCTTGTCAAGTCCACCTTTGCGTCTGTGACTAGTAAATCCTTTTATACATAAATGCCTGGGCACCAAAGAGGCAGATAAATGCAGGCGTCCACATCTCATTCATTTTAAAAAAAGATCAATTCTGATGTATTGATGACAACTTTATATGGGTCACTACTTCCTTTGTGTCTCCTCAGGGTTTCATGGGCAATCCTGTCAGCACAGTGAGCAGCAGGGACACATAAGGAATAGGTCCAGTTATTGACTTGTATCTTGCACAAACATATAATTAATAGATATAATTAGTTCTACTGCACTGAAGCTATGAGAGAGATTGTAATGAGAAAAACATAAGCTAATGAAGATCTGATATACAAACTGCCCAGAGTTGCTACCCTAGAGATTAATTGAGTATCAATTTGCCAATCAACAGAGAACAAATTGTTATTTCACAAGCAAAAAAGCTACATTTTTGCAGACATCAGCTTTTCAAATGTGAGGATTAGAATATTTAAAAATAGTTGGCTCCTCCTATAATTACTTTCCTGGATGTTTTATTATTAACATTTTAATTAAAAATGCAATCTATTCCAGGAGGTTTTGCAAACCAAAACCTGATCTGTTGACCTCTGGAGGACACAGAAACATCAGCCTCTGTGTGATTCTATGCCCAGCTAAGCATGTCAGTGTTGAGCTACTAGAAATGTCACGGTATTACACTGAGTCTGGCTGACGTTTCCCTCTGCCCAGTGTAAGCACTCATCTCTATATTTGGTCATTTCTCTGACAAAGTTTTTAGATAAATGAGATGGAAAAGAAGGAGGAGGGGGATTCATTGTTAAATGAAAAGTTTACATACATGGGTTTAACTGGACAGCAACAAACATTTAGTTGGTTATTTTTTTTAGTTTCTGTTCCTATCATGTTGTTACTATGTGAATGGTAGCTAGTATAAGGAGATATGTCAGATAACAGAAACTTAAAGTTCCTCAGGCTGGAAGCTCATCTACTCCTACTCCCTCATCCAGAAAAACTGGATCAGGCCCCCCACCGCTGCTTGCTCCAGGTTGACAGGTGAAACATCAGAAGGACTCAGACAAATGTTTGAGCCTCTGTCAGACCCAGACACAGATGAGGAGTCTGTTGAGACCAGAATCAGAGACAAGCAGACAGTTAGACTAGTTATTTGTTTATGTTTGTTTGTTAACTTGTAACTGGCAGTGGCAGACACAGTGTCAGTTGTTGTTTTAATGCAAACTCTTGTTCGCTGTCTATACAGTTAAGGGTAGGTCCCTGCAAGTTGACGTGGTTGGTTCCTTGGGTTATATGACATAAGTGTCAAATCTGTGTGTGTGTGTGTGTGTGTGTGTGTCCATCCATTTCGTATAAGTGTAAGCTTCTCTAGCCAATGCAATAAAATCCACCTGGTCGCGTTGGGCTCCTGAGTGTTTTACATCTGCTGAACTGTAACGGGGCACAGACATTTGGAAATGCACCCTTGCTAATATCATCATGGTCATCATGCATCATCATCATCATCCTAATCGTAGTCCCCCCTGAAGGCAGAGCTGGGAGTGCTTTGCAGCTCCTTATCGGTGTTTTCTGTGTTCTTTGGCAAGTCTGAAATCTGAGAGTTGTAAGTGTGAGACGTCATGGGAGATGGTGACATAAATAAGAGTTACAGCTCAGTCACACCCAAATGTTGGGACATGTCCACTACTGCTTTAGCATCTCTCCATCCATGTTTCTCAATCAGTGACACAGTGGTTTCACAGCTGCCTGTTTGTGATTCTTCAGCTTCCTCTTCCATGGAAGTAGAACTTTTTCTCATCTGTCTTCTATCTTCTCTTTTAACTTGCTTTCCCTCCCTCTCTCTCTCGCTCTCCCCTCCTCCCTCCTTCTCTCTCTCTCTCTCTCTCTCTCTCTCTCTCTCTCTCTCTCTCTCTCTCTC
>CM076670.1:12809848-12845258 GCA_038496675.1 Rachycentron canadum
TCTCTCTCTCTCTCTCTCTCTCTCTCTCTCTCTCTCTCTCTCTCTCTCTCTCTGCGCGTCTCTGTAATATGATCAGTGTTGCAGTCGAGCCACTGTGCGCTGCTTAGCGGTCGCCTCTGACTTGTCGTGCTGCGGTTCAGCTTGTTGCACATGACAGGAAGCAGAGCTGCTGCTTTTGGGTGCAGAGGCGGCACAGCCATCTGTAATGGTTTCAACAGACTTTTGTAGGTGTTGTGTTTTGCTGCTGCTGCTCAGGCTGCTGGTTGTCCAGCGTGTCTACATGTCTACATGTAATGCAATAACACCAGTACCATCAGGGTAGGAAGCTTTTACTTAGATCAGTGGTCAACAAAAATGTGAGACTCAGGGTTTGTGTGAACAACCAAAAAAATCTGTGTCTGGTGGAAAGATTTGCAGAGAACATGCACATGTCACCAGCTTATTTCATGGGCCAAATTACTGGTTAGAAAACATGGGAAAGGAGAACTTCCTTTCCCTCACTGGCTTGTGTGCCTGCACCAGGATTGAAGGAGATTTTAACCCCTTAAACCTCCCTAAACTCAACCAAAATATATTCAAATTAACTAAATTTAAATATTTAATCCCTAGGGTAGAGGTCAGCTTTGAAAAGATCTCAAACACATAAAATGTGATTTTTTTTTTTTTTTTTTTTTTTTTTTTCCCCCCCAACTTTAAAGGTACTTATAGCCCCTGAACTGGCTGAACAATTAATTGAAATATGACCCAGCGCAATGTCTAAATCACAGTAGCTGCGATTTTCGGTAGAACATGCCACAACAAACTCCAAATTTCCCCCAGTGTGGTACTAATAAATTAATATCTTATCTCATCTTACTTTAGCTTAGCTCAGCTTAGTTTATCTTATCTTCCAGGAAATAAATCGTTGAATACAATGTGATTTTTTTTTTTTCTTTCCTATTCATATTTTTCTTCTTATTCATACGATAGTATTCATATTGTTCAGCCAAGTTTACAGACTTTTTTAATGAGGTTAACAGTCTTGACAAAAAATTTGAAAGTCAAAATTTGGGGAAAAAACCCAAACCCAAAACTTTGAAATATCATCAAAATTACAATATGGCCAACTGTAATATCCAAGTCACTGGAGCTGCAATGTGTCACAACAGACCATAAATGAAGCATAGAAGATATAGAGCTGCCTCAGGTCTTCAAATCATATCATCCACATGTAAAGGAACATATTTGTTTGTTCAGCATTGTTATTATATTTTTCCAGTGAAAATTAAACGCAAAAATGACCATTCTAACTGAATGTGTCATTCATATTTGAATTCCAGTAGCTTTATGTTATTTAATTCCATGTGAAATAACCCTGACTGCTCAAACTGTGGCAGAAAATTGTGTTTATGTTGAACCACATTGTTCTTAATAAAAAGGAGATTGAGAAAATGTTTTTTCAGAGCTCTAAGTAATAAAAAAAGGGTAATTGGTAGTAGGTGGGAGGGGACATCAGCAAGCAACAGGAAAAAAAAACACAGCAGCCAAACTACTGCATAACTTTATTACTGGCTTCTTCACTCAGTAGGAAAACACTGACTTTCTGCGTCCCAGCTGCTCCACACTTCAGTGGAAATGTGAGGGTAGAAAAAGCACTCACTCACATTTTCCCAGCTGTAGGACGCAGTCAGGCTTTTCTCTCCACACTGTGCTTGTTCACTAAACAGCAGGTTGGCCGCCCTGGGTGTACCGCCTCCTGTCTCGGCGGCAGGGGCTCAGTACTGTGGCACAGAAAGCCGATCAAATCCATACAGCCTGATTTCCTTTGCTTGAGTCCAAATGGCTTGGTGTCGCTCAGCCAAGGCTTATTGGCTAAGCTATTCATCACCATCCTCTCTGCTTAGCTTGAGCTTAAAGTGGCACTTTATTGGAATTAATTCTGAATCTTTCCAAGTGGTTTAGGTTTGTACTTGTGATCACATCTTGACCTAGTTGTCGGAGGCTAGGTTTTAGCCTGTAGGCCTTTTTTAAGACGTAACACAGAGGCTGATTTCATATCATCCACTTCTCTATGAAACTCAAAACAGGAAGTCATGATTATGTTCAGCTCACTTGCATATGGCATGTTATATTTGAGTTTTGTGTCATTGTAGATGAAAAAGATTATCCTCATTTGATGGCCTATTTTGTCTCTTCTTCTTTGCCCTTTCTGTCTTTGCCTATGTATTTGGTCTCAGTTGCTTCCATTTCGTCATTTCATTTATTTTTTTACATCCACCCACAATTTTCTCAGCAACTGTTTCCCTGCACCATGACAGTCCTTTTGTGGTTGTCTATCTGATCTCTTGTGGGTCTCCTGCCTCACGAGTTATGACAAGTTCTTGGGGTGAGCCCTTGTTAACTGCTTTCTAAAGCAGAGCCACAGTAAAGACAAGACTATCAGAACAAGAAATCAAAAAGGAAGTACTTTGTTATTATTACGACATACTATATACTACATTTATTCATGTTTCCCTTCTGCAGGAACAGCCGAAGATTATTGAGCCACTAGACTACGAGGCTGTGGTGTTTCAGAGAAAGGCCCAGATCCACAGTGACCCTCACAGAGACCTGCTGCTCTGCCCTGTCGACGATGTCTCGGTGAGTCCCCTCATCCTTCACCACCATGTCCTTTGGGACTGGCTCTGGATTTGTGCGGTGAATCAAGCAGCTTTCTGCTTTCTAACAATTAACAGTTAATAGTAAATTCTCAGACTCTTCAAATGAAGTTGTAATTGGTTGGTTGCAATGTAATACAGAAATTCTGGGTCCAATACTCTGGATTCTATATTGATACTGTGAAAGTCTTTAAGGTCCCAGTCCACAGAGAAATGCTCACAACCTGTATTCAGAAACTGAGCCTTAAAACCAGCCGTCAGGACATCTGGAACTTTGTGATGTCACAACAAAGCAGCCACGCCCCGAGCCTGGCCAATCCAATCTGTAATATATCTTATTATGTTCATCAACACTTCAAATAAAACACCGGAAAAGTGTAAAATATGGGGCCTTTAAAATATCAAAAGATGACATATAGGCCGATACTGTTCTTCTAAATGGCGATTTCTTTCTGAAAAATGTTTTCTTGTTACTTATTCAGATGACACATTCTCTGATACCGATATAGCTGCAATAAGCCATTAATAATAATACTAAAGATGAGACATCAGCCCAGTCAGATTTAGCAGCCAGGCTCTGCTGTATAAAGCGCGAGCAGCCCAATGAAAAAACCTGACCCCGCACATTAAAGGTCCAACATGGCTCTAGATTTGCTTATTTATTTTGTTCAGTAATAATGACTCATCAAAACTCTCATCACTAAGAGGGAGCAAGAGACACATGCAGTCTGCACAGATTCGCCATTCACTGATACATTGTTACAGATGTTTCAGCTGCTTTACACCCAGTACATTAACTATTCAAACCTGCTTGATCTTCTAAATACATTTCTCCTACACTGTCCCAGATCTTAGCAATTATCTTGATGAGCACACAACCGATTGAAATGCAGAAAAACAACAGCAGACTGCCAGATACTTGTGCTGCCTGTGTGGACTGCGAATCAGTGCTGGATCTGCACGTTTCTCAGCCTGTAAATTGTAGCTCAAATACAGATCTGATCCTGAAGACACCTGTGCTGAGATCTTTTTGGTAAACAACCAAATCAGCTGCCTTTTTCCAGTAAAGCCAGCTGTAAAAAAAGAGGTTTCCCATCATTAATCACCTCTCATGCCTCAACACACCAGACACAGTTAAAACCATCCAGTCAGATACCTCTGCTCTATTTGTTGGTGCTGCTTCAGACACGTGGTTTTGTTTAGAAACACATCTCCGTCCGTGTCTAGTTTTTTTTCCCTCCGTCAAGAGGGAATCTGTTGACTCATCTGTTTCTCTGTGTCACTGCCTTCAGTTTTCTACCAGGCTTGCTCTACCTGCCTCTCTTACACCTGTTCTTTTTGGGTTCCTGCTGTGCTGTCATTCGATGAGAAAATCATTACAGCATTTCAAGTGTACATGTCTGTGTGCGTGTGTGTGTGCAGGAGTCCCAGATCTCCCGACAGAGAAGGACTGTTGTTCCTTCTGTGCCCAAGAATGCCGAGCAAGAGGCCAGGAGTCTTTTCGCCAAAGAGGTAACAGCACATTTGCAGCAAGAGAGTTTGTTTCAAGGTTGTTATTCTTAACCAAAACTCAAGAAATAACAAAAACCAGTGGTGAAAGAGACATATTCTTCAATAAAAATAAAAAATTTGTCTGTTAAGACCAGAATTAGAGACATTAAGAGTGGTTATTTGTTTATGTTGTTTGTTACCTTTTAACTGGCAGTGGCTGACACAGTGCTAGTGGTTGTGTTAATGACAATGCTCACTCTTTATACAAGGTTTTGACAAGGTTTCAGGTTTAGTTAGCTCCATCCAGCTCCTCCGGTAGTTTACCTGTCATGGTGTTAACTGTTGATTTTGCCCACTATATATCTTCTATGATATCAAAAATATGATGTGGACATGTTGAGAAGGTTAAACGTTTAATTGGCAAAATTGCTGTTTAAAATTTGCACCTATCTGTAAAGATGGGCCCTTTAGCCCAGTGTGGATATGAATTATATCTCAGTACATGTGCACTTTAAGTATCCAGACCATTCACTGTATTAATGATATTGATGTATCATACAACGTGAATATAACGTCAATCAACTTAATGATAGAGCTGCAGCACATATGACCAGTGCTGGACAGTGCAATTAGTCAATTAGTTGATTTTAAATTAGTAATTAGTTTATCTAAACGAGTCAAATCTCTAAACTCTGTTGGATTTTTGGCTCTTTTTCATGTTTTTTTTTTTTTCCCAGACTGACTCAACCTGCATCTCACCTCAGAAACACAATCACACGCATTTTACACTTGCTGCATCTTGTGTCGACTGTCTTCTACATATCTCTGCCAAAAATGTTGCTGTTTTGTCCGTCTGAATTTGCTGGTCAATGACACAAACGCACAGAGGAACATATCTTTTTATTGTTCAGTTTTTATTTACCTCCCGATGTCAGAAGGTCAGATTTGTTTTTTTCCCTGACTCTAACTTTCAAGCATAGGACATTAAGTGGATATTTAACCTGCTTTAACCTGATGAAAACCTGGCTGCACTGTCTATAACTCTAAAATCATGATTTATAATTGAATATCTCATGTTACAGATATACCTTTGCATAATTCCAGCTCTTTGTAATCAAAATTAATTATAGATTTTAGTGTAAATATGTTTTTACTTGACTTTCTTAATTTAAGGTGGATTCATTCACATAATTAGCAAACTTTATATACATTTCATACTGGTTTTATAGTATATGTTATATTTAAATGCATTTAACATTTTTTTTTTTATTTTTATATATTTATCTCTATAAAAGGGTATCTTTTGATTATTATTTCCACACAGGAACTGTGTAAAAAAAGCTGAAGCAGTGATACTAAGACTTGTGCCATGTCTCTCTGAGTTATATTTTTGGTCTCTAACCTAACCAACTAAAACTAACACTGAAGCTAATGAATACCAAGCATTTTCAAAATAAAATCTGACTCAAACTTCCTTTCAATAATCAGAACCTGCTCATACTTAAAACGCAGTAAGTGAAAGTCAGCGGCCGTCATGGCGTCTGGCCTGAAGCAGTCACTTGAAGCTCATAAAGAAACGTAGAATGCACAGGCCAGTTGTAACCACATGCTGCAATGATGATATGTTTTATTGACAATGAAAAACAGACTCTTCTGCCACAATGCGGATACACTCTGCTGCTCTGCCAAAGCTCCAAACCTGTGTTCCTCAGCCAGCGCTCACGACCGTGATGTAGCATGGAAACATACTGTGATAGGAATTGTTAAAACAGACCTTGGCTGACTCAGCATCAGCTGAACAAAGATCCATTCATTTTGACCTAATTGAGAATTTCTGCTTGGCAGTTTCACACCGAATAAAGTCATATGTACAATGAAAACCATGTTGCGTGTTAATAAATAGGGGCAAACCCTTCCTCTGCTGCTTTGCAGACTTTTTGAGTTCATAAATTAATGATATTAAGATTCAGCTTTCTTCTCCCAAAAATGAAGAACCAAGCACATGCTCAGGAAAGAGCTGTGTGCGTGGTCAGGTCACTTTCTGATGTGGCATGGTTGTTGTATTTGAGTGTGTCCACTGCTCCTAATCCAGCTCTCCGTGTTGATCTGTTTGGCAGTGCATCAAGATGTACAACACCGACTGGCATGTAATCAACTACAAATATGAGGCTTACTCTGGTGACTTCCGCATGTTGCCGAGGTAAGGAAGATAAGGGGGAAAAAAATTCTGTGAATAAATTAGAAATGCAGTTTGAAAATGTGGAAAGTTTACAGACTAGGGCTCAGAGTGAGTGCAAAACAACATCAGTTCTTCACTTACAAATATGTAACATGTACAAGAGATTTACTCTGCTCACATGGATCTGCTTGCGTGCAACAAATCACTCGCCTTGTGCATTAGTGCGGCTCTGAACGGAGGAAAATTGAAATAGCTGCACAGATTTTCTTCCACAGCTCAACAGGTGCAGCCCAGATGTTTTGAATTCATATTTCAAAGCTGATAAAGCCTCCTAAGGAAGTGGGTTTTTTTTTTCAATCACAACCTGCACTCGAGCCATAAATTAGAGTGACAACATTTCCCAAATACCATTGAAATGCCAGAGGGAAAAAATGTGTATGGCAATAAATGACGTGGTCAAGCAATGAGTAAGCAACATGTGTATATCAGGCTGTAAGTTGTTACATTCTTTGTCAAAAGTAAATAAATAAGATCACAGAGAGAGCACAGTAGAGGGGTCTGATTTACTGACTGCTGACCTTCTCTCACTGTCGTTTCAAAGCAAAGGCCTGAAGACCGACAAGCTGCCAGCTCACGTGTATGAGATCGATGAAGACGCCAAAGACGAGGTGAGTGAAGGGGCCCGAGTGTGTTAGATCACAGACAGTGATCACTGCAGGGAGGATGAGCAGTCACTAAGAGCCGTTTAGCTCTTAGCAACGTGCTATAAAACCTGCTTGAAAAATTGGTGGTTGGGTGGATGGGTATGAACAAGATTACACAGAAAATACAGAGAGCAACAACAGTTACAGAGTTTGGCCGTAGCATTGATCCTTCTGGACGTGGTGGAACGATCTGGTGAAGAACAGAGGGAAGGACTGGTCCTTAATACTGCAGCAGGGGTTGAAGATTATTGCCAGATGTTAACAGGTGTGGAGGAGAACTGGTGGGAACAGGAAGCTCAGGAGGCCACACCCAGCTGCACACACACACACACACACACACACACACACACACACACAGGTAAAGAGAACACTTGAGGGACAGACACATGAGGGAGGGGAACACAGCAGAGCACTTTAGGTAAAAGAGTGGATCACAGTGTCCAGAAACCAACAGATTAGTTTTGAATCGTGAAGCTGAGACACAAATCTTGTTCTGACAATATGAGCAAAAAAAGGATGTGTGCTCAGCGCGGACGTGCACTGAACTGGTAATGGTGCTGGGAGGAGTCCCAGTGACTTATGGTCTGTTGGTCCTTTTATCCACTGACCAGCATGACCCCACAGAGGCTGAGTGCCGGGCAGTGAAACTAGAAGCTGTATATGTGTCCTATAAATAGCTCTCATCGATCCTCCACCCCCCCCCCTCCACCCCTTACCCTCGGCCGGATGGGGATAAACTTAGACACTGAAAGGATTTAATTGAGGGAAAATAAATGGTGCTGTGCTACCGGGATGGAGGGGGGGGGGGTCTGGTACTTCACCGGGCTGCTGTTACTTTCCTTCTGCATAACACGTTGCAGTCAGAGATGGCTGGTCTGGCAGATACACAAATGATAAGGCAGCGCAGTTTTCTATGTTCCTTATAAAACCCTTTTTTATCTCCTCTCCAATAAAAATAAATCAGTGACACAGTCGGGGACACAAGGCATTAGGTGACAATACTAATTACGTATGAGATTGGGTGTGTCTGAAGGAAGGATGAACTCGAGCAAGCTAGAGGAGGACCAACAGCCAATTAGATTACAAGAAGCGTGGAAGAGGGGGAGAGAGGGAAAGAGGGAGAGAGGGAAGCGTGACACTCAGAGGACAAAACACCACTTCAATGTGATTATGCTCATCCAGACTTTACGCACACGCACACACACAGGCCTCTGCGCACCTCAACCCATCTCACTCTGTGTTGTGAATTCCTGGCCAGATGCATTTCTACTGTGTGTGTGTGTGTGTGTGTGTGTGTGTGTGTGTGTGTGTGTGAGACAGCCCCTTGTGATGGATGTTTATGTTTTCTGTGGTGCTGATGAGCAGTCCCATGACAGTTGAGGACTGAGTTATGATGACTCCTTCATGGGAGAAGCGAGGTTCCTGTGATACATGGATTTGATTGGACAGTGTGTGATTAGAAATGACGATGTTTCACGACAATGTTCATATCCTGTAACTGTGATCTCAAAACCAGCTGCTCTTCAGGAAAAATAAATAATGTTTCATGACATGAAGCCTTTAAACAATGACAGTAACATCAAGCTTTTCAGACTGTGTGCCGTCTACAAAGTGCAGTGAGTATTGTGACATTTATGAAAGACGCATTGACCTGAATTAACTTGCAACAATAAAAGCTGTCTCGATTGATTTCCAGTATTTGTGCTTGTCTCCTTTAGGACTCATCATCGCTGTGCTCCCAGAGAGGAGGCATCATGAAGCAGGGCTGGCTACAGAAAGCCAACATCAACAGCAGTCTGTCTGTCTCCATGAGGGTGAGTCACCACCAGACCTCCTGTGTGTTATTCATGCAGCATAACAGCAACAAATGCAGCAACCGCTACAACATGCAGGCTTCAGGAGAGAACTGGGCAGATGGGGCAACTTCTGCCCTCCCGCATGACTGAAACACTATTAGGACTATGCTCTCTGCCATCTTAGTGTTATTCCATCAGGTCATGCTGTATATTATAACCAATAATGTTTACATCAGTGCCCACAGTTGCACTCTTGTCAGAGGTGTGAATGAGCTTTAGTAGCAGTATGAAACAAAAAATACTATGAAACGAACATTGCAGACAGTACCGTAAATATAAAACATGGAAAGAGACATCAACATTAATGAAAGATCAATAGATAAAACAATGTCTAAAAATATGTTTAACAGTGCAACAATCAGCAATTCAATCAGGAGTGTAAAGCACATGAGCAGAGCAGCATGTAATATGTGTCTAGAGGCCACATTTCACACAATGTTTCTCTGTAATGAGTTGTTCAAAGCTGTCCCATAGTCCCATATATAAAGGTAGATGTCCATGACTTTTTTGATTATAAAGCAGGTCTAGGTTCTATATTAATGCTATGAAAGTATCAAAGGTCTCAGTCCACAGAGAAAGGCTCACAGCCTGTATTTAGAAACTGAGCCTTAAAATGTGCCGTCCGGACTTATGTGACTTTGTGATGTCACAGCAAAGCAGTCACCACTCTCAGTCCTGCCCAGAGCCCCGCCTCCACCTGGACCCACCATGCAGGCTTGCAGGCTTTGGTATCTCTGAGTGCTTACCTGAAATCTGCACTGTTTTCATTCACTCAGTAATAGGGAACCAATCACAAGAGAGGCTCACCGACCCATTGTTGGAAAAATTGTTGGAGCCTGAGAATGGGAATAAAACAGGACAAGTGTAAAATAAGGGCCCGTTAAAATAAGAATCTCCCTGACTTGCTCTCTTTTGCTGTGAATTGCAGGTGTTTAAAAGGAGGTACTTCTATTTATCTCAGCTCCCCGACGGCTCCTACATCCTCAACTCCTACAAGGATGAGAAGAACTGCAAGGAAACCAAAGGCTCCATCTACCTGGACTCCTGCATTGATGTCATTCAGGTATACTGGAGGGTGGGTGGGGGGTGTGTGTGTGTGTGTGTGTGTGTGTGTGTGTGTGTGTGGGGGGGGGATACGTTTTTTCTAAATGAACTCTTTGTACTGTGAGCCATCTCTTCTTGGCACTGACTCCCACCCTCGTGAAAGTCAGTGTGTTTCCCGGTCTCGACATGCTCCAGGGGCTTTTAGCTGCGCTAATTGAAGAGAATTACTGAATTCCATTAACTTTAGCAGAGAAATCCAGTTCTAGTGGATTATGGAGGAGCTGCTGCTGCTGCTGCTGCTGCTGCCGCCGCCGCTGTTGACTCATGGCTCAGGCTGGTACCTTATTCAGGCCTATGCTGAATGACGGGGCTGCCACGAAGCTTTCAGGTTGATGAACGCGCTCAGGAGATGAATGGCCAGAGTGAGGCGACTCATTCTGGCCAATGGGTTTAATATGAAAAGCTTGTGTTTGACATGCAGACCAGATTTTGCACCTGTCCAGCGCTGGTTGAATGATTCTAGCTCTAAAATCCAATCTTATATGTTAAAATGAACATGGTCTGGCTCTGGTTTACATTTCAGATTTTTTAAATCCTTGTTCTCCCCTCTCGGAAAAGTTCAAAGTTCTTGTTATGTCCCGTCTACCGGGGCCCAGACACAACACGAAGACCCCATTTTCCCCATGTCCCAAGTAGCCACAGAAACAAATAACTGGAATCTTAACTGGTGTATTTATTTATTTACAGTGCTTTGCAATTAGATTAGAGAATTTCAGCTTCTGGTGGACTAAGGCCAAAATAACTAGAAACAAAACACCAGCATAAACTATCCAAATATAACAAAACTGAATTACAAATACTAAACTTCCTAACTAACAAAAACAGGAGAAAATATGACCAAAGGAAAATGGCATTTCACCGCTAATAACCCTTAAATGTCACCAAGGCTCTAGACATGACTACAGACAGCAGTGTGGCCGTTTTGGGACAGGAGGCGCCACCTTGGTTCTTTCAGATTTGGTGGTCATCTGACAGGAGCCAATCAGCTGCGAGTGTCACTGCTGCGCACCAATCACCAGCTCATCCCAGCCTGTGCCTATTTGCATAAACACATTTACACTTCATACTAACGTTCATGGCACGGCAAAGAAAAGAAAAACACAAGCAACAACATTACTATGGCAAACAGTTCCTTGAAATCTACTTCAATTTTATGTTGTATACTTTGTTTTTGCATTTTGCAGCTGTGTTTAACTGCTACCTGAAATTGTTATTGTATTTTATGGTTTTATATTTTTTGTGCACCTGCAAAGCATCTTTGGTTTTGAAAGGTCAGAAATGAAGTTTACTAACCTACTAACCTGGAAGACAACAGTCAACATCCATCAGAAGCCCTGTGCAAACATAAAGCTCATTATAGATTTGTTTTTCTGGACTGTAGTGTGCGGATGTATCCTCACTTTTTTGTGAGGCAGATAAATTATATACACACCTATACATACACCCAAACACTATCTTAAATGTCCCATAGCATGCTGCTTATTTCCATAAATAAGGGATTGAGTGAATGAAAATAATCTAATATAAAGTAATGATTTGTCCGTCAGAGTCCTAAAATGCGTCGTAATGGCTTCGAACTCAAGATGCAAGACCGCTACAGCCACTTCCTGGCTGCAGACAGTGAACCGGAAATGGAGGAGTGGGTGGTCACGCTGAAACAGGCTCTGCAGAGCAGCACTGAGGGCGGCCAGGACAGGAGGAACGGTGCAGAGCCCCTGGACTGCGCCTTGGGTGAGTTATGTTGTACCTGCATCTTAGGACAAGTACACTCACTCAGATCCTCATGATTTACTGTCCTAGTCAGTTAGCTATGATAACAGCTTGTCTGAACACAACCTCTGTGCATGCAAGCATTTTTTTTTGGGGGGGGGGGGGGGGGGGGTTACAGTAATCCCTCTCCCTGGTAGAGTCCAAACCTCCCCTGAGGAGGCTAGGCTCTGTGTTATGACACTATAATTGCTTCCATATTACATGATGATGCAAATGCAATAAAAAGGCTTAACGTTACCTGTAGTTGCTGTCAGAGGGGAAACAGGAAGTGATATGTTTGCACATCAGCTGTAAATCAACGGTTCAAACACAGTGAATCAAAGCGCTCTGTAGTTTCACTCCCAAAGTGTGTGTTTATTTAGGGGGCAGCTACGGTCAACTGCTGAACACAAGGAATCCCATCAGTTTTATGCAGTTTGTGTATAATGTAAGAAAACACTGTGTAGAAAATCACCCAGCTTTGCCTAACTTGGTCACAAATCTCCAAGATGCTGATGAGACTCCGTGAGGCCCTTTGGTTGGGGCTCACTCAGTCCATTATGTGTCACCTGGGAGACAGCAGACGAATGGCGAATGGCTTCTTTTTAATGTGGCCACTAGACTGAAAGATATTAGTTAGGGAAGAAAAAAAAAAACCTTGTAGACAGACACAAAGGGAACCAATTAGTGAGGCATTGGTTGATTGGGCCCGATTTGTAATTGCGTCAATTTGTTAACAAACTGGGTCTCTGTGCTTTGGTCCAATCAGATGACGACACTGCCAGCCAAGGTAAAGGTGAGAGCCTGCTAGAGAGTCTGGGGAGGAGCCTACACCCTGAACTTATGAAGGTATGAAGGATGGATGGGTGATTCATTCACTCATTCAGTGAGACATCACATCTCACATTTCAAGTGTATGATTATTTTCTCGGTGGACAGATTTATTAATGTTGGATGATTTATTGACACAATTATATTTTGTGTTGTTCGTAATTGTCTCGATGATGGAGGGGCTCTAGAAAAGCAGCTCTTTTGTTGGACTTTCTGAATTTGAGTCAGTTTTTCTAAGCAGAGAACAGAACAGCAGTATGTATCCCACCGAGGCCCTGCTGCTTTAATATGTCTACAAACCCAGAGCTGCTCACAGACAACAAAGCCCCATGTGCTGCTGTTTCACTGCTGTTTGCTCTGGGCCACTCCAGCACAGCACCCCCCTCCCGCCCCCCATGCAAAAGATCACTTGCAGTTTGTCTGCAGGCGGGACACAGAAAAAAGCAGAAACAAGGGGAGGAGAAGTGGGAAAGGAGATGGATTAGGGCTCTTAACTGTGACCTGAGGGTTTGATTTGTTCATCTCCATTAGATGCCCTTCTTCCTCTCTTCTGTCTGGCTCTGTCGGGCAGCTTGTCTCTCCATCTCTATGTTCCCCTCTGTGTCTCTGTTTGTGTTGGTTATGAGCAGAAAAAAAAAACTAGCAGGCAATTCTATTGTCCCGTTGTAGTGTGAGCTATCATTTTTGTTTTAAACCTGCTGTTTTATTTAAAATTGGAGCAAATACGTATAATTTACTGTCTGGATGAGATACGTACATGGCTATATTTTTATAGCAAGCATAATTTAAAACTAAAAGCCAGGGTACATGGTAAAATGATGAATGATTAAAGGTACCAGATTTTACATTTCTCTTGTGTTTTATTTGATGTGTTGGTATCCATGAGAAGATATATTTGTGGTTTTAAGAACCAAAAACCATCTCAGTATAGTTTTACATCTCCTCTCTCAGGTTTCTCTCTGGAGCTTTAGTCGAAACAGATCAATGACCCGATCAGGGGGAGGATCTGAGCCTCTCTTCTGATTGGCTAACTGTTTCTCAATGATGAATTATATGTAGCAGATTTCAGGTAAAACACAATCTTAAAGGTTGGATGGTGGGTCCAGGTGGGCTGGGCTTGGGGCATGAGGGCGGTGACTGCTTTGTTGTGACATCACAATGATGCTATACTGTTGGGCTGCTCTTGCTCTATACAGCAGAGCATGTCTGCTAAATCTGGCTGGGCTGATGTCTCATATTTAATATTATAATGATCTTATTAAAGATACTGTTATCAGCGAATGTGTCAACCAACAAAATAACAAGAAAATATATAATATATAATATACACTGTCTCTATTTTTTCATAGTTGTTAGCCAAGTTGATTTTACACAGTTACACATTGTTTATGGTAAAATAATAATATTAGTTCATATGTCATTATTTGATATTCTAAACAGACAATATTTGTGTAATGATATCCAAAAATAATAAGATATATTTTTGATTGGACTGGCCAGTCTGGGGGTGTGACTGCTTTGTTGTGACATCGTGAAGTTACAGAAGTCCAAAGGCTCAATTTCTGAATAAAAGCTGTGAACATTTCTCTGTGGACACTTTTGATACTTTCACTGTATTAATATTGAAGCTTTATAATCAAAAACATTGACATTTACCTTTATACTACATGGGACTTTTAAGGAGACTGATTGAATAACTTCTTAAAAGATGAATACCACATACATTTCAATTCCTCTGTTCTCTGTCCCTGCAGTACGCCAGGGAGACCGACCAGCTCAACAAGATCAACAGGAATGACAGCAGACAAAAGCTTTTCTCTCTGGATCCTGAGACACAGGTATAGGAGATACCTCCTTTCACACTCTGTTGTTCTATGATTTATTTATCACAGTATTGATTCAGACTATGTGATCTCTCCTCTCCTTCCTCCATTTACACTGTTTCTTTCTCCCTTACCGTCTTCCTCTTTTCTCCTTGCTCATACCACTCTCCTCTCCACTGGATCAATCTCTTTCTTCTTGTTGTTTTATCTCCCTGCCTCCCTTCTTTCCTCCTCCTCCTCCTCCTCCTCCCTCCTGTCTGATATCCAGAGGCTGGACTTCTCAGGCATCGAGCCAGATGTGAAGCCGTTTGAGGAGCGTTTTGGCCGACGTATCGTGGTCAGCTGCCACGACCTGACCTTCAGTCTCCAGGGCTGCGTTAGTGAGAAGGGTGATGGAGTCCTCACCAATGTATGTCATTACTACAACTCTACCCTCAACTTAACTCTTAACCCCAATGACTCAAGACTAAAATGTCTCTCAGTCTGTCATCCAGGTTGAGGCCAGACGTTAAAGACTAAAGAACATAAAAAAATCAATGCTAAACTGAACTTGTAAACAGTAAAGATACTGTACCTGCCTGTCCATTCTGTGTGTTTGCATTAAAACGCATCTAACCACAGCACACAGCTTTGCTTTTTACACCTCAGATCTTCCCGCTCTCCTCGCCCTCTGCTGCGCTGCCCCAGATAATGTACCTCCATAATTTATCATTCTAAAAATTGGCCTGGTGGCAATTTTTAGGCCAACATGACTCCATATTGTTTTAACATCTCCTTCTTTGGTTTATGGTTAAATCAGTTTCAAATTAATGTTATGCAAGGATTCTGTCTAATGGATGTGGCCATGTGTGAGCTTCTGAAAGCACGAGGCAGCAGTTCAGGGCTTGGCCGTTGTCAGAGTGCGTTGCTTGGAGTCATAAAACATTGAGTTAGACCTCGTCCTCCTCCTCCTCCTCCTGTTTGCTGGTGCATTAGAGGAGCTGGTAGGATTTAACTGACTCATATTTGTGGTTTGGAAGCAGCACGCTCTCTCCTTCCCTCCCCTTCTTCCTCTCCTTTCTTTCCCTCCACAGTCTCAGATACGTTTAATGTTTATTGGATGAAGGGAGGGTTTGCCCATCATGCAGGAATCATTCATCCTGGCATAAGTGCACAGTCATTCAAAAATGTGTGGGCTGTGGTACTGTAGAGCCAAGACTTTCTCTCAAACAAATGTGTTTAGAGGCTGATATTGAAGCATTTTATAATATTTACTCCTCTATATTTGAGCTAAATTTACTGCTAGACCAAAGTTTTCAAAAATTTACAAAACCACAATTTTTAGTTGTTGCATGGCAGATTGAAACTCATCGTTAAATTTCAAACTGATCACAGTATTTGAGTGGGTTTGCCAGCTTCTTATTTTCAGACTGAAGCAGCTTTTATAGAGATTAGAAACTGGTCATAGAGTTTTTTTTGCAACTTCCATCTCCGGACAAACTCTCAAGCTCAACCATTGATTTAACTTGTAAAAGGTCACACTAGTATTAGGTTAAGAGCATATTGTATGTACTATGCTATCGGATTGGGCTAATGTGATGTCATCTGTAAAACTGGACTTCTTCCTGGTTTCAACCAATAACATCATATCACCCAAATTGTTGCTTCTCTTCATCGTCTTCTAGTGCATTTTTAAAATTGAATTTGAAGTTTTACTCATCACTCTTAAAGCACATCAAGGCCCTCGCCTTAGGGCTCTACATTGAATGCACAACAATAATAATAATAACTTTATTGATATAGGACCTTTAAAAACATAGATTATAAAAGCAATAATGACAGTTTAACAACGAGTGAGGCGATAAGGCCAAACAGAAGAAAAAACGCACGGTATATTCAATATAAATAAATAAAATAAAAAAAATAAAAAAAAAGAACAATGTGAAAACAACATCATATCAAAGGGAGTCTATATCTATATTTTAAGAAGTGCTTTAAGAGAAGTCTGACTCATCACAATTGAACGCTGAGAGCTGGGGTAAACATTTCTAAGGAACTCAAGCCTCAGCCTAACCTAATCTCAGATTCTTTTTTTTTTTTCTCAGTCAGTTTTCCTCAGCCCCTCATCCTGGTGTCAGGCGCTTTTGGCCGTGACAGAGTCGAGGCTCATTTAGCATGTTAGCTTAGCATTTAATGTAAAATCTAAAAAAAAAAGCGGGTAATTGGGTGAATCTCTGGTGGAGGGGTTAAACTAAGTAAAGCTACCGTAATATATAGTAAATGAATGCAGGGATGTTGTAAACTCTGGCAAACCTGCTGAGGTGAGTGCCGCCTTTAACCAACTCTTTGTTCAACCCCAGGTGGAGCCGTTCTTCATCAGCCTCGCTCTCTTCGATGTCTCCAAGAGTTGCAAGATCTCAGCCGACTTCCACATCGACCTCAACCCGCCCTGCGTCAGGGAGATGCTGACTGACGCCTCGGGCCAGCTCTCACCTTCATCGGACTCAGATGGTGGAGGAGGAGGACTCAGGGAGGGAGGAGTAATGGTGAACGGAGACCTGGGGAAAGGGAACGGCCTGCCTCTTCTTCAGAGGGTGTCAGAGGCTCTGCTGCGCTTCCCTACACAGGTAGAAACTCGGTTGTACTTGGGCAGCTGTCTGATTGAGGAAGTGCCTTTATCTGTCTCATGTAGTGAACAACTGCCAGTCAGGACTGAATCACTGGATTGTTCATACAGATAATAGGTGGTAAAACACAATAGTCCTTCTGGTTTAAGAAACATAAATATATAATAATGAAATAGAATAAGGCAAGTGATTTAAACGCCTTTGCACCAATAATACGTTTTCAAGAGTCTGAATAAAAGAAGAGGTTTGTTTAGTTGTATCTCGCAGATCAGTTTGTGTAGTTTTATAATCTTCAATGATAAAACAAACGTCACATGGACTCTAGACTCTATTAGACAGAGATCTGGCAGCCGTGCCATCATCCTGTTGGAGGTTAGAGGTTTGGCTTATTCTTCATTTTTTACAGCGTGTCTTTGCTCTGGTGTTCATGGCAATTAGACCACATGAAGACATAGCTGAGAAATGAGCATTAGTTCAGCCTGTGGCTCACTCTTTGCTTTTGTTTTCTTTGGGTCCTTTTTCCAAACATAATGAGCTGCTGGGAGTTGGATGTCAATAACTTTGTGGTCATTAGTTCAGGCTGTTTCTTTATTCTGACAAACCTCTGGAATAAAGTGAGAATGCCGAACAGTAACGTCTGTCCACACACGCAAAGCAGCTAAGGTTCTTTAAATACAAACAAATAACCTGAAGAAGATTATACCTATAATAATTAATTTATACCTGTGTTCAATCCAGTGAAGTTCAATTCAATTCAAAGTCGCTTTGTCCCCAGGAAGCAATTTAAAGGGTACATAGAGTGAAAATGTTAAAAAAAAAGCACACAGAGTACACAAAAAAGAACACACAAACTGTACACGATAAGAAAAGAAGAACAACAGTGGCATGAAAAAAGCATCTGTGCAAAAAAACAAATTAACAATGGTGCAAAACAACACGAGTAAAATGAGAATATGCAGAGAAAAAAACTGACTGACTGCAGACATCTTGATTTAAAAATAGCTGTAATCTTTGTGCAAGAGCAAACCATGTTGTATAGGTGCATATCTGGCATATGAGGTGCATGTGCTGTATGAGTGTGTGTGTGCAGCAGAGGTGATCATGACAGGAAATGTTTCTATGCAGTTCAAAGGGTTATATTTACAGGAAACACCTCTGGGCGTCAAGGCAGAAAGTAAGTATTAATACAAAGTTATGAGAAGAAACACACCAAGTGGATTCTGAATCGAATCCTCAGTATAAGTGCAACGTTGTTCACACCCTCATCAGGTTGTGGTTGGATGCTGCCGTGTTTTCATCGTTCACTGCTGAACTGTCACTTTTTTCTGAGTTCCCACGCTGACTTCAGCTGGCTGGCTGAGGGGGCAGGGATAAGTGATCACTTGATGGATTCCCAGCTGACGACTGAGCTTTTTCCCCAAATGCACGATATCAGTGTTTTTCATATTGATTTCTCTCTTTTAATCAAAGTGCTGTGCTTTGCATTTTCTTTGTCATGTGTAGTATTTCCAGATGGGGAGCGTGTCTCCAGACAATCCTTATCTACCCTTGAGAGGATCCACATGAGACCTCATTCGTGTAGCATTTGCAAGTGATTTCAGATCTCTGTGGTCTGCCAGTTTCCTGACGTGTGCTGGGTAATGTAAGCTTCAAGTCTTGTCACTGCATTTTAAGGCCAGAGTTTATTTAGGAAAGAATAATGCCCGTGTGTGAGTGTCACTCTTGGCTCGGGCCTTGTGCAAACTCCTGCAGGCGTCGTGACATCAGCGCACACGCGTTTTGTGTTCCTCGCCTCTCGAACCATTAATGTGATGGAGTCACTCGGCAAGACCGGTGACGTCTGTAAATGAGCAGCGTTTAGCTTGTAAAATGTCAGCCAGTCGCGTTCCCTTTCTCACCCACCGATCAAACATCAGCAGCGTATTTTGGTTTCAGCATCTTGCCCAAAAACACTCTGAAATGCCGACTCGACCGACGCTAAATAACGGCGAGCTGAACAACATGCAAAAAAAAAATCATATTATGATTATTCTGGCAAATATCAGTATTGTGATTTTAGTTGAAATGGCTGTTTCTGCTTTTTCGTATTCACTTAAAAAGTATAACGGCCAGGGTGTTTCTGTAGCACCACACTTTCTTACATTATAACATTATTGTGACACATTTTACTTTTATCAAAAGTGATTTGGATATTGCATTTAATTATTTATCAGTTATATTTGGATCAATTATGCAGCTCAGATATATATAAAAACATCCATTTCAAGCTTACATACATTTATTTATAGACCTAATGTTACATTCTGGGTGGCAGAATGGGCAGTGGTCAGCGCTGTCACCTCACAGGGTTTGAACCCCCACCCTCCGTGAAACCCTGCACAGATAAGTGCTGTAGACAATGGACGAATGTTACTTCTGCATCTTCTGCAAGTTGACATCTGTGCAAGTTCTCCACCAGCAGAAGACACACATTATACACACACACACACATACAAACGCATGCATGTAAACATAGCAGGCTGTACCTCTGTGATTAGTGTGCTATTATAGCTCGGCTGACCACGGTTTAATTTAGGTGCACTGGGGTGTGGTCCAAGGACAGGCCTCTACTACATCAGCAGCAGCTCTCCTGGAGGACACCGCCTCTGCACCGGTTCATTATAAAATTCACAAATCAAATATATTTCTCTGAGTATTCAGGAGGTTCCAGCAGTTTTCTCCCATCTACAAACCGACAGTGTGCAAAATATATGGTGATGAGCAGTGAGCAACAAATCATAATGACAAAGACGGGAACCAAAAGCAGCTGCGCATGGTTGTATAAAACTTCAGTGAATGAGGGTGGGCAGGGTTATGGGTTGGAGTGTGACGAGGGTGTGTGTGTGTGTGTGTGTGTGTGTGTGTGTGTGTGGGTGGGTGGGTGTGTGTGTGTGGGTGTGGGTGTGGGTGTGTGTGTGTGTGTGTGTGTGTGTGGGTGTGTGTGTGTGTGTGGGTGTCTGTGGGTGTCTGTCTGTCTCAGCAGGACCATGCCTCTTCTAAGATGTGTATTATTAACATGTAGCCTGTGATGGCTACATCTCTTGATTTAGAGCTGCATTAGCTTTTTATTTGAAAATGTGCTTATTAATATGGGCGACGTGGCCCTGTCTGAATGTCACTTCTGTCCCCTTGAGATTGTTTGTGCAAACTGACACCACAATCTTAAAGACAGCCCAATTGCACAAGATTAAAAATAGACCTGAGCCCCATGTGGTTTTCCTGTATAACCTCGGCTAACAGTCGCCACTTCCCCTGCACTTGAGAAGCAGTGGATGGATTTAAGAGTGAAAAGATATGTGATGTATTTATTTTCGTTCCAGAAAGTTTTGATGAAGTGGTTGCTCTTCACGTCTGTGTGTCCATCTCTCCCCTTCATATCCCCTGTGGAAAATCACAGAGGGAGGGCTCCAGCTACAGTCTGCCAAATCAAATTACCACCACAGTTCTTGTTGAACGCTCTATCATGTCCCCACACTAATTCACCTCCTCCCTCTGTCCTCCAGGGCATCTTTTCAGTGACCAACCCTCATGCAGATATCTTCCTGGTGGCCCGCGTTGAGAAAGTGTTGCAGAACGGCATCACCCACTGCGCCGAGCCGTACATCAAGGCATCGGACATCAACAAGGTCTTTGCTTTAAACCGCCTTTTAACTGATATACATGAAGAAAATCTGATTTTGTATTTCATGTGCGTCGTCTCCTCATGTTTCCGCAGACGGCTCAGAAGGTGCTCAAAGCTGCCAAGCAGACATGCCAACGCCTGGGCCAGTACAGGATGCCATTTGCCTGGGCTGCCAAGTAAGACAGGGATAAATATGACCCAGTAATGAATCTGTTTGGATTCATCTTTGGAATAAACTCATATGACTGCATTGAAAGATTTTTCTTTTTGTGTAAAATGGATGTGTATAAATGTCACACATCTTGTCGATGCATCAACAGGTTTCCAGACGTGGAAAATAAGGTTCAGTTGAATATAAGAGAGTAGAAAAACTGTGCTTCACTTCATTATTCTATTGAAATGTCCTATTTCATGCCACTTTGCACTACACATTAGTAAACTCAGGCCTTAACCCACCCAGTATGCCACCCAGCCCTTAGTCCAGGTCAATGGGTATCTCTCACCTTGATCACTGCATTGCTTTTCTGGTGGGCATAGTGAACCCCTCCCAGACGGTCCAGAATGCAGCAGCCTGTCTGGACTTCAGTCAGCCCAAAAGGGCAAATGTCACGCCGCTGCTAATCGACCTCCCATGGCCGCCCAGATCTAACTCAAGTCACTAATGCTCCCTTCAGGGTGACTTCTTGGTTTGCACCCATCTACTTGAACTCAGTTGTACAGGCTCATGCTCCTTTCTGCGCCCTGCACACAAGACCATCACAGCTTAGACCCAATGGTGGAACAAGCTGCCAAAACCTGTCAGAGCACGGTGTCCCTCTGTATCCTGAAGAATCTCCTGAAGACTCGTCCCTTCAGAGAGTTCCTCTTTTCTATCACTATCACTTATGCACTTTTGATGCACTTCTTTACCCAATCAATTTTTTGAACAGATGCAGTGCTTAGTACTGACACCAAGGTTTCTTACTGCACTGAAGCTTAATTTTAAGTCCCTTTGGTTAGAATGGTAAATGGAATAATCCCTGCGATGTGGGCAGTTCAGGGGTTCCCATTGTCAACTGGTGTATTAAATATGTAATATAATATATGTATTTATTTAAACAGCTGAACTGCATCAAAATCACCCCTTTGAAAATAGATGGGACTATATAACATTAACCTCAGATTAAAAAGGTGGAGACTTTTCTGCGTAAGGCAGACACTGTAGCCTTGTCTGTGTGTTTCCAGGCAGGTGTTCAAAGACGCTCAGGGCAGCCTGGACATGGATGGGAAGTTCTCGCCTCTCTACCGCCAAGACAGCAGCAAAATCTCCACCGATGACATCATCAAGCTGCTGGCTGACATCAGGAAGTGAGTCGTCACCGCTCTCCTGCTGTTTTAGCCAGTGTGTGGTCAGTGACTGCGCTTGCACAGAATCTCTGCACGGGAGACGGCACTTGTCTATTTCTGTGCAGTTTTGGATTTAGGCCAAGGATGATGTTCCATAAATAATTTTTTTTTTTTCCTTTTGCATCTTCCTCTTATTTTTAATTTCTTTGTCCTCGTCAGACCCGAGAAGAGTAAACTTCAGACAATCCCTGGGCAGCTGAACGTCACCATTGAGTGTGTCCCACCCGACTTCTCAAGTATGTTGTGATTTTCATACACTTCCCATAACCACACCCTGCCACCACAGTATAGACAAGACAGAGGTGTCACATATTCTGACTGTTCATTGTAAAAACTACAATGATAAGTGAAATGACTGTTAAATCCTGCAGCTTTCTAAATAGACTAAGGACAATTTTTGCTGTGCATTCATTAATTTATCATTATAATCTACAGTACTGACCTACATGAGCCTGCTGCTTTACGTAGCAACAGAACAATAAGCTTGAATTTCTTCATCAAGATGACTACAATCAAACACTACTGACAAAACAAATGCAAAAAAATGTTCCTGTTCCTCGAGTGCAAACAAGTCAGTGACTGGCTGTAACTGAAAGTCAGTAGGCTCCCAATGGAGAGGAGGATAAAAGGGAAGGAGAGGAGGAAGCATTTTAGGTGATGGATGGGATGCAAATGGCAGGGAAAATCACAGCATCCTGCATCACTGGCAACAGTTGAAGAACGTTCCTAGAAGCGTTGAAGAAAGCAGTTAAGATAATTGCAAATAAATAAGATGTAACTGCAGCTTACAAAGCTCTGTGCACTTAATTTGAAAGGTCTCAGCTGTTTTTGTAATCAACATAAATATGTGACCGTAGACCAAGAAGCATGTGGGTTGTTAGTTTGCGCTCAACTCAGAGGTAATGACCTTGAGTTTGATCTTGGTTGCGATGGAACAAGAAACAGGAAGTGGAGGTTTAGTTTCCTAACTCGTCCATGCTGTCCCCCCTTTAGATACGGTGACTTCCTCTTATGTTCCCGTCAAGCCCTTCGAGGAAGGTTGTGAGCGGGTGTCCGTGGAGATCGAGGAGTTCCTCCCGGAGGAGGCAAAGTACAACTACCCCTTCACCACCTACAAGAACCAGCTCTACATCTACCCCCTGCAGCTCAAATATGACAACCAGAAGACCTTCACCAAGGTGCATGATGGGAACAAATGATGAAATGAAGCCCATGCTTGGGTCACTCTCACTGATTACTCCTTTGCTGTGTGCATTGGCTGATGTGATGTTTCCTCCACACCAGGCCAGAAACATTGCAGTCTGCATCCAGTTCAGAGACTCGGATGAGGAAGGTGCCGTCCCACTAAAGGTGAGTTTATCATAGTATTTAATCTACTCCATGTAAGTGATGCGGCTGTTTTAGTTTTGCGATTTAGGAATGTCTTCACAGGTCAGTTTTGTGAAGGATTTTTAGTATCAACAAGGTTGATTGGAGAATAACGCATATTAAAGTAAAGTAAAATAGCTGTACAGGTTGTGCAATGACACAAGACAGTTCCTGCCGCTCAGCTGGAACCTCTTTTTGAGTTTGTATGTTCTCCTTGGGCCTGTGCAGGTTTTCTCCTGGTGCTCCGGCTTCCTGCCACAGTCCAAATACATGCAGGTTAACTGGTGGCTCTAAATTGCCCATTGGTGTTAATGGTTATTTTTCCCTTTGAAATAGACCTAAATCTAACTCAAGACAAGTTTCCTTTTTGCAAGACTTTCTTGTTCTAATTTTCTATTTTGTTTTTTAAATTTGCCGTCAGTATATTGTTTTCTGTGTTACTGCCTGTTCTTGTAATTAGTTTTTTAACATCGGCATAAATGTATGGGTATTGAAATGGAAAAAATATAAGTAATTTTAATTATGTAGCTTTATTTTCCAATAAATAATTATGAGATTGGTGCCACTTGAGCACCTGCCCCCAAAATGTCTGCGCACACCCCTGCACACAAAAAAAGACTGGATTCATTCTGATAAAAGGAAGTAGTGCAGGATCGAGGAGGGTTAATGAGGATGATGAGACTCAACAGGTTAGCAGGAGCCTGGTGCAAATGTCCATCCATCCATCCATCCATTCATTATCTATACCCCTCATTCACGCGAGGTTGCTGGTGCCAATCCCAGCGGGGTACACCCTAGACTGGCTCGCCACTCTATCGCGGGGCCGCCACATAGAGACAAACGACCATTTGCGCTCACATTCACATTCTACAGGCAATTTAGAGTCTCCAATTAACCTATTTCTTTGGACTGTGGGAGGAAGCTGGAGCACCCGGTAGGAACCCACCCAGTCACAGGGAGAACATGCAAATCCCTGGGGTTCCAACCCAGAAACATTTAGCTGTGAGGCAACCGTGCCGCCCCTCTTGTTCATATGTCTCAGAAATTGTGAGAAGTTGTGGAACATCCCATGTGGGACCTGATCAAAAGCAGACGCCTCAAACATGATGAATTTTCCCTTTTTATTGCTTTTCACAAAGTGGAAGTCAGCGTGCAGCCGAGGGGCCAGAAAAGGAGAGAGGAAAAGCTTACAGAAGCTGGTTATTATAGCTGGCAACAGGAGATAATGAATGGTCACTCTTTTTTTTTTTCTGCTCTCTCATCTCTTCCTCTCTGTTTCTGTCTGGCCACACATTTGAAATATTTGTGGCTGGAAACAATCATCAAAGCGCCGTGGATTTGTTTTTCTTTTCACTTTTCCAAAAGGAGGGAGGAAAGCCGAAATTCTTTGACTTCAGCCGCCAAAACATTTACACTTGATGCTCTCGATTACGGCAGTCCAGGCAGACAGATCATTGTGCAGGCACTCGTATTATATCTCAAATAGAGACACACACACACACAGGTACACACAATGGGATTAAATTCTTTTGATGCTTTAGAGGAACTAGGACTTGGAATGTGCTGTGAATTGACAATTACAAAGATTTGTGCTGTTAATCTCAAACTAAAGTGTCCTCTCCAGACATGTTATAAACTTTGTAAAAATATTCTGCTATGATTAATATTTTGTTTAATATGGTTTTCCCACATAAACAGTAATAAAAAAAAATGGAGTGGAAATTGGGTCTGAAAGCACAAATACACATATGTCCTCATTGAGAGATCTGGATCAGGCATGCTGTGTTAGGATGATCAAGATGGCTAGTGGAGGAAACATCAGAAAGACTTAGCTAAGTGTTTGAGCACCCAGTCGGACTCAGACTCAGATATCAGAATGGTTAGCCTAGTTAGCGTCTTTCATTTGTTTATGCTGTTACTGCTGTAACTGGCAGTAGCTGACACAGTGTTAGTGGGTGTGTTAATGCTGACTCTGGTTTATTTAGCCCCAACCCCGTCCCCAGAAGTTGACATGGTTGGTTCCTTCAGTTTGTGACGTATGAATCTCAGGCTGAGGCTGTTACTGGATCACTGCAGTTCAAGGTGGACATGGTGTTGACTGATGGACCTGTCATATGAGGGGCCTTTAATTGCTATTTAAATTAAGTTGCTAATTGTGACTAGTGAGTACCAATGCAACCAGTAGACAATGTTTAAGCCGAGTGTGGCATCTATGGGCATGTTTGAACAGGACAGTGATGACAGATAAGATTCCAGGCATCAGATCTGGAACAGATAATCGAGACTCCCATCAGCCCTCCACTTGCAGCGAGTGAGGGCAGACCCCCAGAATGTGTTGTAGTTCCTACTGTGGTAAGAGCACCACCTGCAGCACCTCCGCCATGCCTTGTGATCTGCAACCACTAATCGTTGTTGAAATCTATGAAATCCTCCTCTTCCACCCGCTTCCTGGTCTGAGATCAGCCTCTACCATGCTCCAGGTTTGTGCAAGTCCTCCTGCAGAGGCTCCAGCTGTTGCTCTGATCCTGGCTTCTATCAGTCTCAATTTCAGTCACTCGGCTCCAGAATTGTGTCCTTCCTCTGGCCAGCACTGCTCATTATTGTTCATTAGAGATGACTGCAATTGTTAGCATCCTAATTACAGTATTAAACCAGCCATCAGAACAGGTCTGAATTTTTTTCTTCCCCTGTGTCATGCCTCATTAGAAATAGCCTAACCTGGTCAAGCGTGACTTTGTTTTTTTCCCCAGAGAACTTCTTCTCACAGTCTCTGCTGCTCTCATACAAAACATATTGGCCCCGTGATTCTGAGGGTGCGTTCATAAACGATACCACATTCACTGCTGCTAATGGCTCTAGTTGCCATTTGGAAAGAAAAATGAATGTTTGTGTCACCACATGTGGAATCAAAGTGCTGTAATTGTTCTGTGTTTGTTGGTTTTCTGTCATTAACATCCAGCAGAGGAGGGAGGGCACTGCTGCTTCTGTAACATAAACTGAACTGTAAATCTATATAATTTTTCAGGATGAGGCCCCTCTCGTCTTGTTAGGTCCCATACTACTCTTTGTTCGAACTCTCAGTGCTTCAAAGATACACGCGATGAAGGGCTTGCACACTCATGTCGTCCTTCCTCTAAATATTGTCAGTAACCGTGGATTGCTAAGCACTTACTCACTGCTGTGCCCTGACATCAAAGTGCCAGAGCTGGATGAATAATGCACTTTGCTTGCCTTTTACAGTGCATCTACGGCAAGCCAGGAAACTCACTCTTCACCTGCAGCACCTACGCAGCCGTCCTGCACCACAATCAGAGCCCAGAGTTCTACGACGAGGTGAGGTGACTTCCTCGTGATGTTGACCCCATTTAAATGCAGGCGTATAAACAACTTTATTGAAAGGTCCCATATTTTACACATTTCCTGTTTTATTTGAAGTGTTGATATCCATAAGGTTTATTTATGGTTTTAAGAAACAAAAACCATCTCAGTGTCGTTTTGCATCTCTTCTCTCAGGCTTCTCTCTAGAGCTCTAGTAACAACAGGTCAGTCAGCCAATCAGAAAAGAGAATTGGAGCCTCTCTTCTGATTGGCTGAGCGATTGAATGAAAATATAGCAGATTTCAGGGAAACACTCAGGGAAACCAAATCCTGCAAACCTGGATGGTGGGTCTGGGTGGGTTGGGTTTTGGGCGTGGCTTTGTTGTGACATCACAAAGTTCCAGAAGTCCTGACGGCTGGTTTTAAGGCTCAGTTTCTAAATACAGGCTGTGAACATTTCTCTGTGGACTGAGACCTTTGATACTTTCACAGTATTAATAGAGAACCTAGACCTGATTTAAAATTTAAAAAAGAAATGGACATCTCCTTTTGTACAATATGGGACCTTTAATCTGTTAATAAAACCTGATGTTGCAACAGTCACAAAATTTATAGCAGACACTAAATTAGAAAAGAGGAAACACAAGAAAATACAAGAATAAATTAATTAATGAATAAAAACATCCTGGGTCCCTATATTTTCAACAGTGTGTGTTCAGTGCTTGAATTCCTCAGCACAGCGCTTAGATAATCCTATAAATCTTCTTCGGGGTAGAGCTGTGATCTCACACTATCACACTAGACTGGTCAAACAGTCACTGACCCACACACACACACACGCACACACACACACATACGCACACACGCACTCACACATACACGTGAACCCAGGAGCTCAACAGAAGAGGTCAGGATACTGTTGTGGGGGGGCAGGGGGGTCCATATGGCCCTGATGTTAAACAGATTAGGAGTCCCCGCATACACCCGCATGTGGGCTCGCACACCGTGGCACGCTCACTGGGATTTACCTCCACATGCTTCAGCTTCCAGTCACATCGTGGAGAATTTCTGCTCTAACAGGACAACAATCATCCCTGTATTTTTAACCTATTTTATCCTTATTTTAATAAAATCTTTTTATTTTGTGAATCATCTTTGAGTAAATGTGCTACATTGTCCTGTAAAAGATTTATTTAATGATCATTATTATTGTTATTAGTATTATTATGATGATGATGATGATTGGTGTATCCAGGATTTGGCCATTTCCGGAGGTTAGGATTGTTGTCAGTCTGTCACAGGAAGTTTTATCTGACTCACCCATGAAACAGTGACACATATCCATGTCATAAACTGCAGTCATATTCATTCATTCACGAAACTCTTGAGAAATTTGCTGTGAGTGTGATCTGTATTTGGGGAGAGTCAATGTAGCAGTTCTGCTCAACTATGTGTCATTTCCTGTAAGGGAATCAGCCTGTGGCCAGACAGAGAAAATACACAGCCTTACTAATGCTGCCCTCCTGTGGATGACATGCTTTTAGTATGTTTCAATATGGGTCCACAAGTCAAATACAACTATGGTTCTCTATACAGATAAATGTTCAAGTTAGTTTTGATTCTTCACTGATTTAAGGTCATAAGAGAGAGGAATGAGAGGCAAAGCTGCAGAGATGATTTAAATATAACATAGTTATCGAATGTGAACAAAAGACAACTGAGAAAACAAGATGCCTCGGTTTCAAATTAATTTGAATCTAGTTCTGTTTGGCAATAAACAAACAAAATTGTTCTAACATATTAAATCCATGAGGAAGACAAGAAACACTCCTGTTAATTATGATGAAGCTGCATTTTGTCACAGTGTCATTTCTATCAGTTTTATTCTAAAGTAGGGTGAAGTTTGAATCCTGGTCAAATCACATTAGCAGCAAAGGTTGAGACTTGGTGCCTACCTGGAGTCTAAAGGGTTAAAGATTTCAACCCACGTTAAAAACCTTGGTGTAATGACGAATGTGGATCTTAGTTTCAGTGAGCACATCAAAGCTAAGTAACTACTAAATCTCAGAACACAACAAGGGTCAGAAACCCTGTGTCTAACCAACTTTTGTAATTATTGCAACATTTACTTGCCTACCAAAAAAAAAAAAAAAAAAAACAGCTACAACTTATTCAGATGCTGTTGCTAATGTTCTGACTAAAACTAAGAAAAGGGAGCACATCACTCCAGTTGTCAGGTCTTTGCACTGGCTTCCAGTCAGATACTCACTGTCCACAGGGGCCTAATAGGAGCAGGAGCTGCTCAGTTATTGGAGCCTATAGACTTAAATCTAAATAGGGTATTGTATATGGCAGTGGCCATTGATGCCCCATCTGTCCAAAAGTATGTGGACATGGTAAAAGAGTTCAGTCAGAGGTCTGATAATGTCCCTTGGTAAACTCACTTTCTTCAAACGCCACCCATGCAGATTTCCTTTTTTAAAGCTACACTCTTCAGCATCAACCGTTGTCAATTCATCATACTTTTCACAGCTTCCTCTGGAGCAACAAAAGGCTTCATGCAACTTTCTTTCCCCTACGTATGCAGTAGTCTTTCCCCAACACTAAACAGGCCTTGATGTGTAAAACCAGTGTCTTTAATTTTGGGGCAACAATGTGGGGTAGGGCAAGTCCTGTCTCAGTATGACAATGCACCTGTGCACAGAGCCAAAGGTCCATGAAGAAATGTTTTCCCTTGTTGAGCATTGACCTGAACCTTTAGGAAGAAGCTGAAAACTGCTCTGTTCTCCACTACCTTTGTTTCATCTTTTAATCAGCATTATTTTAGGCTTTTGACATGGTTTGCTTAGTGTATATTATATTATATTATATTATATTATATTATATTATATTATATTATATTATATTATATAGCTTAGCTTAGTCTCGACCTTCTTGTGTGTGTGCAGGTAAAGATTGAGCTGCCGGTCCATGTGCATGAGAAACACCACATCCTCTTCACATTCTACCACATCAGCTGTGAGTCCAGCAGCAAGGCCAGCAGCAAGAAGAGGGAGAGCGTGGAGTCACTGGGTGAGTCTGATGTTAACCTGTTTCTTACTGTATTTATATGTGAGTCCTTGAAGGCAGCATTATTAAAAAAGGACAAAGAACAACAAGACAACACACCACCTGCAATTTATGTGCCGTGACATGATTTTCTTTGGAAGCAGGGTGAACAGCTGTACTGCTGCCCATCTGCTACGTTCAAGGATGTCAGTATTTGGTAAAGTGTATTTTCATCTTTCTTAGTGGGCTACTCCTGGATGCCTTTGCTAAAAAATGGGAAGATGCAATCATTGGAGCTTCAGCTGTCTGTAGCCGCCACCCTCCCCGCTGGATACCTGTGCCAGGACACCAGGAAGGTAGAAACACACCCTCTTACACCCGTAGCCAAGGAAACACTTAAAATTAGCTAAGAAATTAAATGTCTCAAATTTTTCATGCTAAATGAGATTGTTGGGGCTATTTCGTATGTTTTCTCTCAGTCCCAGCCAGATATCAAGTGGGTGGAAAATGCCAAGACCCTCTTCAAAGTGAGGACCCACGTAGCATCAACAATATACGCTCAGGTACATGCTCACATATACAGTATGTGAAGTCTGCATAAAGGCAGCTGGTACAGGTGGAGTGTGTGGATGACAATGACACTGGACTGTTTCACCCTCAGGACCTGCATCTACACAAGTTCTTCCAGCACTGCCAGCTGATGAGGACGACATCAGAGGGCAACCCAGCGGAGCTCATCAAATACCTGAAGGTGAGAGGTTGTGAGGCACCGTGAGATGAGGGACCAGGTCACAGATATTGATCATGTCCAGACGCAGGGGTCCCTGATTGCAGCTCCAGATAATTTAGTGGCCCAGTCAATTAAATGAAAGCTCTAGTTATAAAAATAGAAAATTAAACCAAACCAAATAACTACAACTTAAATCTGTCAGTTAAATCGCTGTCATGATCATAGACATATGCATTAAAAATCATAGACGCTGGGGCTCAAAAGGGAAGGCAATACTGAAGAGCCTTAAACCTGCATTCAATCTAATGACCATCAGGGGGCGACTCAAATTCTAACTTGATTTATTAGCTCAGTAAATAGAAGTTTATGGTCTCAGTCTCAAGTTTCAAGTCCTCAACATGACGTTATATTTTAAATGATGGTCCATTTAGAGGAAAATAGACCATGAAGCAGGGGATGCATTGGGCTGTGGCTGTTCCACGCATGGTGACCTGCCTGACGATCAGGACAGAGTAAAGAGCAGATCAACTCCACTTTCTCTCCCAAATATGGTTTCTTCTAGTTTTTGCAAACTGGAGGCTTCAAAACGACAGTTCACAAACCAATAGGTGACGTCACGGAGGGTTTCCGCTTGGCCATGATACTCAAATCCCCTCACGGAAAGAGATGTGGGGAAAAAAGTGAAATGAAAAAGACGAAGGGATTCACGTCTTATAAATGATGGTCATGCATGTGTGATGTCCACCATCCAATCTTTTCATAAGCTTGTCCTGCTAATATAAAAAGTGTTTTTTTTCCATCCCAAAGACTATATAAATAGTCCACAATTTAATTTAATTAAAAAAGTTTTGGTCATCTGTCTTATCTGGTCATCTTTCCCTTAACCCCCTTGACCCCAGCAGTGGTTAGAATCTGAAATAAACATCCATGGAGGTAACATGTTCAGGGGGCAGGTCTCTGGAGCACTTTCTGCAGAACTTAATTAACCCCCTACAAGAACAGAATTAGAAACAGAGAAGAACCATAACACAATGTAATCACATTAATTGGCCTCGGAAAGAACACAGTTTGGATCAGCGTCAGGGTAGATGCAAGCTAGTTAGCTTTTAGACCTGCAGACTTTTGTATTTTAAGAGTCACAAATAGATAAAACACCCTTTTCCTGCTTTGATCCTCTTCTTCATTCCACTCTTGACTCATCTTCTGCCTCTTCCTGGTTCCCACAGTGCCTACACGCCATGGAGACTCATGTCATCATCAACTTCCTACCAACGGTGCTGATGCAACTATTTGAGGTGCTCACCGCTGCCAATAAAGAGGCCCATGAGATTGCGGTCAACTCTCTGCGGTCAGTTGTTGCAAAAAGAAAAAGATGTAGCTTCACTGTCGTCACTGTGTTCACAACTGATCAAAAATACTTACAGTCAACCATTTCTCCCTCAGTGTGCTCATACACATAGTGTCCAGATGTCACGAGGAAGGACTGGAACACTACCTGCGCTCCTTTGTCAAGGTGACCCGCCATAAAAACATCAAAATAATCCCCCACAAATCTTGCAACTTGCATATAACGTAAAAGGGGGATTACAAAAATGCATTTGTGTTTCTTTTTTGTTTTATCCTCAGTATGTGTTTCTGACTAACAAACCTGCGTCGGGAAACTTGGCGACCACTCACGAGGTGCTCGCCACCGCGATCACAGCCATCCTCAAGCAAACTGCGGATTTCAACACCAGCAATAAACTGCTCAAGGTGCATCCGTCCCCATCACCCAGTTGGTTGTAGTGTGGACTTTGAACAGCAGGTGGAACCTCATGTCTTTAAAAGAGAGAGCGACTGCTTCTCTCTGGTCTACAGGCATTCTCAAACATGCTGCTGCTTTTGCTGTATTCCTGTCATCATCTTGGTTTCTTTCACTTTACTTATGTCATTTGTTTTTCCCAAACATTGGGCAACACCATTGCTTGTCTAACATCATTCCTCTTTTATCTCCCTCTGTAGTATTCCTGGTTCTTCATCGAAACCATGGCCAAATCCATGGCCCAGTATCTGCAAGAGGGCAACCGCATCAAGGTTGTCACTGGGTTCTTCTCACTTTGCACAGTCAATCTTGAGCAGTTTATCACATGTTGCATGTTATTCTTTTCCCGGTCTGTGGGTTTAGCAACATGTGCCACATGTGTAGACACATGTCTACGTGTCTAGACCTCATTGTGGATGTCGTACCACATGTGTATGAAAGATGTTGAAATCTCTAAATAAAACCTCACACACTCAATGATGGTGCAGCAGAGCGGTTGTGAATCATGGAGCCATGTGTATATACTACATTCTTATTCCCTGGGTCTGCATTTTGTCTGGGTCTGAACCAGCAGTGCCAGATCTTTTGCTGTAAACAAAGAGATGTTTGCTCACGTTAAAAAGAACTATGACACATTTAGAGGAATATATACTTAATTCAAGTTACTATTTCCTTGTGATCTGTCTCCACAATGTCTCAAGCTTTTTGATATTTGAACTTTTTATTTAAGCCATCTATCATTACATTGTTATATATAATATATGTCCCATGGATGTCTATAGATGCCGCGGGCCCAGCGTTTCCCTGACAGCTTCCACCAGGCGCTGCAGTCGCTGGTGTTGTCAGTGATGCCGCACATCACCATCCGCCACATGGAGATTCCAGAGGAAGCTCGCTGCATCAACCTGAGCCTGGCCAGTTTCATCAAGGTCTGAGAAAAAAAAAAAAAAAAACTCGGTTCACTTCTGATGTCTCACTTCTGTGTTTCATTTTTTCTCAGTTAGGTGCTTTGTTTGCCACTCGCCTGGCTCGTCCTGCAGCTGTTATCATTTTTAACTCCAAGCTTTAAGCTACAGAAACGTGCGTGCGTGCTAACCAAGCCTTCCTCTCTCCACAGAGGTGCCTGACCTTCATGAACAGGGGCTTTGTCTTCGGCCTGGTGAATCACTACATGTGTCATTTCAGTCTCAAAGATCCAAAGGTATTGAACAACCCCCTCGCTCAGCAGACACACTCAGTAACAAAGTAGTGTATGTGTAATTCGTAAGGAGAAAAAGGCAGCAAATGGTGGACAGCAAGTTAAAGTAACACATTTTCTTTTTTTTATATAACTTAGATTTTGATTTATTGATTTATTAACTACACCGGGCAGTATAACAGAGCAAAGAGTTCTTAGGAAATACATTCATTTCATTCAGACAGTCATTAATTTGAGTCTTGTACATTGTCCATTTCCTCCATTTGTCATCCAGTTGCGTGTAGTCTTAATATGTGTGTTAGTTTTTCAATTGTAAACATTGGTCCTTTGTTGTTGGTTCAATTCAACACATTTTCCGCTTATAGTGTTCCTTATCAAGGGGCAACTTGAAACACAGTTTAAATCCCTGTTACTTGGGCTGAAATATGGTGGACTTAGACCTCAAACTTAAGAGAACACAAGCAAATTCAAAGCATCATCAATGTGCGCACAAAAACGCGCCAAAACGCGCTGCAAGTAGCACGACAAAAAAAAAAAAAAAAAAAAGTGTTCAGTGCTGTGTGACTTTTCAACGCTTTGAACAAGAGGTGCATCCCAGCTGGGTTTATCCCTTCTTTATGTTCCCTGGAAATGCTTTTTTTGCTACTGTCTGTGCTACTTGCACTACTGTTTCTATATTTGCAGCAGATGTGTTATCAAATGAATCATATTTATAATTTGCATGTGCTTTTTTAAGATATAGTGCATGAAGTCAGAGTTGTGTATTTGTTCTGGACATAAAAAAAAAAACGGCGGTTCTCCCTCCTCTATCTCTTTCTGACTCAGCCGCACATTTGACTAACAAATGGAGCCAAAGCTAAGACCCAGAATGCTTTGTTTGTCTTTTTTTTTTTCTTTTGAAGAAGAGACAAATGTGTATGTCAGGACAGATGCTCGTATACTCACGTACATGTATCTGCCACAGGTGCTGACTGAAATGAAATTTGATTTCCTGATGACAGTGTGTAACCACGAGCACTTCATCCCTCTTAACCTGCCCATGGCCTTTGGACGCACCAAACTGCAGAGGGTACAAGGTGAGCGTCAAACCATCGCACTCCCTCTTCCCTTGTATGTGTCATGCTTCCTGCAACACGTGTAGTAGCACTTAGTAGCTCGTGCTCACAAGACTCCCACCCCCTCACCTCTCCCACTGATCCTACCCTCTCCTGCAACCACCACACTGATCTTGTTTTCACCCTCACACCCACACCCACACACACAGGTGTATTACTAAGCAGGTGGCAATAATCTGACCTGCTCAACAAGTTTATCCAATACTTGTTTTACACAACCACAAATGAAGAGCAAACATGCGTGGGTTGCAATGCAGCATGAGTTGTTTACAATTTTACTCCCAATTATTTTATTTTTACCTCCCCTCTTCCCTCTCTTTTTTTTTTTTTTTTGTGTGTGTGTATGTATGTATGTGTGTGTGTGTGTGTGTTGCTTGTGGTCAGATTTTATTCCGTATGCGACGGAGCTTTTTGGCCCTGTAGGTAGGTGATGCTCACCGCTCCAAACCATTGCCTCCTTCCACGTTTGCTGCCGTATGCAAACGCCTCGCACATGACCTCGTTCTAACCTGCACTAACCCCCCCCCCACTACCTTTTTATCTTTCATGAGGCACCCCATTCACACCTTCACTCAGCACCCTGCTAACGCGAGGCTAATGTCTACATGTGCCTGCCGGGCGCATGAGCCTGTGTCGAGAGGAGCTTGGCTGTTATGGGAATCTACTGACCCTCTTATCTTAATGCATAATCAACTTATGTTTGCAAACACTAAACAGGGACATCTGTGAAAGCTTTCTCTCTCTCTCTCTCTCTCTCTCTCTCTCTCTCTCTCTCTCTCTCTCTCTCTCTCTCTCTCTCTCTCTCT
>CM076670.1:12845637-12875033 GCA_038496675.1 Rachycentron canadum
CTCTCTCTCTCTCTCTCTCTCTCTCTCTCTCTCTCTCTCTCTCTCTCTCTCTCTCTGAGAGTTTATCTGAGAGCTGTAGATAACTACAGATGTCTCCTCAGTTCCCAGGCTGCACTGGCACAGCTCTTCTCTGATTATATACAAATCAAAAGTTTCCATGTCACATTATACATTTCCTTATGTTGGTGTTGTGTAATGAATTATCTTGATTCCTCTCTTCTTCTGTGGTGTAGAAACAGTCATGTCTGAAGGAATGTGTTGTGTGATCTTCTTGCTGTTCTGCTGCATATTGTTTAACTTTGAATGAAGACCTTATTCTTCGCACTCAGGGATCTTCTGTGTAACAATCAGGGGTGAACAGTGAACAAAGTACATTACTTCCCCTGAGCACTATTTGCTTTTGTTAACTTGACTTGACTGTTACTCCACTATACTTAAAAGGCAATTATTGTACCTTTAATTCCACTATATTCCTATGAAATGGAGCAGAGCTTTTAGTCTGCTAAATACATTTTCTTTTATTTTGATGTATGCTGTGTTTGTCAAGCGAAAAAAGACAATCACAGCCAACTCCTACACTGTCACTCATGCAGTGCTGCTGCATTTTTGAGCAGCTCAATTCAGAGATCTAACAATGGCTATGTGAGATAAAGGCCAGAGCATTACAGCCTTTTTTAAAGTGCTTGTTTTTAAAAAAAAAATTGCTGTCCAATTTGAACTTTTAAACTTGCAGTGTGTTTACACAAAAAAATTGACTTTTCAATACTTAAAGGTCCCATATTTTACACTTATTTAAAGTGTTGATAAGAAAATTAAGGTAAACACTCAGAGAAACCAAATCCTGCCAGGTTGGCTGAGGGCGGTGACTGGTGTGACGTCACAAAATCACAGAAGTCCTGACAACTATTTTAAGGCTCAGTTTCTAAATTTAGGTAGCGTGATTCTCTCTGAACTGAGCACTTTGATACTTTCACAGTGTTGATTACATAACAACAAAAAAGACCTGCATTATAATCAGAGAAAACATGTGCACACTTTTATCCTATATGGGACCTTCAAGTGTTTTTGAAAGGAAATACTCCTGTGCTTAAATTCAAAAAATCTTTCATTTGTAATGGAGTAATATTTTACCTGCAACATCTATACTTTGACTCAAGTAATGGAGTTGTGTACTTTGTCCACCTTTGGTAATAAGTAGATACAGTTAGCTTTTTAACTGTATGTACAACCAGCTTTAACAAAAAACACTTTTCGCAAGAGCAGCTGTTTGATTGAAGTATGAGGAAATCTCTCTCTGTGAGTGCCTCAGTCTTAAGAGATCTTGAGAGATAACCCCACTCTGGTATCAATTTAGTCATAACTGATGTAGCGACATTTTCCCTGGCACGACCACAGAGCAGAGTCTGGAATTCAGCCTGACGGAGGAATATTGCCGTAACCACTTCTTGGTTGGCCTGCTGCTGAGAGAGGTGGCCGAGGCAGTGCAGCAGGGGCCCGAGGTGAGGCAGCTGGCCGTCGGCGCACTCAAGAATCTTCTCATCAAACACGCCATGGACGACCGCTACACAGCCTTCAAGGTGAGGGATAGAGGAAGAGGCTGATCGGAGGAACCTGATGAGACAAGCAGAAAGACAAAGAACAGAGGAGGAGTGAAGTACAAGGACATTAGTAGCACCTGGAAGACTTGGAAATGAGTCATAACTTGGTCATAACAATAGCAGACATTTCTTGACATTTCTAGTGTTCTCAAATATACAAAAATCTTAATGAGACATTTTGTCCATTATTAACCTAAAGATTGGGACCTGATCTAAAATACCACATGCAAATAGCACATGGGCTCAAATACCCTGGGCAGCAAGTCCCCGGTTTGACAGCAAAACAACCTTTTGCTGCATCTCTTCTCCCTGCATTTCCTGTTTGTCTCTGTCAACAATCTTGTTTCAAAATCTCAATTGGACACACATCTTTCCCCCAGGCAACAGATACCCCCTCCCCCAAAATTCCCTGCTGTTAACAAGCAGAGCCTGTGTGAAACAAAGCACCTGTTTTACCTAAGATCTTTGTTAAGCAAATGTACAATCAGAACCACGTTGTTTGGATGCAAGAAGAAAGTTAATGTTTGATGTGACACAAGTTTGACACAGGTCACGCTCTGCACATATGCTAAACTGTAGCTTAACGGCGTGTTCCCCCCACAGTGAGATAAAAACGTCTGTTATGCAAACAAGCTTGTGTTTCGAGTGCAGGCGCCATCGAGAGCAGCTGAGCACAGATATGCTTTTGAGTACACAGTCTCCTGTGTGTGTAACCATGATGTCTGCCTCTATAACTTCGTGAATTCATATGTTTAATCTGTGCATTTGTTACCAAATAGTTCATCCAGTCATGTTGAATGTTTCAGAACCAGCAGACCAGGATCTGTTTGCTCTACCTGCCCCTGTTTGAGCTGCTCTACCAGAACTTGAAGCAGCTGTCTGCCCAGCCACACACCTCCAGCCCTGGCCTCGGCCTCAATGTGAGTCCCTGTGCAACTCTGGACTGTCTCAGTGGGATTGCGGTTGTTGACTGCTGTCAAAAGACTTGTTGTGCAGGCTGTTGTCTACTCCCTTTGAAATATGTTTATAACATTAAATTATCAAGATTACAAATTAGCTCCTCCATGTGTGAAATTTTGATCTTCCACCTGCACATGATTGAGAATCAGTCATGGCTTGAAATATTGTTCTTTTAATTGTGTTATGAAAAAGATACTTAAACACGACCAGATGGCAGAATTCTGTTTAACTCAGCATCTGTAAAATATAGACGTGCGTGTGTCTACACTGGTTGTTAAGATGCAATGCAAATATTAAGTGGTGCCCTTTGCTAGGTGTAAATGTGTGGTCTGCACATCCTGAGCACTCAGTGTTTTCACTTCCTCCATCTCGTGGCTGTCATTGTCCAGGGCTCCAGAGATGACCTTATATCAAGCAGCTCCACGGACAGCAGGAGAATCAGCACAGCGATTGAGAAAGACCACGGTTAGTCCGGGACGGCGGAAGCTGCACCACACATATGGGATCTGGCCTCTTCCTGTTTATACATCATCCATTATCATCACCACACAGGGCCCTCGACACCATGGCTGCGCAACAAATTTTATGCAAAACACATCCATTAGGCAGCACTCTGCTTGAAAGCAGCAGCTGTGCACCAGACATGTGCCACAAAGGCGAGGATGTACAGAGTTGTTTATTTAGCATTTGCCACTGCATACTTGGTGGTCATACAATGATGGCGACCTTTCAATTTGAATTTGCTAGCGACATTAGTTGTAAATCACCACAGACAATGACCAAGGGAAGTCTGGGAAAGAAAAAATCTGTACAACCTCAGTCTTTTCACATGACTGATGAGCTGTGTTGTTTTCACTTGAAAATTTTTGGTGCTAAATATTTAAGTAAAATATAAATGATCTAGTCTTGCCTTTCCAAGTTCACAATGAAAATGAAATAAACAATAGTTGAAAACAAATCTATCCTGACCACACACATTTCCCATGATGCAGTTCAATAGCCTCTTTTCCCTGGTGGCATAATGCGGGTTGTGTTCTCAGACTCCTCGAGGCTCCTCCATAACCATAGATGTTGTGAAAATGTTTCACGGATCTCCCTGTGTAAAATCCGCAGAGTTCCCACTTAATGAATGATTTATCAAGAGAGAGCTGTTTATTGGCCAGATATCATGTTAACAGAAAGAACTTCCAGCCACATATACAGAACATAAAGTGTCTGCTTTTGCACCCAAGATCAACCTAAAGTTATTATTGTGCCCGGGAGAGCATTTGCAAATTTGCAAACACCTAATTGTGCTGATTTGAGTCCAAACTTATATGACTGCACTGTGTTGGCCTCAGGTCTGCCAGCTCAAAATGGCCATGTTGTGAGGAGAGAGGACTCCAGGGGCTCTCTGTTTATGGATCCAGGAACACCAGACAGCATTGAGGTGAGTGTTTTCCCATCTGCCGACCCACTGTCAAACATTCCCCACTCTGTCAATCATTTTTTTACAACTCTTGATAACTGGGGTAAAAAACTGTTAGTCTCCAGAGTGTATTTTCTGTCTCTGTGATGCTTGTGGGCGGTGTTGTAGTGTCCCGTCAATGTGAGGTGCCTGCTAACGCTAAGCCAATATGACTGTTCCTGCTCTACAACTGTGGCACAGTAAATACGGCAACTAAAATTGTAGTTGCACTTTATTAATCTTCATTTAACACATGCCAAAGCAACTATTATTGTATTGTTATGTCTTTTGATCTGGGCCAACCACACTGACTGACACCACATGTTATTTACTGGGAGACATGGACACATGGTCATATTTAGGGATAGGCTTATTTTTTTTTGTTGGCAAACACACCAGACCAGACTTTTTCATGTTACTTGGTGTGATTCCAGGGCTGAGTGCACATTCACTGTCTGGTCACACACCCAGATGTTAAATATAGACAGACTGAAGTGGATTATTCATTATCTGTGTACATACAAACTAGTAACACTTTTCTGTACACCGTCTTTGGTTTATTGGAGCTGATGATTTCTAATACAACAGGCTAAGTAAACCGTCTTTTATTGATGCAGCTGTAGGTCAACTCAGGCCACACTATGCTAATCCTTAGCCTGCAGTTATCTTTGCTTGTATCAAAATGCAAACAATTTAAAGGTCCCATATTGTATAAAGGGAAATGTCCACGTCTTTTCTTCGATTATAAAACAGGTCTAGGTCTACATAAACACTGTGAAAGTATCAAAGGTCTCAATCCACAGAGAAATGCTCACACCCTGTATTCAGAAACTGAGCTTTGAACCAGCTGTCACGACTTCTGGAGTTTTGCAATGTCACAACAAACCACTGTCAAATTTGCCTTGGCTCATAAATTATCCTCATTTCTGCTGGTTGTTTCTTCTTATAACATGAAACATTTTATTGCACCAAATGTGTTTTCATTTGTTTCTGAAAATAGTCCCTGATAATTTCATTGTAGAGTCTTTTGTGTAATGTCGTTTGTGTAATGTTGACAAATCAGCGCAGCTATTTTAGAGCATTGAGGGGAGACCACTGAGACAAAAAGGAAAAGATGTTTTTCAGAATCAGAGTCAGAGTCTGGTTTATTATTAGGTATTAGTATTAGTATAAAATAAATGAAATAAAAAATATGAACAAGATTAAACAAGCAAGAACTGCAGGACAGATGACTAAAATATAAAAATGTAACAATAATATAAAATATTTACAATAATGATGTGTAAAAATATTGTAGAAAATATAAATGTGATAGATCCGCAGCCTCCTGCTGATGTTTAATTTCTTTAACGTGTCATACGTGGAACAAATAACCAAAATAGCTTCTTGTCTAATAACATAGCATCCATGAAAACAAAAATATTGAATAAATCCACACAGTCAAGTGACTGTTCATTCTCTAACTGTGCTGTATCATCTCATCTATCCTGTCCCGTTTTTATTTCAAAGTAAAGTTTATGATTGTAAACTTGGAGATTTTGCTGAATGCAAAACAGTAATTCTCTTCAGCTGTATCAGGTTGTCTGAACCATGAAATTTGTCCCATAACATCTCACCAGTGAGTGTACATCTTTGTTTGTGTTGAACTTTCCTGCAGCTGCAGAGACGTGGCTCCACCATGAGCAGCAGTCCCATGCCCCCCATCGGCAGACTGGGACAGTATGAGATCAAAGGCCTCCTGTTCTCCTTCCTGCACATTGTCAAGACCTTGTCAGAGGGTCAGTAATGATCCATAGCCATGCAGCATAATTAGGCCTTCACTGACCATACACGGGATATGACATAACAATCCCCTCCTGCTATTTTGGGATGGAGCCCACGCAAAAACTTGGCTCAGCTTTACTACATGAACAATAAGCCATGCTTCCTCCATCGAGGACATGCAGTTGATTTAGCTACATGGCTCCTCTAAAATCAACAGGAACTATTTATTCAAAGCTTGATAAATGTCTGTAAAGAAAACAATATGCATATTTGCTTTCTGTCTTTCCACAGACACTCTCATGGCCTACTGGAATAAAGTCGGCCCTCAAGACATCATGAACTTTCTCAGTTTGCTTGAGTGAGTAGTCAAAATGGCCTGTTGTAACTCATTTTATTCTGCATGTCTGTATATGTCATTTAAATGCCTAGTCATTTGGTTTCATATTTACTTTTTACTGTTTATACATTGAGTTTCGAATTATAGAGACCTGTCTCTGCAACCAAACACATGTATTACACACTTCACTAACACTGTCTGCAGGGCTGATTTACCAAAACTGAATAACTGAAACATACTAGGTCAGAAAAATAAACGCATCCATGCACACGTTCCCTGCTCCAGCTAATATATATCTTTTTGTTTCTGTTCTGCAGGACCTGTCTGGTTCAGTTCCGTTACATTGGAAAGAGGAGCATTGGCAGGTGAGCACGCTGGTCGTGATTGTCGTACCTGTCTTGTGTGTCTGAAATCTGAAAAGCAGACGAGTTTAGTTAAACTCAGAAGAAGCACGATTCAAAGTTGTCTTGGCTGACTTTATAGAAATGTTGCCGTTGATTGGTTAATCATTATATCCCTCATTGTTTCTGCAGGTCAAATATTCTGTGTTAAGTGTTAAATTTAATAGATTCGACATCTGCAGCTTAGTTAGAAAGTTTCAGCAGCTGAGACAAGACAGATAAATGCACTCTCTCTCTCTCTCTCTCTGGATGTATTATTCACATAGGAATCAGGACGTTTGCGTGTCGAAGCTGTTCTCCTCAGACAGGAAGTCTCAGACCATGCCAGCCATGCGCTGCAACCGAGCCAGTCTCATGCAGACTAAGATACACCAGTTCAGCACCATGGAAGCCTCGCTCACTCTAAATATAGGTAAATGCACAACTACACACACCAGTTAATGTAACAGGCAAGAAGACATGATGCATGGAGTCTAAAAAATAAAAAAGTTCTTTTTAGGAAATCTGGACTAATAAAAATTTTATAAAGACAAACCCAACAGGAAATCTTTCAATCCATCCATCCATTATCCTTACCACTTATCCATGCAGGGCCACAGGGGGCTGGAGCCAGTCCCAGCAGACATTGGGTGAGGGCGGGGTTCATCCTGGACAGGTCTCTAGTCTATTGCAGGGCTGTTATCTAGATCACAGAGAAAAACAACCATTCACATTCACGTCTGTGGGCAACTTAGTTACCAAGTGTCATTGATATCCTTGGACTGTGGGAAACCAGACACCCTGAGGGAGCCAACACTTGCACAGGCAGAACAAGGAAACTCCACACAGAAGGGCCCCAGGCCAAGGATTCAAATACACGATGTTCTTGCTGTGAGGCGCCACCTAACAGTAAATGTTGTCCCTAAAAAATCTTCTTATCGTGACTGTAGAGAAAAACATTATTAGTCTTTGTGGCTGGCTTATGTTAGGATGTGGCCACAGAAGCCTAGTTAATCTTCCATAATCAGGCTTGTGCGTTACTGAGAGGTAGACATGCATGGTGAGCTGTTGTAACTAGAAACAATGGCCAACATTGAGGTATAACACTGAGCTTGTAGCTGAGACACAGATGCACTTGCTGGATGCACTTTTTCTAAGTGGCCTTAACAGATATATTATATCATCTCAAAGGCCCCTGTGAGCTTAATGTAACGGAGTCATCTGTGCCATCAACGTTACACTGGCTAAAATCCACACTGAGACTTGATGCTCGCAGCATATGGTGTTGACTAATTCTGCATACGCCATTTAGATCTTAAGTTGTTTGGAAGGGGATTCAGTTTGGAGCAGGACCGTGACTCTGAGTCTGCAACAGGAATGTGATGTGGCTCAGACTCTAGATCTCTGTAAGAAAACACACTGAAGCCACTGTAAAGCTTGGCTTACATCTTCATCTCTGTACATTTAAGGGCTTTGCTGCTTGGGAAATTTTGCTCAACTGACAAAGGTTATTTGTGTCTGCTATAGTCTGCGGTGTTGCAGTTCCTATTTTCATTTATTTTAATGAGAAACAGCAAGTTATTAATGCCCACAACAAAAAAACATGTTTTATCCCCACTTAGATTATATCAAACAAGAGTTAGTGAGTCAGATTTTTCTTTTAAATGAGCAATCAATTTCAGTAAACAATGAATATTTTTGTCTGAATGATTTTAAAATAAACAAAACAACACAGAACAGAACAGACATCGGCAAGAGCAATCTTGGTCCCTAAACACAACGTGGTAATCATCAGAAATGAGTGATGAATATGTTCTTCTGCGCAATGTCAACATTTCCCTATACTGTGTCCTGGTGTGTGTGTGTGTGTGTGTGTGTGTGTGTGTGTGTGTGTGTGTGTGTGTGTGTGTGTATGTGTGTGTGTGTGTGTGTGTGTGTGTGTGTGACTGTGTGTGACTGTGTGTGTGTTGTTTTAGGGACGGGGCCATCAGAAGCAGAAATCCACCATCAGGCTCTGCTAGAGGGCAACATTTCCACTGAGGTCTGCCTGAGTGTCCTGGATGTCCTGTCGCTTTTCACACAGTGCTTCAAGGTCAGCGTGCACAAACACATACACACGCACGCACACACACACGCACACACACACGCACACACACACACACACACACACACACACACACACTCAAAACAAACCTATATTGTCTCAAATGTCATTAAAACCCTCAAAGGTGTGTGTATGTGCACTGTAGCATGGGTTCAACATTGTTAAATTTGTGTGTACATACACGTGTGTGTGTGTGTGTGGGGGGGGGGGCTTAGGTGTGTAGTCTATAGTAATAACGTAAGAATAACAAAGTGACAAAAACAAGTGTGTGTGTGTGTGTGTGTGTGTGTGTGTGTGTGTGTGTGTGTGTTTGTTTGTCAGACCCAGCTACTGGACAGCGAAGGTCACAACCCCCTGATGAAGAAGGTGTTTGACGTTTACCTGACCTTCCTCAAAGTCGGCCAATCAGAAGCCGCCCTCAGACACGTGTTCGCCGCGCTCAGGGCTTTCATCAACAAGGTATACTGGCGCGCTTGATCATACAGACACGCTTAAATTCTTCTTATTATTTTCTACTTGTTTGTTTATTTTTGGAAAACAAACAAAACTCCCACACACTTGTCCGGCCTACGTGTCATTCTCCCTGTCATTCTCTCACGTCCTGCCAATAATAACATTCTGCACTATTTTAAGAAACTGTGCCCTGTTGAAGTATAGTCACTGCTGAGAAAGAAGATGCCAGAAGATGTACTCAACAAATATGTCTTTTGTCCTGTTGTATTGGTGCAACTGCCGCCTGCATTCCACACGCGTGCCCTTATTGCTCTCAATTATCTGTATTTTTGGAGTGACATATTCATTAGGGAGCAGAAGCGCGCTTCAACAAGACTTCCTCAAAAGCGGGACCACCCACTTCCAGAGTGGTATCCTCTGATACCATCAGCATGTTCTGGCATGTTTTCTTCAGAGTGTGAGAGATTTCTGCAGACTCACAGGCTGTTAGAAACTCCCTGGCGTAGCAAATCCTTGCCTAAACAATCCCGTTCTTAACACGCAGGCACAGGGAAAACATGCAAACTCCACACAGAAAGGCAACAGTGTTAAGCGGCATGCCACCCCCATCATTTTCCAATAGTGACTCACCAGTGACACTCACCACCACCTATTAACCAGCATGAAACGAAACAAAAGAATAAGTAACTTATTCATCTGTACCGCAGTGCTTGAGTTTTGTCCAGATTTACACACACGTCAACCCTAAAAAAAAATCCCATATACTCTCAAGGTAGACCTTCATGTCTCCTTCGAAGACAAATCAGGCCTAGGTTCTATATTAATACAGTTAAGGTATCAAAGGTCTCAGTCCACATTGAAATGCTCACATCCTGTATTCAGAAACTGAGCCTTTAAACCAGCCGCCAGGACCTACAATCTGACCTTGCAGGAGTGTTTACCTGAAATCTGCTATATTTTTATTGGATTGATCAGGAGCTCCAGAAAGAAGTATGAGAGTGCTGAGATAGATTTTGATCCTTAAAACCACAAACATATCTTCTTATGGACATAAACACTTCACTGGGACAATGTAAAATATAGGCTCTTTAATTTATACAGGGAGGTCTGTTGAGAGCACTTCACTGTCTCTTACATGGACATGGATATATTTAAAATGAAATGGTGACAGGCAGAGAAGGGAAGTTGGGAAGTCTAAGTAAAGTCATTCTTTTCTCACAAATGTGTGAAATGCATCAAGGTATTGCTGTAATACACTGAAACTGTGGAGGAAGTATCTAGCATATTGTGCAAGACCTCATAATACCTGAACTGACCTGATAAAGTAAAAAGAGGAAACTCAGATAAAATAACATCTGCAATTAAAATTCAGTAAATGTTTTGTTCAAATTGCAGCATCGAACTTTGCCTGAATGGATTCTATCTTAAAAACATCTATATCAAGTGTATTTGGACATGCAATGAAAGATAAATACACATACTGATTTTCCTGTGACTGACCTAGTATTTATAACAAAAACAGCAACAACGTAGGGTATTTACAGGACAGTCTGAACTGTAAAGTGTTTCTGACTCACACAGTCACTGTCACTTCCCTCTTTTCCCCCCTCCATACTTACAGTGTTTTCTAATCCCGTCCCCCACCCACAATCTGACCTTTAATACACTAACATGTTGTCCCGTCAGTTCCCGTCGGTGCTGTTTAAAGGCCGTGTGACGCTGTGCGAGGCCCTGTGCTGCGAGGTGCTCAAGTGCTGCGTCTCCAAGCTGGGGTCCCTGAGGGCCGAGGCGTCGGCCCTGCTCTACCTGCTGATGAGAAACAACTATGAGTACACCAAGAGGAAGACCTTCCTACGCACACACCTGCAGGTAAAGCCATACTGTCAACACACTTCATTTTCTGTTACCAGCACTTATGCAGCCTGTCGTTTACGTTTGACCTTTAGTCTTTTTTTTTATCCACATGGACTTTTCTGGCTACTTCAGTTGCTTTCATAACGAGGGTGAAGAACGTGAGAGGGTGTTTAAACACAGATGGCCCACTGTGTTTCAAAGTTTCCGGCTCTTATGCTAACACAGTAGCAGAAATCTGTCCAGGTTTCCATTAGCTCACACTGGGCTCTGCATGTAATATTTATCTTGGTTTCTCCTCCTCTTATTTCTTTCTCTCCTCTCCATCCGCCTTATCATCCCTTTGCTCCAGATCATTATTGCAGTGAGCCAGCTGATCTCTGACGTGGCGCTGACTGGCAGCTCGCGCTTCCAGGAGTCGCTCTCCATTATCAACAACTTTGCAAACAGTGACAAGGCCATGAAGGTACGGCAGACGTCAACAGACTCACTCTGACAGCTCTGAATCCGACTTAATTAAACTCAATTAACACCAAAGTCATATAATACATACATACATACATACAGGTTAATCACTGGTGACATTTATTCTACTGCAGCTGAGTGAGGTGATTGGCCAGTGCTCACGTGTGCAAACGTGGGACTTTTGTAACAACAACACACACTAAAACTGAACACGGCCAATTTAAACCCATCATCACAAACTGTGTTCTGCCGTTGTTTGTTCAGTATATTTACTGTATTTATTCAGTTTTGATTGTTGAAATTGACAACAGGTCGTCTACGATTGAAATAAAGGTTAAATGAATCCTCCCCTCAGACCAGCAGCTGGATCCCATTTCTGATCCACTCTGCTCCTGACGTGAGATTAAATCTCTGTTTGTTTACACTGTAAACATAAAGTAAGGATAATAGATGACTGATTCTCGTTAAAGAAGGAGTTTAGAGGGTCAGTGTTGGTTTGGCTTAACAGATTTATTTCAACTACTATGAAAATACAATGAAATTAAAGGCACAAAATGATGACAAAATGTCTTTTTCTTAGAGCGAGGATGAAAAAATGTCAACATAACTATGATTATAGATGTGAACATGCAAGATACAGAACAACCATGAGATACTTTGATGGATGGGATGATGCCCAAAGGAAAATTTCACTGTCAAAGCAGTTAAAATTATATGTACGTGGACATGGACACCTTGGTCTGTGAGCTGGCGTTTTAAAACCTCTAGTTTGTAATTTGGGCGTCAGCCATCTTGTTTTTTTTTTTTTTAAACCAGGAGAAACATTATTTGGAGGAGAAGGTTATAGCTGAGGAGGAGTGAGGGGTGGATCTGTCCTGCTCTGTACTCTATCCTGATTGTGTGGTACAGTCTGTCAATCACACTGTAGCCACACCCTAATCCATACACTGCTTTATGGTCTATTTTCCTCTAAATGGCACCATCATTTAAAAAAAAATTAACATTATTTATTGAAGACTTGAAACTAGAGACTGAGACCATAAACTCAAAAAAATTTACTGAGCTAATAAATCAAGTGAGAAGTAGGACCAGTTTCCCACAGACTTCAATACAATCTGACTTTTTACAACCAGTGGAGACACCTTCTGATGGTCATTAGATAGAATGAAGGTTTAAGGCTCTTCAGCGTTGGCTTCACTTTACAGACCCAGAGTCTACGTCCACTTTTATATGCAGTCTATTAAATGAACCAGTGTTTAGGTGGATTATAGAGATGCATTATTATGGGGTCTGATTGCACTGGGTAGGAGTGACTGTAATATTCCCTTACAGAGTAGGGTTGTTGTTGCCTGCACTCCAGCACTCCACAGCAAAGACAATGCTCACATTACAATCTCATGGGATAATTATCGCCGTTTGTATCACCATTAAACAGTTACAAACACCTGTGCATGAAAAAAATATACAACAAAATAAAATATATGGGTAAAAAAAGAAGCACATTTGTGCTTTTTTATCTAGATGTTTTACAGTAACACAATAACATCACTAATAATATACAAAATGACACTTGTGCACATCAGTCTGTTGCTCCTGTGCATGCTGGGAAGCTTTCCTACATGCTTTCCTCCTATAACTACAGTCATATAAGTTCTGCTCATGACTTGATCCGCAAATGTTGTTGAGCACATGGTTTCAAGATAATTAAACAAATCACTGCACTGAAAGAACGATTAGCAGGATGAGCACTGAAGCTTGATTTTAGCCTGGTTGGATTGTTGAAGCCACATTTAAAGAATATGACCATGGCTTTCTTTCTTTTATTAAATATGTTCCATAGCTTTAAAAAGGCTGTCTTTGTTTGCTCTCCTCTGCCTGATGCAGTCTACGGCGTTCCCCTCAGAAGTGAAGGGTCTCACCAAGCGGATCCGCACAGTGCTGATGGCCACGGCCCAGATGAGAGAGCACGAGAAAGACCCAGAGATGCTGCTGGACCTCCAGTACAGTCTGGCCCGGTCCTACGCCAGCACCCCCGAACTGAGACGGACCTGGCTGGACAGCATGGCCCGAGCGCACCTGAAGAACGGGGATCTCTCTGAGGTATCACTTTATGTCATATTACATTGTTCTGTCTCTCTCTATCTTTTATTGACCTGTGTTGAGATAACTGCCTCTCTCTTAGACATCTTTGCATATTTTCTGTGGCTTCGGGTTTCATTTCTCAGTTTCTGATTCGATTGTATAGGGAGGTCTGTTGAGAGCATTTCACTGTCTCTTGCATGGGCATGGAAAGACATAAAATGAAATGGTGACAGGCAGAGAAGGGGAGTTGGGAAGTCTAGTAAATTGCACAAAAAATTTAAATTTTGCAAAAAGTAATTTTTTCTCACATATGTGTGAAATGCGTCAAGGTATTGCTGTAATACACAGAAACTGTGGTCTGGACCATATTATGCCAGACCTCATATTACCTGACCTGACCTGATAAAGTAAAAAGAGGAAACTCAGAAAAATAACATCTGCAATTAAAATTCAAGTAAATTTCTTTGTTCAAATTGCAAAATCAAACTTCCACGTTTTGATTCTAGTTTCAAGTGGATTCTATCTTAAAAACATGAACAACAACAACAAAGTACTGCACATTTCAACCAGTCGTTGGATGTTTGTCTATAGTATTTAGCATCAGTATCAGTTTAGTATCAACCATTAAGCAGATAAGTCAAGTCATTTTATTTTTGTGCCGCTGCCACAGATGTTTGATTTTACTTATTAGGAAATAGTTTCAGCACGCTGCAACTTTTTTTGGATTGTGGTTGGGATGTAGGATGTGATTTCCATTTTTTCATGGGAAACCTTTTGATCCTGTCCAGTGGGAGGTCGAGTTTGACACACAGCTGGAAACTGTGTGGTCCAGCTGACATACTATTAGCCTGAGTTTATTTGTTTTTGATCAAAGCAAGACAAGCATATCTCACAAACAGAAAAAAACACAATGGCATGACAACTAATCTGTCCTCTAATCTTTTAGTTTTAATTGATCCCTTGTGTTTATTTTGTTTTAATTAAAGAGCTGTTTGTATATACTATATAGGCAACGTCAGCATTAGCAGCCATTTGCTTAACGGTCTCGAAGACACGTTGCAAATTCACGATCATTCATTCCTTTAACAGTTGGAAAGCAACTTTCTGCTTCTATTTCTATCGGAAGTTAGCATGCTAGCCAGAGCTAGCACCGACCCCGTCGGCCCCTCTCATCACTTTCCGACAGTGAGTCACTGTTGGGTTCAGTCCGCCCCGAAGTGTTCGCTGCTCAGAGGGTGTGTTTGCGCCTCTTTTATTGGAAAAACAATGATGCCTGAAGCTCCTGTCAATCCCAGCGCTGGCAATGTACCAGGAGCAAAACTTATGAAAAGCTCCTGTGACGGAAAAAAAATAAATAAATAATTAAAAATAAAGAAAAACAATTTTAAACTGGTCATTGTTTAATTGAAAGGAGACAATAAAACAATTTTTGAGCTAAATTCACCAGACATAAAATGTATATATATATATATTCATACTGCGTGTGTGGATGTGTTGGATAAGAGAAACAGGAGGGGAACAGATGACGTTTTTACTTGGCAGCTTTCAAGCCTAAGTACATGTTGTTGCTTCAGAGGTGTTAAGCTGTCAGTTGAATAAATGAAGGTGTGGCTTGTATGTACACATGAGTCAACAAGTAACAGGTTTAATATATAAAAAGTTCACACAATAGATCTTTCTGAATGAATCAGCCACAGTAATGACTGATCCCTCAGTAAAGCTGAGGGATTAGTCATAGTGGCACCATTTACTCCGACTCTGTTTTCACGTTTCAGTTGTGTCACTTGTGTTGTTGCAACCCTTGCTGCAGAACGTTCACTAAATCTTGTTGTTTTTGTTGTTGTTGTTGTTTTCTCCCCTCCACAGGCGGCCATGTGTTACGTTCATGTGGCTGCATTGGTGGCAGAATACCTGCACAGGAAAAGTAAGGCCCTGAACTCATCTACACCAAACACCTCTCCATTTGTTGCCTACATGTCTACTGTAATTGAACACCGCAGCAAAGTGTGCACTGTTGGCTGAGATAAAATAATAGTTTGAGGTAGTTTTGAGGAAGGACATATTTGTATAAGTAGTTAAACTACATACCTGACAGAGCCTATGAGGATGTAATTACAGACCATGCACATACCAATACAATACACACAACTTTCACAAGGAAGCAGTCACACTCTTCATAGTATTGTAATCCTCCAGGACAACTTGCCTACACTGGTGATATAAAACATCCCAGCTTGTCCACTGACTGTTGTTAGAAACAGCATCCAAACACTCCTCAGACTGATATCATTGGACCACCACAGTGACATGTAGCAGAAACAAAGCCACGTACTACTGTTTATTTCATGGTCATTTTTATCTAATGCAAAACTTGCTGTGGAATAATCCTCGAAACAAATGTGACACTGTTCTGTCTCTGAGGTGTGTCAGTGAACAAAGAGGTTTGAGCTGCAGTTAGCGACAGCACAGTCATCTCTTAAAAAAAAAACAAACAAACAAAAAAAAAACAAAAAACTGTTTAACATTAAGACCTAGGCAGCAGCGTTTATACAGTGGCTTTCATTATGTGATTTTTTTTTGGATGTTAAAATAAACCAGCTGCTGCACCCTCAAAACCCACACAATGAAGTGCAGCGTTTGGTTGATTCATTCCCCTTTAGACGCGTGAAGCAGCTTTTGAACTTGTCATTGGTGTCGTTTTATCAGAGCTGTTCCCCAGTGGCCTCGCAGCCTTTAAGAAGATCACCTTGAATATCGACGAGGAAGCTGCCATGAAGGAAGACACAGGAATGCAAGATGTCTATTACACTGAGGTGTGATTATCTGCACATAATTTGTTTTCTTGTGCTAGATGTTCTGAAGTGACAGAAAATGATGTGATATTTAGGAAGTCCCGATTTGACCTTGTATACAAAACATCTGGTTTGATTGACATTAAATTTTCTCCTTATTAGGGCTGGTGTCAAAACACAATACTTCTTTGCTAGTGATCAAAATGTGCCTGTGTATACACCGAGTATCAAAAACTGTCAAGTAGCAAATGCCTTGGATGTCTTGCAGATTCATAGTTGTTGTATTTACTTGTTCTTTATTTAGATACTTACTAATTTAAAGGTCCCACATAGTCTTAAGTTGAATGTCCATGTCTTCTTTGATTATAAATCAGATCTAGGTTCTATATTAATATTGTGAAAGTATCAAAGGTCTGAGTCCACAGAAAAATGCTCACAGCCTGTATTCAGAAACTGAGCCATAAAACCAGCCATCGGGACTTCTGAAATTTTGTGATGTCACAATGAAGCAGTCACAGCCCTCAGCCACGCCCCCAAGCCCAGCCCACCTTGACCCACCATCCAGCCATTGCCGGATTTGACTTCTCTTGAGGGATTTACCTGAAATCTGCTATATTTTTATTGAATCACTCAGGAAATAGTCAAAGAGGCTTAGGTCCTCTCTTCTGATTGGCTTTTTAGTTCTTAAATCCGCAAATATATCTTCTTATGGATATCAACACTTCAAAATAAAACACAGGAAATGTGGAAAGTATGGACCTTTAATCCAAAATTCTATCCACTTTTAGGAAGTCTTGGTCGAACACCTTGAGGTCTGCGTGGAAGCGCTGTGGAAAGCTGAACGCTATGAGCTCATCACGCACATCGCCAAACTCATTATCCCCATCTATGAGAAGCGTCACGAGTACGAGGTACAGTAGCAAAAAGCCGACAGCCACAGATGTCATACATATCGCCAGTGCGTTTGACATTGTCATGCTTATGATGATCAAATATCTATGCGTGTTCACATCCACAGGCAATTTAAACAGCCTAATCTTTATGGGTTTGGTGTATTTGAGGAAACAAGCAAATGCAGGGTATGATGATAGTGAGACTTGTACGGCAGGTCCCTGGTTTAACTCCTGGCCGGTCAGGCTGCTTATCTCTCCCCCGCTCTCTCTCCACTTTCCCCGTCAAATAAAGACATAAAAAATGCCTCAAAACATTTTGTAAAGTGTGGACTGCTCTGTGTTTATCATCTGTTTGTCTGCTGGAATCTTGACGCATACACACATCCCTCCCTTCCCCACAAGAAGAAATCATTCTTCTTGTGACAGCTTGAATTTATATCTTGTATCTGCAAATGCCATGTACAAACATAAATATTACAAATGTGCGTATCACATCAGTATTTGCCAGGTAACACCTCTGCGGTCAGAGTGTTAAAAGACCTATACAATAAGGTGGAAGTGCAGACTTCCACTCTTGTGTTTTACAGAAGTTTTCAGAGCTGTTTCAATTAACAAAAACCATAGCTCAAATCTGATCCCTGTTCTGTTTCTCCAGAAACTAAGCCGACTGTATGACACTCTGCACAGAGCTTATAACAAGATAATGGAGGTGATTCAATCAGGCCGCAGGCTGCTCGGGACATACTTCAGAGTGGCTTTTTATGGACAGGTGAGCAACTCCAGGGCATCTTTTGGTGAAGGCGCAGTTGAAATAATTAGCTCCCAACCTAAATGGGTTGTCTTCCTCCAGCTAACTTCTCTTGTCATATATGGAACTGGTGTGTGTTTTGCGCAGGGCTTCTTCGAGGAGGAGGATGGGAAGGAATACATCTACAAAGAGCCCAAACTCACTGGCCTGTCTGAGATCTCTCAGCGGCTGCTCACGCTCTACGGCGAAAAGTTTGGGCCGGAAAACGTCAAGATAATTCAGGACTCCAACAAGGTGCCGTAGATTTGTTCTAAAATAGCTGTCAGGTGTGTTTTCTGACTTTGTATGGCAGGTTTCTGTCAGAAGTCAGAAATGACAATAAGTCATTTGGCATTACTATCCCCGCTCTTGTGTTGATTTAGAAAATATTATTTGTCCAACATAATGTTGGAAAATGGTGGTTTATTTCCTGTGGTGTTACTGCAAGGTCTCTGCTGACAGACTAAAGAGGTTTTGTTTCTCGCTACTACTCAACTCTAACCTTGAGTCAGTGGAGGACGATGAGGCATTATGTGTCAGGCAGCCGAATGCAGACATGACACACTAGAAGCTGGGAATATTAACTCTTTATAGAGATGTTGAAACTGTCTTTTGGATGACATTTTCATGATTCGCATTCAACAATTTGATTTAACCCTCTTGAATCTGTAACTGCTCTCCCAGCATGCAATGCTTCGCACACATATGTAATTATTTACCGCTCCTCGCGCAGGTAAACCCTAAAGACCTGGACCACAAGTTTGCCTACGTCCAGGTGACATTTGTCAAGCCGTACTTTGAGGAGAAGGAGGCGCCGGAGAAGAAAACAGACTTTGAGAAGTGCCACAACATCAACCGCTTCGTGTTTGAGACGCCGTACACGCTGTCGGGCAAGAAGCACGGCGGGGTGGAAGAGCAGTGCAAGAGGAGGACCGTGCTCACAAGTACACAAAATACACTCGCACCCACAAAGGCTTTGCTGTAGCGCTTGATATTTAGGGCTCTGTTTTAACAGTCCAAAGTGCACAGTGTAAAAATGCATTCAGGGTGTGTCCACATCACTTTTAATAGTGGAAAAATGTACCAGGCACATGGTTGTAAAGGGCTTGTAGTAAGTCTCTGAATGAATCATTGGAGTGTTTTGGGTGCAACGTGCCATATGTCAATCAGGCAAACATCTCCCATTACCTTTAAAGGTGAAGGTTTGCTTGGATTCCTATTATAATGGTTAACACAGAATTCGATTGTGTTTGCGGTCAGTTGATCACACATTGTGACTGAGCACGCGCTTCATAACACGGGGCTGAGCTAATCAATGTGCAGCTCTGCCAAGAAGTAACAGCACAAATCACAATGTATAACATCTCCTGTGTTGCGTCAATGATTGTTTGTGCTGTAGCGGAGCAATCCAACAAAAGTGTAGCTGATGAAAAGGACACACTGTGGCACACTCTGCTTGTGTGTAACAGGCTGAGTGTGTGTATGTGCTCTTTTGATAATGCGTATTTAAAATAACAAGAAATGCTGCACCGCTGACCTAAGATCAGGTTTTTGCAAGTCATGTGCTTGCCACTGTCTGTAGATACCAATACACCCACAATGCTGATTGCAGCTCATGATAAGACCGACACGTACGCTCAGTTGGTCAAATTTATCATTTAAATGATGTGGGCACTGGACAGGACAACAACAATGACACAACAACATTGCTCATGGGAAGCTGAGTCCCTGATAGCTTCACTGAACCTGCAGGAGAAACTTGCAGTGATGCAGTTTTTGTTTTATCTTCTTATCACATTAATGTGCTTTTTTCTGTTTGAACCCCTCATGCCACATCCATGCGTGCAGGGCTGTGAACGTCTAAATGGGAGTAAACATTACAACAGCTGGTCACTGTAGCAAGTGGCAGCTGGATGTTAGGATCCCTGCCTATTCAAGCATCTACAGCTTATCTCACACTATCAACAAGCACCCTCAAACACTGTTATTGTCTCTTGTTAAGATAATACGTGCAGGGCTCATTGTGTGTAGCTGTTACCAAGAGAGACAACACTGTATACACTAAAGAGCAGGAAAAACAACAGATGCTTTTGCTCATTTTTTTCTGCTTGTTTACTGATATTCAAACCATTTATACAGTGTGCTTCTGTCATCACATCTGAAGATGACACAGAGACACATACTCAACCAGTTTTGCCTTCCTTTCTCATGTCATCAACTCTCCAGCTGCCAACGCCTTCCCATACGTAAAGAAGCGGGTGGAGGTGGTGGGGGAGAAGCAGGTGGAGCTTAAGCCGGTGGATGTGGCCATAGACGAGATGAAAGCGCGAACAGCGGAGTTAATCAAGCTGTGCTCCAACCAGGAAGTGGACATGATCCAGCTGCAGCTTAAACTCCAGGGCTGTGTGTCTGTGCAGGTAAAAGGTTCAAGTCACTCAAGGGACAGCAAATCTTTAAAGGATCAGTGGTTGAGCACCAGGATATAGAGATATGGTTATCTTTTTTTGGTGTTAGTATGCCTACAAACATTTTCCAACATGTCTTGCTGTAGGTGAATGCAGGTCCAATGGCCTATGCCAGAGCATTCCTAGATGACAGCAAATCCAACCAGTCTGGTAATAAGAAAGTGAAAGAACTCAAGGACATTTTCAGGTACCTTGTTCCCTCAAAACTAATGACCCTTGCTTTAACTATTCAGTATATTAAAAGAAAAAAAAAAAAGATTCCTTTGTAAATATTGCAGGCGTTTTGTGGAGGCTTGCAGCATGGCCCTAGACATAAATGAACGTCTGATCAAAGAGGACCAGTTTGAATACCACGAGGGACTGAAGGCCAACTTCAAAGAGATGGTGAAGGAGCTGTCAGACATCATCCACGAACAGGTAATGGAATTCTTTTGGTCCAAGTCCAGACATCTATGAAATGTTCTGAAGGGCGGACATTTATTTTTTAATTGTCCCACACCCTGACCTCATCACACCCAGGCATACGCCTTCTTTTGCACAGACTTGTTTTCTTTGTTTCGATCTGCCATTAGCTGCAAAGATCAGATACAAACCTTCTGCATGTTCACCTTACCACCCAACGCAGGGAACCCTCTCTTTGAAGTCATGTCAGAGTTTGTTAACCACAACAGACTTGGTTGAGGCCTCATCCTCATAATGATAGTCAGCCTGTAAAAAGAATCAAGATGTTTGAGTTTTTTGATATGATAGACATGTATGCAAGTTTGTCAGTGGTTTTCACTGGATTAAAAAACATTTTAAAAAATTCATTAGCAACATGAATTTTTACTAATTTTACTCAAGCTACCTGAACATGAATAAAACCAAAACTACCTGTATGGTTAGATCCCATCAGAGTGAAATGGACAGTATGTAACTTCTACTACTTCCAATGTGAACAACAACAAAGACAACGCTTGGCGATGTGAAGTCACGTGGGACCATGGGAGATGTTTTCTTCACCACGATATATTCAGTGTCGGCGCAACAAACAGACGGGGGGATTGTAACTGTTGAATACGCTGAATAAAGCAGGTTCGCATTCAAAGTGAGTGCTTCGCAGACACAGTTGGCCGTTAGGGGAGGGCTGGGAGATGAGACCGCCACTAACCTTTGTTATTTCTCATACATAACGATCCACACAGAGAAACAGAGTTAAGGAGTGTCACTTAAAAAAATTGTGTTGTACTTATGCAGTTCAGTGGACACAGGCAAATCAGGGAGGGGCTTGGAGCTAAAACTACCTAATGTTTGCTCATCTTGTTTTTCCCTGAAAAAGATCTAAATGTCCAATGATTAAAATCCTTCATCTGGTTAAAATACATTGTTAAAAACAGCCAAGGTGTAAAAAGTGTATTTTACGTCGTTAAAACTGGTTAAAGAGTCAATGACGCATGAGCATAGGGAATATGATGCCATTGATAGACAGACCATTACCATGATTAAAATCACATATTGTTTGAACAAGAACATCATTTCTAGTCATATTGATATGGAAAGGTTACATATTTTAGCTTTAAGTGACATAAAGTATGTTTTTTATTTATTTGGGTGAACTGGCCCTTTAAGATCTATAAAGTTATTAGAGCACTGCAAGATCCTATTGCTGCATTGTAGTGAGCTGCACTCCTCTGCACTCTTAAAAGCCATGTTAATTTGATTATATTATTATCGACTATGGGCAGACTGAGTAATGTACAGTAATGTAATGTAAACAATTTAAACAGGGCTGACTCAGACTACACATCCATAAAAATCACCTTTTTAAATTTCAACTTCTGCTTCATTTACGACTTTCCCCACATCTGTTTTTGAACATTTTTGTTGTAGCTGTAATGATCTCAATCTGTAGCTAAGTTGAAGTTCATTGAACTGTGGTTTTATTTGTTATGATTAACTTACAGTGGCAATGGTCAGTTAGCAGGGCAATAAAACTGGCATCGAAAGACTGCATGGATCCTGCTGGTTGTGATTAATTGAGATTGATTTCAATGTTCAGTGTAATGTTTCACAATAACTGTGTAGTGTTGCCAGTCAAAAATAGAAGAAACTGACTGGTACTTCTTGATTCTTTGAACACTGTTCACGAGGGAACTTGAACTGAGTAATAATGAACTCTACCGGAAAGCTCTGTTAATTTAAATGTCATTGACAACTGAATTTCCGATTGAACATTTCCTGGAAAAATAATTCCCAGGACCATGAAAGATGGTTCACACTCATCTGCGCCTTTTATTAAAATTAAGAATTAAGCTGTTTCTACTGAGGGTGAAGTTGTATGACTGGTGGATTGTGCAGACTTTAATGAAAAGCTGTAATCTTGCTATTGCAAGTTGCAATTACTGAAAGTTGCAGTTGTAGTAGTTTTGTATTTTTGGGGAAGGACCCAGCCTCCCTGTTGCTCAACAAGGCTGCATGGCATTTTTTTTTTTATGTTCTCTTCCCACCAATGGAATGTGTCATGGTTGTGTTGCAACACAGCTGTGGCAGGTTCTGCTAGCATTGTCAAGTTGTGTTTTGTTGTCTGATCTTATCAAACTAACCACTCTGACTTTTTCTCTCCAATCTGCTGACATTTAGCTTTAAGGATAAAAAGGTAATGTGATCATTAAGTGTATTAGACCTTCAGTTTGTCCTTTTTTTTTGTTCATTTTTGATGCACATGAATTAATTTATCTGCACTTCTTATATGCATTAAAAAATTAGTCATTTAGGAGGTTGGCCTTAATTATAAACAAGTGACAATGAGATAATGAATCAGGCAAAACCAGCAACTTAAAATACATTTAAACATAAAGATCTTAAAAAGGCATTCAGAGTTTGAAAGTGGTTTTGGCAGATGTAGCATGGCGTAACATTAGCCTTTGAATTCCTCCTTTGACAAACTCGTCCTGTCATTGTGGCACTGCAGATGGTGTTAAAAACAAATGCAAACAAGAGCTGCCACTAATCAAATTCTGTTTACATACACACTAGCATCCTGGTTGAGGGATTGAATATTTGCATGTACATGCACATAAAAAAAAAGAAAAAAAAAAAAAAAAGAAAAAAGAAAAAGCATGCAGGTAGTAGGAGCACTGCTCCCCTCAGTTATTCTGAAAGACACCAGGAAGATGCTGGCAAATAAACACTGGCATCACCACTTTGTTTCAGATCATTAAGCTCCTGGTTGCAGAGTGAAGCTGGTCTAGTGCAAAGACGGAATCTCATTTTGATCCCACAGAAATGAAAGAAGCCACAAACTAAAGTGGGCTCATTAAGGTCTGCCTGAGGTGATAGAGACAAGATTAAAACTTGTAAGAACATGAAAAAGGAGAAAAGACTCTGCAGTGGATTCATACATCATCAGGTATCCTAGACAAAGTCTCAGGTCACATTTGGCTGGGATGGAGTCAGTGTGATTTTACAGATGAGTTTTGATTTGAGTCTCCTGTTTTTACTGTAAATCTCCCCCAGACAAGTTGAGGTGAGGTTACTGTCGTAGTCTTTTAACAGCTTTTGGCACAGCTGGCACTAGTTTAGCGAAGATCTCATTTATGGCAAGTTGTAGCAGATTCAAACCTGACTTTTTTTAAGCTCAAACATTGCATGGATGAATGACCACCAATTGGCTAAACACAGTGGGGTTTTCATGTTGTTAAAAATCAGACATCACTTAAAGGTTCCATATATTATATATGTCGTCTCTGATTATGAATTTAAAAAAAAAACATTTGTGATGTCATAAAAAAGCAGTCTCCACCCTCAGCCATACCTCAAACCCCGCCCACCTGGACCCACCATACAACTTTGCAGGATTTAGTTTCTTTTAGTGTTTACCTGAAACCTGCTATAGATTTTTTACAATCACTCAAAAGATTCAACCAATCAGAAGTGAGACTCAGATCATCTCTCCTGATTGGCTGACCAACCTATGGGTGAGAGAGAGAGAGAGAGAGCGAGAGAGAGAGCGAGAGAGAGCGAGAGAGAGAGAGGGGGGATGTAAAACTACCCTGAGATGGTTTTTGGTTCTTAAAATCATAAATATATCTTGTGATTGAAATCAACACTTCAAATACAACAAGTGTAAATTATGGGACCTTTAAGGTGACTATGTTTGTCTTCATAATTCCATAACAACCAGCAGAGGATGAATTACTGGCACATGCATCTAAGCTGCATAGGAAGCAGAGACACGGTCAAAACCCCAGCAACAACTTCATTGTGATAACTATTGTAGTGGTTGCAACGGTAACCAGGTAGTCTGCTTGAAATGTTTTTTTTTGTTTTATTTTGCTCATGTTCTTGCTTTTGGGTTTGATGACGGGGACGATGGAGATCAATGAGCAGCCACTTTGGTAACTGCTCTCCAGTTGACTGAATTCTAACCAGATCAGGGGACAGTATAATAACGTGTCAATAAATCATCCTGTGCTTTGTGTGGCATGATGTGTAACACAAGCTGTTTGAGATTAAAACCACAAGTGTAACATAAATAAATTATGAGTGTTAAAGACGTGAAACAAATTAAAGAAAAATAAAATATACCTTGTTTCACCCTGTAGACCAGTGTATAATATGCTCCACAGAGCCCGTTTGTTGCACGTCTCTGTTTCAATAGCAGCTGTTTAATTGGACTAAATACAACTGTTTTAGTAACTGCCACTGTAAACACAAGTAGCAGCAGTGGAAAGTGAGTCCCAGACCTCATATTTTCCACCCACGTCTCAGTCCTCATTGGTCCCTGATTCCAACGGAATAATAATAATAATAATCATAAAAATGAAAAAAATCCAGTCCAGTGTGATTATCAGGCATCAGCCCACCACAGTGGTTGAACGTGGAAAGAGGGTGCTCGTGCAAACCGACACGATAATCAGAGATCAAATTAGATAGGAGTGAGATTTTTATTTATAAGAGAACAGGAAAAATAAAACAGCATGTGGTTCAGGGACAACATGAAGAACCAGTAATATGATGTATGCTTTCTGCATGAATAATCATACTGTTTGTTGAGACAATGGTTAATCATAAACTTGATACTCTAACACTTCTCTCCTTTAATGTGTATTCATCTTAAATGTGTTGAACCCCATAGTGTGTCACATCCTATCAGCCTGTGATGTTGATTTTGGCAGTGTGTTTGTGTGTGTGTGTGTGTGTGTGTGTGTGTGTGTGTGTGTGTGTGTGTGTGTGTGTGTGTGTGTGTGTGTGTGTTTCTGTCCTCTCTCTCCATGTGAGAACTCATTCTCATCCTGTCTGTATTTTCCTTTGAACCCTCAGATCTACCAGGAGGATATGTTGCGTTCGCTGTTGCAAAACTCGCTCCACGTGTTTCGTGCCATCAGCGGGACATCCACCGACCTGGGCTGACCTCCATCCCCACCCAGCCTCCCTCCTCTGCCTCCATGACATCCTCATTTACGTATATCCTCTCCTCAACTCCTTCCCTAAAGGACTACCGGCAGGATGACAGCAGCAGGGCAGCTGTCAGCTTCATGCCCGTCCAGCAACACTTGCCCTAAACTCACTCCAGATAAGACACTGTCAGGTCGCAGTTGACGGTCCGGGTCAAAGGTCACAGTATGAGCAAGTCGGCTATATTATTCAAACCGCAGCAGCAGTATTTTTTGAGAATGTATCATGGCAACACAAATTAACTGTCATCATGGCAGATGCAAGAGTTGTGCTGAGTCACACTAGGTTGCATTGCACTTTTTTTTCTGCCTTGGCACAAACTGCAGGATTGAGAGAGATACTGTACTAAAGCATTATTTTCTTTTTGTTGTTCTTCTTCTTCTTTCTGTCCTCTCTCTGCCACGTTTGTCTTCAGATCTATGCAGGACACAACACTCACTTGCTGAGTTGACTTTTCAAGGACAACAGCATCTTTTTCCACAGTGTTTGTGCATCTCTGGCAGCATTATCAATATCCCCAATTCAACCGGTTCTGTAGCAGACTTCCAAACTGAAAGCACTGAGATACTCTTGTCAAGCTAAGGGTAAGTTTATAGGCTACATTCCAGACAGGTTTATAGAGCATGATAAACAGATCAGTCACGTTGAGAGCAGCAGCTTATAGTGAACGCTCTATTCCTTTAAGGTAAAAGCCTCCTCAGTCTGTTCCAAAGTGAAAGAAGAGAAAAGACAAACCTCAGGATTGTATTAAAGCTATGTGACAAAGCTGATCTCTAGAGGGGTAGTCCAAAAGTAGCCTAATTGCAGATGTAAAAAAAAAAAAAAAAAAAAAAATCTGTTGCTTATAAAAGTGTTCTAGATTTGAATAAACCAAAAATGGTTATAATATAAATTCTATCAGGTCTTTGCAACAATCATTGACGCAGTATTTCTCTGTGGGCTCATCCTATGGCCCGTAGACAAATGAGGACGGGACACACTGATCACAGCAGTGTGATTGTATTTAGTTTCTCTCATCTGGGTTTAGATCCAGTGCCTTTGTGCTCTGCCTTCTGAAAAGACTCCTTTGGTCCCGGTAGAAAAGAACCAACATGTGCTGGTTTTTCACAGTATTTCACAAGTGCTACACTGAAATTAGCAGATAGATGAATAATATTTAAGCAGATGTACATAATTTGTTCTCATGCTGTAAAATGAATTCTGTATCCATGTATGTTTGTATGTACTGTATGTATGTATTTATATTTGTAACGTTTTGGACTCGTGTTGAGTCCAAAATCTGTCCAGCAGAGAGATTTTCTTTTTTTTTTTTTTTTGATTTCTACTGCATTGTATACTAAAGTGCTGCTGCCTGTCAAACTTACTTTGTAAAGCCTTTTTCCAATAAAACCCGGAAAAGTGATTGAAGTGACAGTGATTGATGAAATGATCACACCATGTAGCTCTTCTGAAGCTCTCGTAGGATCTTCCTCTTGGGGGAGGCTGCTAAGATTGTCGTTTGATTTTTTTTTTTTTTTTTTTTTTTGTGTGTGTGTCTGCCAGTAAAATGCTCAGAAAGTCGGTGTTGTCCATGGTGGTTCTGCCATGTCAAAAGAGGAACATGGCCAAAAACGAAGTCATAACCACATATTGCATTTGGTTGCAAGGGACACACCACTGATTTTTAGAAAAGTTTAGAAGGGTTTGCTAGCGACAAGTTCTTCAAAGTCTGAAAACAACAACAAATTAACAGTTTGGGCTTGGGAATTAAAATTTCATGTTCTTGCATTACAGACTGGGATTGTGGGGTTTGAAAGAGGTGGATGTAGGAAAAGATAATATGCACTAGTATTTACAATCATTTTCTTATCTGTCTCCAACTTTATGACTAACTTTGCACCCTATGACAGTTCAGGGCAGTTCAGTTCAACTTTTTGGGCCATGAAATGTGCATATTCTCGAAGGTGAAGATTGAACTTCTGGCCCAATAAATGCCTGGGTCTTTGGCACGTAGGCAGAGTTTGGCCCTTATTCTTGGGTGCCAACTCGCAGCAGCAAAATTAGTCCAGATGATGGACCAGTCAACATGGGGGATTAAATCGAGCCTGTTGTTCACCTCCAATCTATAGCAGGGCTTCAAACACACTGCTGTGCTAAAGTTGTACAGCGTCTCTTGGCTTTTATTTTCCTGGCCTCGGTCCATCCGTTTGTTGGTGTATGGGACCATTACCATGCAGATAATCAGCTTAATGATTCACAGACTCATTTAGGACCCTGACGACTTCCTGGAGGAATGGATGGACACTTGGTGGTTTGTGGACTCGCACTTAAGATCGCACGCATGCGCGGTCCGGAGGCTTGTTTCCTCTGACTTTTTTTTTTTCTTTTTTTTCTCTCTCTCCTACTCTTTTCAGAGGCGCAGAAAAAGCGGTGTATCATTCCCACTGAGTCGGTGTCATCGTCGGTACTCCCACTCCCGGCAGCGGCCCCGCCCCGCCCCGCTCTTCCCGGTAGATCACGCACTCGGCGCGGACCCGCGGACGGTAAAGGTGCGTGTGTTGATGTGTTTACGTTTTGCCTTTCCCCCTGTGTTTTTCCTTGACGCTCAGCCCTGGTGTTTGTCCGCCCACAGCAACACTGGGTGAAACAAGTTTCCAGAGCGGGATTACAGGAGGATCCAGGGAGTGGACCCGCTTCCAGATGGAATAATCGACCTGGGGGGACATCATGACTTTTTCTCGGGAGTTTCTCGCCTTCTCAACATGTACCGCCATGATAATGTTGCTGCACTGCAATGCAGGTAAAAAAAAAAACCTCCTTTAATAATTATCTCCTTTCAATCAATAACCTACCTGTGGATATAAATTCTTTTCTTATGTGAAATTAGGGGGAAACCTCTTCTGAAAAACGTTGAACTGATTGTTGACTCTTCATTTCTGACACAAATTGGTTGGAGATGGAAAAACATCTTCCTATAAGAATAGTTTAACTTTTTTTTTTTTTTTTTTACATCTTCTTCTATAATAGTGAATTTAACCAATTCTAGGGTTTTGTTTTACTTAAGTTTTGCCTGTTAATTCTAATTTCCCGGCATTTATTCTCCAGCCTCAGTTTGGTGTTGTGTCCTTATTTGAACTCTGATCTTCAGAGGGTCTTTAGAGAAACTATTTCATCCTTTTTACATTTGAGGCTTTGACAAATAGAAATAGAAGAAATTAGCCCTCTTGAAAGTCAAGTAGGTCTCTTAGAAGGTCCTATCGCCACCACAAACATAATGTTTACATTTTTTTTTTTTAATTAAAAAAAAAATTAATAATTAAGACCCTTTTCCGGATTATGCACGAGATTTTCTGTCGAGTTTGGGTCAGAAATCTGAAGTTTTGTGCACAGCGATGACATCGTCCGCCTCGTTTTGTTCACAGCGATCGGCTCCTCGCTTTGATTTATTCTTGCGCCCTTATTCCGCGATTACGGCACAGGCGCTGAGCGCAACTTCCAGTTTCCTCTGCGTGCGGAGCTAAAACACAGTGAGTCACGTTTGTAATGGGTTGCAACAAACGGTGACGTGACGTTGATTCACGCACACCCCCCCCCCCCCCCCCC
>CM076670.1:12880025-12910566 GCA_038496675.1 Rachycentron canadum
CCCCCAACTCCAGGATTTCGACTCCTTTGGGCCGCAGAGCGACAGAAAGTGAGGACCCTAACCCTGGTTCTCAGACTCTCACAGCTCAGAGTGAACATTATTCCCTTGGACGTTCTCGCATTTCAGAAAAATCAAGGTACATTCAGCTCCAGTGTCGAAACCATGAACTAAGTCTTTCATCATATTTGAGGTCTGGAGTTTTCCCGTATGTTAAAAATGTCTGTTTGTGCTTTATTTAATATGACCACAAACCCTTATGACTTAACTAAATTGTGGATTGTGGAGATTACTATGTTCCAAATCTCATTGGGTTTTCCGGTGATTTTACCTGGATCTGATAGATATGTTATTATAGAAACACAACAGGAATCTGTTGGGAAACTGTAAAGGTGATAACCAAAGGTCATTCTAATTTCTCTGGTTACTGATCAACTGCCGTAATTTTGGAGTAGACGCGCAACGCAAATCGAAACCGCGTCAAATTGCGGCCGGTTTATCCGCCCATGCTGTTGAGGTGTAGCTCACGGAGAACCGGAAGAAATGCCTATATAAATATATATAATAAAAGAAAATCATGTTTTATATTTCCAACTTCATACAAATGGCTCATCGTGGTCGAATTAACCGTCTGAGGGTGAAAATGAGCATCTGCCCTCAAACCATGTGTTGTCAAAGGATATTTTATTTAGACTTTTAGAAAAATCAAGGGTAGCATGTGAGTTTAAAACAATAAATGTAACAATATAATATAGTGATGAATTGGAACTCATGGGGGCCCATTGTGGTTCTTTCTGAGCAGCATCATTAGGCCTGTAGAGGTGAGGCTAATTTTCTCCTTTTGGATTTCATGTCCCACAGATCCCCTTCCTCCACCAACAAACCTTTCATACCAGTGGCTGGACCCCTTTACAGTGGAAGTGTCCTGGTCGTGGGAGCAGCCCAGAAATCTGCCAAAGACCTGTGATATCAAATATGTCACGGACAAGCAGGAGGTACCAGATGATAAAGGGAACTTGGTAGAACTGAGTTTCGTTGTTGGGGGTTGGGGGTCCTCGGCTTCACGTTGGACTGATGTAGGCAGTGTATGAAAATGACATGACATTACAGTCAACCAGTAGAATACAGTTACTTCATATTGATGCCAGGCATTGGTTTCGCTTCAAGGGGCATGCCACCAATTTTACACATCAAATTTAATTTACTCATTATGACTACCACTTAGCTGCTGGTATATTGCCCTACAAGGCTTTGGAGGGAGCTCTCATAAATCTGAAACAATAACAGATTATATAATAGTGATGTCATCTGGGCCATTTGTTTTTTTCTTGGCTTATCTTTGGAGCCTATAAATTATTCACACAAAGCCTGTAATACAAACCTACAATCAACACCATCAACAAAAGACCCACAAAACTGAAGGTCAACTAAACATATAGATTTCCTGTCTAAAATAATGAGGTTGCAACTGTTAAGTTTCTTCATTAATGTCTTTATTATATATTTCATATTTACTTATATTAAATCTAATGAATATTACCATTTTTTTATTAGTTTACATCTTTTTTTTTTTTACTTCACCAATACTCTGCTCTGCTACTGCTGTGGGAAAAATATGGATTATCCTTCTTATTTGATCAAAGTCCATCATTAACTAATGCTGTTTGGATATGCGCAATATCAGGGTTTAGGCTCAAAAGTCTGATGTCTGATGTTTTCTTGGGAGTGGAAAGATAATGAAATGGATTCTTTATTTCAAGCAAATCTGAACTTATAAAAACTAAAAAAAAAAAAAAAAAACTTTGTGCAGGATTTGGAAATTTATGACTTAAATTATCATTGAAGAATGGACCTCCAGCTCCTGGAGCTTAGTGGAAGAAAAACCTGTGCGTCAGTATGTCACATTAAAACCTGTGTTGTTTTTCCCATGTTGTTTTTTTTAAGAAGAGATGTGGCGAGAAGCACTTCACATACCGTTTTCTCACAGAGGAACTGGGCTCTGATAAGTGCACGTACACCATCCAAACTGTTGGCATTGGATCCTGTGAAGACTGGACTTCCAGTACATCTGCGAACATAACTGTTTATAGCAAAAAGCCACGAGGTAGGAACCAGAAAGCTGAAAAGAACTGAGGTTTTTTGTTAAGATTATTCTTTTTATAAATCGTTTTCCTAGTTGTGTTGCAACCATTTAGATGCTAAAGAGTCAGACTTGAATCTCTCTACATGTATGTAGGTGACGCCTTTGTTTTTGTCCTATACAGCAAAACTGGTGGACGACTTCAAATGTGTCCTTGATCCCTCTGGAATGAACTGTTCCTGGATCCCAGTAAATCAGTCTCTTGACCTGACGCTCTCCTACAGGTGAGAATTACAGAGACCGCCAAAATAAAGGAGGAACATTATGTCTCCAAACATCTGCAGTCGTGGTATAATAATAATGATGGTTATTGAAATTCTATGTGGCATGATAGATAGATAGAACGTGCATTGGGATATCAACATCCAAAGTTTATCAGCATGTAAAAATATCGCAACAAAACAAAAAGTTGCTTGTAATGCATGTCTCACAGTTCAAAAACTATTTCATAAATTAATAAAGTTTTGGCAAAAGTTCTGTATGCATCATACATGCGATTACAAAAAAAACATCCTTTATTCTCAAGTACCCCTTGATTTTTTCGTACTGCTCTGCCAGGAGTCTGAAAGCTGCTCATGGTGGAGTCTCAGTCCCAGTTTCAGTCAAGCACATAATTCTGCATTTCCCATATTTTATTTTATTTTATTTTTTTGCTCTTAGTCAGCACGCCATGCCCACAGGGACCACAATAACAGAGACAAGAAAGGCTTCATAGCCTCTGTATCAAAGTGCTCATCTGGCCATCAGCTGTGTATGGTGAAAACATGTGGATGGGATTTACATGCTTTATTCAGGGCTGCTGATATTGTAAATTGTATTAAATTTGCAACATGTAGCAGTCTACACAGATACTAAGCTGGGAAGACATCTAGTGGTGGCTGAGGGGAACTGCACCCACGGTCAAAAAGAGAAAAAGAGCGAACCAAATCAATTCTGTGGTGTTTGTCTGTTGAGGAAAGTCTTCCCTGCTGCTCACGTCTCTCACCCCCTCACCTTTTTGTCATTGCAGGATGGAGGGAATCACTGTCAGAAACAGTTCGAAATACTGTCAGTACTTTAATATCAGTGGACAAAGGACTTATTGTCACCTGGACATCTTTGATGGGGCTTTTGACGTCTGGATTAATCTCGACTCTGAAATTGGACAGAGCACATTTAATGCATTAATTGGTTGGTGTTATATCTAATAATTCATAATTGATCTCGTTACATATTGTGAAAATAACAAAAAATGCCTTCATTACCAGTGACTGACTCTTGTTTTTAGTATTTTTGCTCCCACAAGTAAAGGATTTTCTTTTTTCTTTTTTTTTCTGCTCAGTGGTGCCTTCACCAAAGCTGACCATTAGAGAAGACAAGCATCGCCTCAACCTGACCTGGGAAGCTCTGAATATGAAGTCCCAATGTTGGATATACAAATTCAACTACACACAGTGCGGCAAGTCCAAAGTAAGTTGTCAAATTTACCTTCGTCCTCTTTTCTGTAACAAGGTTTTACATTTGCTGCACTGACAAATTTTCTCATGTAAGCAATGAATGTATCAGTGGCAAATACCTCAAAGTAGGGCTGAACAATATGCACAAAAAAATCTAATTGCGATTATTTTGTCAGATGTTGTTATCGGGGACAATTTCAGTTGGAACTGTAATCAATATCAATTTTACTGAAAGTAAATATAAAAATGGTGAATATGAAGTGCAGTTTCTCTAATTTCCATTACACTTGGCTGCATTGCAATTTCAATAATATCTTAGTTAATTGTATTTCAGCGGAAGAAATATAATGTATTTTTTACAAAATTCTGTGTTATAATTGTTTAATAATAATCAATAATGTCCAGTTATTATGATTTAAGTTTAAAAAATGAATTCACATCACTGTTTGGACACTCTTTCTTTTTGACGTGAGAGGGAAAATGTGTCCCAACTTTTGACCTGTACTGTACATTTCATCAAAGGTACATGATTTCTCTATACTTGACAAAGTGCACTGACACTGTGTGTGTGTGTGCTTACTATCTTTCAGCAATTGGAGGTGTTGTCAAACTTTCTCAGTATACCCTATGATGAAAACTGCCTCTATGAGTTCCGGTCCAAAGTCGTGAATAAAGAAGTTTGCCTATCAAGGATAAGCGACTGGAGTGAAGTTGTAACTTATGGTAACTGTCCAAATAATTTTATTTACTGTGATTTTTTTACACCAGAGCAATATATATATATGAGGTGTCATATTATAGTTTTATCTCTTTTAAGTTCAAGCCCATTGAACAATTATATGATTCTTGAAATCTCATGAAACATACTATACTATATACTTTGGCAAAAAAGAAAGTGAACCCTTTGGCATTATCTACATTTATGAATAAATTAGTTTCAAAGGGCCTGTTAATAAGTTCTGCTCTTCCTACATAGCCATTGTTAGCATTAACAGCTGTTCGCTTCCTGTACTCATCAAGAGCTGATTCAGTGGTGGAAAGCAATTCTCTTTTTTTGCTTTCATTTCTATCTATCACGCTTTTTTCTTTTAAGGAAGTTAGCATACTAATCGGCTAGCCCTGTCACTGTTCAGGCTACTCAGAGGTCGTATTATAAACTTGTGTGTTGTTAATGCAATACAACGGATGAAGCACTTAGGACAACTTGTTGGTAAACAGCTGTTACTGCTAATATTAGTCATGTTGTAAAAGTAAAACTTACAAATATGACCCTCAATATGGTCAGATCTTCATTTAAATTACAATTATGACCAAAGCTAGTCCGTTTGAATTAAGAGCACAGAAATCATTTTATTTTTCTTGTCCATAATGAAAACATCAAATGAAATGAAACTTTGACAACTACGCAAACATTTTGAGTTTGCTCTTCGTGCTGATATGAACCAAAAAAAACATCTCAGAAGCCTCCATTTTGTTTTGCACAAAACTGGAGATGAGTTCCAAAGTCATTTTAGTTTAGATATTTGTCAGTCCACAGAAAAACTGTTTATAAATGGTAAAGATTTATTTCTGTGGTTACCCTTCCTAGATGTGTGTTCAGTTAAGATCACTCTAACAGCTGTCCACTAGCTGAAGTCCAGTAAAAGTTAAACAATGCAGCAGGACAGTGACCCAAAACACTGATATAACTCTACTACAAAATGACTTCAGGCCTTGGGGGAGCCCCCAACAGAGATACTGAATAATGACCTATAGAGCTATCAACAGATATCAGCTCTGGGGGAGGATTGGTTTGAAATTCCTTGCTGAAGTCGTGTCGATCTGAACCAGTGTTACAGCAAGATTCTTTGAAGCTGACCTCTCACTCTTTCTGATTTCTGCTGATTAGTCAGTGTAGAGTTTTGTCATAGATGAGAAGATATTTTCGCAGACCAAAAGTTTCTTTACTGTACATGCATTAAAATCAACACATACACACTCACATACATGCGTACACGCACACACACACACACACACACACACACACACACACACACACACACACACACACACACACACAGAGTACTAATTGGTGAGAAAAAAATAGCATGCTGACTTGGACTGCAACAGTTGCAAAACAACTGGAGATGTTTCTCCACTTCCTTGCATGTTGCAACAATTTTCTATGAAGTGTCACATTGGGGTTTGATATGAGCAGGCAGCAAGGTGCTGCAGTATCTGATGAGCGGGTTGGAGGGAAAATTGTAATTGTAATTGTTTGGAAAAGCTGACTAATGCTTCACTGGTGTTCTTCACAGGTACTAATAGGCCTCATGATGGGACACTGACTGTGGTTGCCATTGTCATCCCCATCATTTTGTTTGTCTGCGTCCTTCTGTCCTGCTACTGCTTCAGGAAGTATGTTTGCAAAACAAAACTGTTGTCCTGAATTGAACACTTTAACCTTTCTGTCCGTAGGTCAAAGAACAAAGTCAATCTCATGAGTATGCCCACGTTTGTAAAACAGTAGTCAAGATAATTCCCACAACTAATCTTTATCAGACTTGAATGGGAACCACACCACATACTATATGTGACTAACATCTGTCAAAACCTAATGACCAGATTATTTTGGGGATAAATTAATTTATTATACAAAACAGACATATCTGAAGAGATTATTAGGCCTGGGTGGATTTTATACTTGAGTTATTTAGTGTTTAACCAGTAAGCAGGTTGCGTGTAAGTGGGAATTATAGACAAAATTGCATCACCTGCAGGCACAGATAGTTATGTAGGTGTTTCAAGGTTGCTAAAATAAATAGAAGAGTTATAAGAAAGGACTGTGCATCTTGCACTAAGTTATCTAGGCTTTTTTTTCTTAATTAAAGAGCCTCTAGATATGTTTTAAGCCATAATACTACTCTACTTATATAATAGTCAGTTTTAATAATTTGTTACAATAATTTTAAAGCATCTTTACTCCTTCTCCCTCATTGCAAAACTATGAATTGGCACTTTTCTATTCACCTGTAAAAGTTCTGCACTGCTGGTTTTCAATTCAAGATTAAAATTTCTTTATCACACTTGTGTAAGGCACATTAGACCAGAGCCAACTTCCAAAGTAGTTGTGATGTCACAAAATCATGTTCACACATGCAGCGCAATTCAAGAAGCTATTCTGCACAATGTGGGTCAAACATCCAAAAGAAGTAACAATAAGTAACATGCTTTTTTTAATATAGTGGGCCTTTAAAATAAATGTACAACTTACTGGAAGCTTTTTGCTGTTCTGTTGTCAGTGAAATCTTTTCAAAAACATGTTTAAATGTATTTCAACAATTTGTAACAAAATCATGGACACGTACTGAGAAAAAAAAACATTTGTTGCATTTTGCTATTTTTTGTTACTAACATGCTTGTTGTGTTCTGTTGTGTTTGTAGGCACAGTAACATCCTTTGCCCCATCATACCAGATCCTTCAGCAATATTCAAAGAAATGATGATGAATGGAAATAAAGAGCTTAAGGTATGTTTTAGGAAAAGAAATAAATGTTCATGCTCATACTCTCTCTGTGTCCGTCAGCACTTATCACTCTGTTGTGTTTTTTCAGACCTCAGGGAGTCTGTACACACCGGTGCCAGAACCTGTTGAACACTGTAAAGTTACCCTTGTAACAGAAAACAGTGACCCCCAGCAAGATTCTTGACATGTCTATACCCACAACAAGGCCTACAGTACAGCTGGACGTCCACTCTGGCCGAATTTATCAGGAACATTTACAGAGAGACTTAACACCATGCGGAAAAGCTTTATTTCACTGATCTCCTCAGGTTCAAAGCTTCATATCAGACTGCACGTCTGATAAGTGCAGTCAGGTGTGTGCTCTGTTGTTGCCTGTGCTGGACTGACCTGAGTACAGTTTTGTGTCACCAGGTGAGAACTTCAACTACTCGAGGGCAGCAGAAAAAAGTTTTTCAACAAGGCTGCAGTTAAGTTACTCATTAAGGATGGTTCAGGGTGTGGACAGGATAATGAAATGCACTGAATCCTTGGAGTTACCTTTAAAAAAAAAAAAAAAAAAAAAAGCTGTGCAGCTAAAGGCCCAGACATGCAAAGAGGACAAGAAGGTTTGTCCGGCCTGTACTCTGCTGAGTTTGTGTGCTTGGTTGGATAGAGCAGAGGACTGTGAGAGGGCAAAAGGACGCTGCATGTAGAGGGGACTACAGGATACTAACTGTAACAGAGAGAGGACCAGGTGTATGCCTGGATATCTGCTGTTCGGATCAAGGAATTCACAAAGGAATACCTATGTCACTGCCATAACGGTGGCCATACAATGGGCAGGAAGCAATAACCTAAGTGGAGTAAACTGCTTTCCACTGTTGGTGATCCCAAAACTGTGCTGTACTGTACTGTGCTGTATCAGCCCCCAAATGACGAAGAAAAATTGTGGCATGGATATCAACTTTGTCTTTTCAGGAACTGAGGGGATGAGAGCATGCCAAATAGCGCTGGGCCAATGCTAGTGTAAGTGCTGGAAGTCTTTCAACCACATCCAAACAATACACATGAAAGAGACTTCATTTCTTCTGTGAAGTTTAATGGGGAGGTATGACTACAGTGGGATTCGGAATATCTCAACTTCACATTCAGTTTTTTTTCCCCTTGTAACCACTTGTGAGCGCATATAAACTGACCTGCATGAACTTTGCTGGCAGACCCTGGTATTTGTGACTTTGGCATCTAGATGTTGTGCATCCTTCAAATATCCTAATTACAACTTTTTCTTAGAGTCAATGTGACACGTCTCAGACCCTATTATTAAGAAGCGTTTTCAACCTTTGTACAACTTTTTGGAAAGAATAACAATTAATTGTGAAGGCATCTGAGCATACATACATTAAACTGATTGCAATATGGCTGCCAGGTCTGTCGATTTTGTGATACCTTATTTAATCTGCTTTCTGATTGAATAAATCCAAAATGCTGTATGATCATTAGTTATACACTCTTACATCCTTAAAGAATGTGAAGCAATTTACTTAATGTATTAATCACTTTTTCTTAATCACTTATCATCACTGTCAGAATAGACAGGCTGTAAATCACATGGTAGCCACGCCCTAATGCATACACTGCTTTATGGTCTATTTTCCTCTAAATAAAATTAAAAAAAAAAAAAAAAAAGAACATCATGTTGTACAGACACCGAGCATAACTGACCATGAACTCATTAGGAAAATGTTTACTGAGCTAATAAATCAAGTAAGAAGTTGGGTCATTTCCCCATAGACTTCAATACAATCAGACTTCTTATTACAACCAGTGGAGTCGCCCCTGATGGTTATTAGATAGGAAAGTATTTACTGAATTAATCGACATGATCAAGATTAAGTTAGTGAGAGGTTCTTAATTGGGGGTTTTGATACTTTTTCAGTTAACTGCCCAGCCCAGTGCAACGCTAGCTAACTTTAGCTTAGTTGGCTATGGTCCAACAACATCAGCAAATAACTGATAAATGACTGACAATACAAAACATCTGTGCTTTGGAACCCTTTAGTTTGCAGATTGTAATCCTTTATCTCCAGTCTAAGTCTATTCAAGTCCTTACAAGTCGTCACATTCTCTGCTTGCTTCATTGCCAACAAAACATTTCACTTCAAAGTGAAGCCTTACCTATTTTAGAGACTTTCTGTTCCTCATTGAAACTTGGCAGTGGATTATTGAATATTTGTTTATGAGAGAACTTTGTCCTGCGGACTGTATCATATTGCTCATTTGGATGCCATTAAGATTTGAATGTCTGACAGTTGCCTTCAGTTAAATGCAAATAAGACAGGGGCTCTGCTCATATAAATCTCATTCCAAACAACAGGATCCTATGTACTCTCTTTGTGCCTAGAACAGGAATATCGCCGAATTAGGGCATTGACCAAAGGTTACGATGGAGATTCTTATTCTAGCTTCTGTTTCTTCTCATTTACATTATTGCAACTCACTTTTTTACCTGTTTGAATCAAACGTTCCAAAATGCAGCTGCTCTACTAAGTCTGAGTCTGCACTGCCTTTCAATCTAATTCTGCAGCCTTTTTAAAATACTGCTGCTAACCTTTTAAAGCCTTGTATGGTGAAACACCCCCACTACACTGCTGACTTCCTCCTCCCTTATAAGTTCAAGTGGGCTGTGCCTAACAAAAATGATTTGGAATCTGAGGTGAATGACCCTTTCAGGCCAGTGCACCTAAGTTATGGACCACTCTCCTAATGGTTGCGATCTCCAGAGTCGTGTTAAACCTTCATGAAGTAGCGGAAAGTTTTTCCAGACAGGCTTTTCGTGAGTGTCTGTCTGCATAGCTACTCACTTTCATTTTATTCCTTTTAACTTTCTTACTTTTTGTCTGTGCTTAAAACATTTAAACTTTTTTATTAATTGAAAGTGCTTTGTGATTTTATATCTGTGAAAGGTGCTATAATATCAACTTTACTGACTTTACTGAACAAAATAAGTCAGTCAGTCTATCTCTCAAACACCAACATATAACATAAGCTGTGTTTTCCTTTGATATTTGTTTGTCGGTGACTTTCTTTTTAGTGCCATGAACTGCTGTCCCCTTACATTACTTTTTAGCAGTGAAATGTGAATTTTCCCCAATTTTCCCCCAATCTTTTTTTCTCCACCCCTGCATGAGTTCCCATCCCTGGTGGAAGTGATGACAAGCCTCTCGAATAGGGTTTCATCCATGTCTTGGCCCTCTGTGTCGTAGAAGCTTAGTTTGAAATAGCTTCAACAGTTTCCCTGGAAAATTTCAACCACAGCTCTAACAGATGATTCAAGCCACCATTAATATTTCTAATATTGACTGCTTTCTCATAGTGACAAGTTTAACAGTGTTTATGAATTATACAAATACTTCCAAAACTTCATGAATTTCTAAATAAACACTTTTAAGATTTTAAATAATCATGGATTAGTTATAATGTAAATAAGGCTTGATAGTTATTAATCACTTTATAGATGTTGTTATCATCTGATGCTACAGATTATAACAGATGCTCTCTTGTTAGAGATTGGTACCACAATGTTGTATATTATTGGATGTCAACCCTGTTTACGTGTTTATGGGCCAACTATAATCTAATAATAATATTAATAATCTAATATTCAATTCAATTCACTAATATATAAAATATTATCTATCATATTCATCATATATATATATATATATATATGATATGAATATGATATATTATTAGAGGAAACATTCAAACCCTAAATCTTCTTCGTCACAGCGTTGGCGCGTGTCCTAATCTAAAAAAGAGAGAGAGAGAGAGAGAGAGAGAGAGAGAGAGAGAGAGAGAGAGAGAGAGATTGAGAAAAGAGGAAACACCCCACCCAGCCCCAGCCTCCCTCGCGTACTTTTCTTCAACCGAAGTAGAAGGTGGAAGCGAAAATCAGTGTGAAACACGGACATTGACTTATTTCCCTCTTGAAGCCCGTTGGACGAAAGAGGTTCCAAGAGGGAGCGCGAGCGCCAGCGCGAGCGAGCGAGCGCGGGGGAGAGAGAGAGACAGAGAGAGGGACACGTCTTCCTCCTCGAGCTGGGAAAACAAGACAGGCTCCTGGAGTGAGAGCAGAATGTTTCGGAGTTTAGACGTCCTGGTCTTTGGCTGCCTCTTCCTAACAGCTGAAACCCAAACAGGTCTCACTCTCTCACTCTCTCTCACACACACACACACACACACACACACACACACACACACACACACACACACACACTACCTTTGTACAATCTAGCTGTTTTTGTTAAAAACGAAACACACACACACACGCGTATATTTTTATATATATACGCGTGTGTGTGTGTGTGTGTGAGTGTGTTTTACCTTTTTTTTTTTTTTTTTAAATCTCGCGTTTCTCGTCAAACACGGTTACGTGCGCGTTTCCAAGCACTGACCAGGAGCTCGTCACTGAACAGGATGTCTGTCCAGGCGATCATCACTGAGCCCATGTGCACACGATGTTCACTTGGTTAACTCTGCACTGTGTGTCTCTCTCTGTGTGTGTGTGTGTGTGTGTGTGTGTGTGTGTGGTACAAATCACTTGACCTTTGAGCAGATGTAGAAAATAAAACAGGGGACTCCAGTGGTACGTGATCTGCTTATGTCCTGAAATGAAACCGTGTCGTTTTGTCCCAGGCATGAACGTGGCTCTTTTCTCGAGCTGCTCTCTGCATTTGTGTATATTGAGATTTTCTTGTAGTTAGTCATTGTTTATTTATGAAATGGTTTCCCCCCCAGAGGGAAAGCTATCTAACTGTGCTGTAAGCCAAATGGAAATGACACCAGAAAGCTACACTGACGCCCTGTGACATCAGATTTATGTCTCTTCTCTTTCTTGACGCTTTCTTCAGGCCAAATCTTACCACCACAAAATGTATCCCTACTGTGGATTAGTGATTTTGAACCAGTGTTAAGATGGGCACCACCACCGCATTCAGTAACAGATTGCACATTGAAATATCAAGTAACTTTTGCAACCAGCAAGAGAATCACTGACAATGTAAGTGTGCATCTACTTCTCCATTTGATAAAATTGTATTCTGTCCAAAAGTTCTGCATGTTGTTCATAAATTTTTTTTTTTTTCATCAAAAGCAACTCCTTTAAATCTTAATTGCGAAAAACTGTGATGCAGCACCTACACCAAATACTCCACCATTTATATTAATGGCGGAGGGATGAAATAAGAAGCTTAAGATTTGGGTTATATTGGGCATACTGACTCTTTCCTGTATGTCATTCTCTCCATTCCATTTCTTATCTTTCTACACTGTCCTCTCAGGACATAAAGGGACAAAATGGCCCAAATAATAACAGTAACAGCAAAAACTCGTAACTATAGCTGAGAGTTGATGTTTTTAGAATATTCCTTAAAAAGGAATATCAGGTCTGTCATTGTCACTGTCCAACACTGCCTGCCTCTTCTAAAAATCTATCAACAACACAAGATAAATTACATTGCTGTGAAATATCCCTACATTACAATGAAATATGGCCTATGCTTTTTTTTTTTTGTTTGTTTGTTTTCTTGAAATAACTCTGCACCTGCCTGTTACCTGTGAAGTGTATGGTTGTCTCATTGTTAAAACTGCTGTTGATTGGTTTGATTGTTCACTCTGTGCTTTTATTTTGTGTTCGACTCTCTGTTGGTAGAATGAACTGCAACAGTACATAGTAATGGAAGGAGGATTCCTGCAAATATCTATTCAAACCGTGTGCAATAATCAACAAAGCGAGACGAAAGTCCTCAATGTCACTTACCCAGGTTGCTGATTCTGCTCACCCATTTTATTTTCAAGGATGAATAAATGTGGGATAAGGCTTTTTTGAAATATATATGGGCTGGATTCTGCTCACCATTTCATTTTCACCATTTCATTTTTTCCTTCCAGTGATGGTGAAGAATATGGAGTGCTACTTAGTGTCCTCCAAAGAAGGTCACTGCTCCTGGGAACCAGCCATTCCTGTTTCAAATCTCAGTTTTTTCTATCGGTACGTGTTTGATTTTGCTCTGTGTTTTTGTTGTTGTTGTTGTTTAAACTTTTAAATAGAGTACGTATACACAAAAGGACACTATGGAGAAGTACTGTATATACAATCTTAATTGACACTCACTGTTACGCAGTATATTTGTGCTGTATTACAGTATTTCCTGCTAAACACTGACAAACTTTGATTTCATCACATCGGACAGAGCGAGCTCAAGTGTAAGTGAATTGACAGACAATAGCTCAGTCCCTGTGGGTGTCTGTTGTGAGTCATTTTGTTCATTGACTGTGTGAGGCTTATATTGGTTGAGGCCCAAACTTTCCTTGGTAATGTGGTAATAAGGATGGACTGTTATCTTCAGCTCATCGTAACCAAACAAACGCAAGCATTACCAGAACTCCTAAGCTCCAAAGTTCATCAACAAATGCTGAAATTGACTGATAAATAAACTGGTAAATGTTCAGTGGATTCAGTTTATTTTTGAAAGTTGAAACTAACAGAGTCACACATTCAGAGAAGTCCCAAGTTACTGTAGTGAAAATAAAGCAAATCGCATGTCAAGTTGTACAAAATTCTTAACATTATTCCACATTTAAATCACTTAAAAATAGCATAATAATAAAAGTTTTTTTTTTTCATTTTTATTCATTATTTTTTCATTTGATACATTGTTCATGTAAAATATGTTAATAGCTGCTTTAAAGTTTAAAAATCTCCCTTGAAGAAACAGTTCAACTTGAGATTGTGTAAAGATTTCTTGGCTGGCTTCAGTGTTTTTCCTCAAGCTGAGGCTGCCGCATAACTAAAAGAGTCCAGGAAGTCACTACACCCTTCCAAGAGAACGGCGAGACCACCCAACTATCAGCTGTTCTGGTTTTTGTATGGATAAAACAATAAGATATAAGGTATTAATTAGTGATCTTAGGGAGACTGTTGCTTCAGAAATAGACATAAGAGTAAATGAATAAACTTTCTTCAAGGTCTGAGTGGTAAAATCTATGTAAAACTGGCCTCATTTAAACATATGTTTATATTTCACTTTTTGAATTCATGGTTTTATTAATGTAGTTCTTTAGTATACAGCATTCAATGAATCACCCTTTTTCTCTGTCTTCCCAAGAATGTCTCAGGAGAATTTCATTGTATCAATTAAGGACGACCGGATACCGCCCCTACAAGAGTGTCCATTTTACACAGAGACTGGTAAGAACAGGACTGACTGTAAGCTGAACGTGTACGGACGCAGAATCCACATCTTGTTCAACGGAACAGTGAACGGCAGACTTTCCAGGAATACCTTCACCACGTACATCGACAGCGAGGGTATGCAATGAGAGACATGTCCTGTTTGGTAGCAGGAGTTCCACAGAGGAAAGATTCTGTTGAAATGTGTCACGCTTCCTCATTTACTCTTGTGATAGTATGAAGTCCTTTCATAGTTAAGACCTTGTATGCCCTTGCGTAACACGGGGTATGACGCAATCCAGACCTTAAACCTATAGATGAAAGGAAATGCAGTGTTATGGGGAGCACAAATGTGTGTGTGTGTTTATGATGTGATATGCATTTTTATTTTTGCGTATAACTGGATTGTGTTTACAGCCGCTTTATCATATCTCTGTCCGCACAGTGCGTGCACCTCCCCTTGTGTGGACAGTCACTAAGGCTGGAGATAACTTCAACATCAGCTGGATTCCTCCCGCTTTTGAAAATATGGCGTGGAACTACAAACTTAAATACACTGAGTGTGGTAAACAAAAGGTAAGGCACAGTTATAGTTGCTTCCGTGGAAATCAGTCATATTGCCTGAGCAGGTTGGATGGCATTGGAAATAAGTTGTAGAGCTGATTAATCACAATTGTGCTTTCATTTTCTCACAGCCTGAAATCTTAACAAATCATGCATCGATTCAGCTGCCACGACTCCATCACTGTCAATACACAATTTCTTTGAGAGCAGAGACTATCCATGGAAAAGGTGGCACACCGTGGAGTGATGAGAAGTATTTCAGTACGGCCCTTTGCGTCTCAGTGTTTTTGTGCAAAGCACCATGTGAAGGTTTTGACAATGTCGCTGCCAGTTTCAAGAATGATACTGTGGCAGAAAGAAAGCAGTGTCTAAATTCTCTGTAAAGTCACTGTTGCATGAAGGTTGTATGCATCACTCTCAGCTAATCTTTTTGCCTGCAGATGCAGATAAAGATCCTAATACGTTGGTGTATATTGCCGTCATCATCCCGCTGGTGTCTGCTGGCCTGGCAATCCTGACTTTTGTGTGTTGCAGGAAGTATGTACAGTCTGCAGCTTTTTGCTTGGCCCCTATTGATCCTTGTCTTCTACCTTGCCTCTAATACTTGACTCTGACTGTGCAGAAATAAGGAACGTATCTTCCCCAAAGTACCAGAACCTCGGGACTTCCTCAGCGATATTTCTGAAAATTACAAGGTGACAGTTTTATCTTTAAGTATGAGTGTTTCTCCTGATCCTGTCTCCTGAAATTATAATTATATAATTTAAGGCCTGTTAAGACATTTCGGAAAGTCTGCTTGTTTGCTTGGAATTTGATACTACCCTCATGACTACCCCTGTAGTCTGGCTGCGTGGCAGCCTACGGTGACCACAAGATGCAGAAATATCTTACACGTAACCCTCCTTAAAATAATACTGTATCATTTTTTTTTCACATAAGCATTAAATATGGACCCTTAGAGGTGCAGGCAGGCATTTTTTTTTTTACCTTTGAGCAGAGCCCTGTTCTCCAGAGGTGTTTGGTAGAATTTATTTTCAATGAATCAACGATCACTCCAACCGAAATTGCAATATCTGACAAAATCATTCCAATATGATTTTTTTTTTTTTTGTGTGTGCTAAGCTAACGGGTTACTGGTTTATAAATAAACGCAAAATGTCCAACTGTCACTTACACAACAACAGCAATAAAGGTAGTTAAAGAAAAAGCAATGTTGAGAAATCTTGATAAATGTATAACATGACGGTGCTTTTAAATGCCACACTGCAGCACTCACACGCTAACATTTTCTTCTTCCTCTTCTTCTTTACCTCAGAGCACCATTTATGATCTGTACATCCCAGCAGAGGAAGAGGAGAACTGCAGCATCACTCTGGAGAAAGATACTTAAGTCAACAAACCACAACACTGAGAAGTGGGGAGAACCTGTGTCTGGAACAAGGGACTCCGAAATTCTGGAAAGACAGAGACTTTAATGAATGAATCCAGGAGATCCTTCTCAGGATGTATTTGAGAGAGGTAAACAGTGCCAGAAGTCTTTGAAGTAAATAATTTTTAGACATTTGATTTCAGCTAATTGTTTTCAGGCTCTCACATGCTGACCACATCCTGAAACTAGGAGCTGTTATAATTTCCTGATTTTTTTTTTTTCTTTGATTTTAAATATATAAATATCTTTTTTTAATAATGGTTTTGCACTATTGGTTTAATTTGGATCTTTATTCAAAAAAAAAAAAAAGAAAAAGAAAAAAGAAAATATACTGAAAAAGATACTGAAAAAGAAAAACACAAGGGACTCACATCTGTCACCTAAAGTCCCAATGATGTCACTATCAGTGCTGAATTTTTATTTTTGTGTGTGTGTGTGTTTTATGCTGTTTGTTTGTGTGTGTTTTTTACATTTATATGCGTTTCAATTATAAGACCAGCTTTGTTAGTATATGGCCAGTATTTCAGGTTGGTATTTTAGGCTCATTTAGTGCTTTTCCATTGATAAGTTAAAACTGTTCCTGTCAATAATTTTTTTAAATTAAACTGAATTAACTAAACTGCCTGCAAGAGATATAAAGTTACATTAAAAAAAAGGACATTTGTTTACTCGTGTCTCAAGGCCAACGTGCTTATCTCATCTGTTCTAGCACCAGTCGGGAGATTATAAATAGCACAAAACAAAGCCCAAGTTTGTGGATTAATCTCTCCAGGGATTTCCTGTATTTCTGCTCTCAGGTGTTTGAAGAGATATATGTCACATGAGGGGTTGTTCAAAACACTGAAACACATGAATAACTATGAAAATCTTTCCATCTACTGTAATATTTATCTCCCTCTTTTGTACAATGAATGTGAAACGATTGAAGCACTTGACACTGATACACCAGCTTTGCACTTTGAAATAGTTGCCACTTGAAAATGATTTATATTTCATTTTATGTTCTTGGATATATTATTCTTGTCAAGAATGAGATTATAAGATTAATAAATATGTAGCTAGGAGCAGCATCTTAGCTTAGCATAGCTCAGCGAAGCATGCAACAACTTTTTTTAATCCTCCCCCTTTTTTTTTTTTTAAAGAGAATTACCCATCATTATAAGCTCTTTTAGTTGACACAGGTGTCAGCTAATATATATATAGATTAAATTTTAATCACTTATTAGTGTTTCTGCTTTGTTTACTTTTCATGCGTGTATATGAATAACCATTTATTGCCATTTTGATTAAATGTATTATGATTTATTTGTGATCATGTGAGAGTTCATAGTTCAGTAACAACTAAGGAGTGTCTGACACCAAGTAACACAAAAGATGAGTTAATGGCGGCGTGGTAAAGGCAAAAGGGTGTAATGATGGGATCTCCTCTAGAACTATGGCCACAGCAGGAGGGGTGAGAGATGATATATAAAGGAGAGCTCAGCTGAGACAGTTCAGTTCACTCTGGGAAAGTTTTGATGCTGTGTTTTGATCTATTTTCAGTTAAGCCTTCATCACATTAAACTGAGCATTTCTGCCGAAGCATTTCTAACGTGCTCTGTCCTTTCATCTTTCCTCATGCTTTTATTTATGTGTTCTTTGTTTATTTTTATGACTTAGCGAAAACAGTTAAATACCTGTCTCTAACAATATAATTACAGAGTTTAAGATTAGTTTTATTTAGTTTCACAGGTTTCACAGCATCCAGCATTCAGTGGATTACTTCCTTAAGAGACATGTAATTACATGCAGGTCTAATGCTCCTTTGAAGCTCGCTGTGGGTCATGGCTGTTGTGGATGTTTCCTGTCCAAAGGCATGGGAATACAACAATTAACAAATATTTTATGATGAATTTACAGGACTAGTGGGTTAGGAGGGGAGAGAGGAATTATACATTATAACATTTACTGACAGTTTGCTAAAAAGTATGGGATTAAAGATTAAATACCAAGAAATAGACCCTGTAAGAACTTGCTGGCTTACACAAACTGTATTCGCTGCTTTATTACTGTACTGTATTGTTACTGTAGAAAGCTGCACTCGTCACTAATATTACTCTGCACACCGAGAGTTCTGCACTGTCTCCATGAAGCACCTGCATTGACCCACATGTCAACGTCTCACAAGAAGAAGGTCGTGGGTTTGAAACACTGGCCAAAATTCAGCAACAGCTAGCAAACAAAGGTCAAACCATGGGGATTTTGCAGCAAATCATTTTGACATGACGACTGGGTGAGAGTCTCATGGATAACGTGCGAAGTGCTCCATCTGGATGTAAAAGAACTCTCTGAAATGACTCAACTACTAAATCATCTGGAGAGATCACTAGAATGTGGATAGGAAAAACAGCTGGAGAGGAAGTGAACAGCGGGGTGGTACTTATTAGATTAATTCATTTAGCATTGGTAATAACATACCAATTTAACTTCAAAAAGAATTTGTTGTACTTTGGCTTGTGATTGGTTAAAGAAATACAAACATATGTAATTCTGCACTGCTGTTATGAGAATCCACTCTGTTTTTTTAGTTTTTTGGTCTGTTCACCAAAAAAAAAAAAGAAAAAAGAAAAACAGAGTCACACGAGACTTATGTGCAATGTAAAGTATAACAGACCAAGGCTAGACCCCTGTGGCACACCAGTGCAACACCAGCAAATGGTAAGAAAGATAACACCACATTCAATCTTATCTGCATTCAAAATGAGCCTATGAAAGGTATCAAGGGTGGAGCCAGGGCTGGAGTCATACAAAGTAAAAATAAAAAAAAACGTATTAATCAGGAAGAATAATGTTTTCCATTATATAAAGAGTAAGAGACCAAAGATAGACCTCTGTAGAACACCTTCCTTTAAGAAATGCATGAAATCGATTAAATCAGTTGTAATTTTGTAAACAGTGTCACATTATCAAAGCTGTCTCTTATACCACAGTGAAACCTTCTTTTAAATCAGTTTTCCTAACACGATAATCGTCTTTTATTTATCCAAGAATATTGTGTATATTTGCATGGCTTGCTGGTGCGCAGATTTGACTTTACCTCAATTTTCTCAGTTGTTTCACCTGCACAATCTGCGGCCTGAGCTCAGAGGGGAGAAAGATCCTGGAGAGGCAGGTGAGACAGACGGTTGGCAAATGTTCTTAGCAGACACAGAGAAAGATAAGGAGAAAAGAGGGGTAGGGGGAAAAAAAACGAAAGGGAGAAATAGAGTCAATCAAGACTGACATGCAGAACACCTATATATGGTGAGGAACTGAAATGTATGCATGTTCAGCAGGGTATATATGAGAAAACTCCACAACTTATTAAACCTAAGATTTTTGGTCAAAACTAACCTACAATCAACATACATGTAGTGGGCCAATATAATATATGTGTAGTAGCAATTTTCACCTTCAACACAATAATATCATATCAAGACCAACTTTGCTGGGTTTTTGGCTACGTGTAAACTTAATGTCATAACGTGCACGACTGAAGTACTGACACTTCTGATGGAGTCCTCCTCTGTTCTGCAGGTATGCAAGATCCAGTGTTGTGGTGACCTTCCACCAGTTTCACCAGAAGCAAAAAAAAAAACAGCATGAAAAAGACGAGGGAGGAGGCGCAATGCAAGAAGCTAGGGGTGAGGAGAAAGACCTGATGAGGTAACACACAAAAGTTGGCGAGAATTCTATTTAAATACTTTCCCAGGCATTATGATTTTTGTGTTTTGTGTTTTTTTTTGTTTGCGAACATGACATCTCAGTCATACCAGATTTAGCACAAACATTCACTCGGACCCAAGGATGAACTGATTACATTTTGGTCGTCAAAGTTGAAAAGTTAAGTTCACTGTGACAGCACAAACAATCAATCAGACAGCATTTTTATTGCACAGCATTTTGTGCATTTGCACAGCATTTTTTCATACAACAGTGTAACACAAAAGTGCTTTGCAGAATAAGAGTAATGAAAAACAACTACCGCCCCTCCTTTCACTCACATAACATCAGTTGCTAAAACACACAAACACAAAGTTGTTCTTTGACGGGAACAGCTGTGTTAGGGTTAGGGTTCATTAGGTTGCTTTGTTTTAGAATTTTTGTCATGGCCTTGTATTTTCTTTCACTTTCTTTTAATTTCATGTAAAGTTGTATAAAATTATATAACTAATTATGGAATAGCTTTAGAAGAACTAATCATTTTAGATTTTTACATAATTGATACCAAATGAAATCACTATAGCCTTTGGTATGAATTTGATGTCATGCTTTGAGGAGGATCCTCGTGTTTTCTGGCTGATAACAGGTTTCATGTTCTTGGGCAATTGGCTGTTATGGAGACGACTGCTATCTTTCCCAGGACGACATCTACAGCCATCAGTACCCCCACTAATCCCTGCAGTTTGGAAGAGAAATCTGAAATCATCAGACATCAAAGCAGGAGTCAGATGAAGTTCTACCTCCAATCTATAAAATACTATAGACCTCACAGAGACTCTGCAGCTTTAAAGACAATTCTTTCATTACCCAGAACTTCATGAGTTTTCTACAAGTGTGGGAAATCTTTATTTTTTTATTTATTTTTTTAAATTTTCCTCGTACTAGAACTCATACAACAGAGAAACAAGCAACAGAAAAAACAAAGCAGCATTCAGTGTAGCTGGGTGTGTTTCTGTAAATGTAATGCATCAGTTCTGCCAATATGTCAGAACCCTCCCTCCAGAAATGAACGAAAAGCTATGATTGGTGACTGAGTCTGATTCACTAGCATAACAGGGGAACATTTCAACATGTCAGAGGAACTCTAACACCTGAAAGACTAAATCCTGAGCCAGCTCCGTTGAATCCAGCCCAATAGAGCCCAATATATACTGAAACCTTAGGCCAGATCCAGGCAGAAGAAACCTCAGAAGGAATTAAAATAGTTTGTTAATATAATTATAAATCTAAAATAAAATTTTAAATATAAATTGAAATATTGAAAACATTTGACTTGAAAGCACGTCACATATAGTTGACATATTGTCTTGTTTCTCACAGAGCTGTGAGGCCTTAATCTGGGGCAGTCAACCATGAACAGAAACTCGTGTCCTCTTTATTCATGATATACAGCAGACAGTCTCCTCAATACCCTTTTGGAAACAAATGTACTGTTATTTATATTCTATTATTTACTTTAGGCGTCACATTTAAAAACAAAACAAAAGTTATTCAAATTTTTTCAATAATTTATTATATTAAATTATTCAATAGGAGTCAGTAAGAGTACAACAACAACAATGTGATTTTAACCATTTTAAATTCAATATATTGTCCCTTACAAATCCATTAAACTCCACAACTATGTACAAAAGCTTTGTAATAATGTGTCATTAACCAGACGTAATGATCCACTGACTCAGACAACTGACCTCATCACCCTAGGAAAGAAATGTAGCATCATTTCATTTTTTACAAGTTACCAGAGTACATGAAGTAATATGCTCATAAGCCTCGCGGGTTGAAATGGTTGATAGCAGCCTGTAGTGAAAACACAATTTAACACAACATGTTACACAATTTTTTAAAGACTTTTAATGATTGTGAACGATTGTGAACACTGCACTCTGCTCCTGGCCAAAGTGATGACGAGTGAAAACAGCGCCACCTCGTGTTAATTGCGCAAAAGTGTGGGGTGCTCCCAAAATCTGACTCAAGGTCCCTTACTTTCACTGGCTGTGCTTTCGGTAGTGGGACCCACCCAAGGGCTATGTAGGCTCCAGTTACACACTCAGCAGGCTCAAAGCTCAAAGCTGCGGCTCCTGGGGAAAACACACATGCTGCACATTGACACACATGCTCTTTGCTTATGGGATGGATTCTGTACCTCGGCCCAGCTGACTCTCTCTGCACCATCCCAAGCGATGCATAATGATAAGGGCATTTATTTCTATTATTTATGATTAGCATTCGTGAACATTGCGGCGTGGTGCATCGGGAAGCACCGAAACCTGGCGATGGATGCATGACTACAGTAGGTTTTATAGATCAAACACCGGCTACGCTGCTCTAATAAACGGAGACACGTTTTACTTTTACTGTTAATTGGGTCAAAAGATAAATAATCGAATAATATATTTACCTTTATACTTATGTCCCTAAACTCACCCACAAATGTAACATTTCAGTGAAAACAGTCAACACAAAGCGCCGACATACATCGTTTGAGCGGCTAACGTCAAGCTAACTTGATTCAAACGTATTTCCTAAGGGCGCAGTTTCAAAGTTAAAGCCTCCACTAGGAATACCTATTTGAGACTTTTATTTTTGTAACACTTGAGGTCTTACTTTCTGTAAGACGTTTGCTAACTGGACGTACCCACGAGGCGCCGCCCATCTCGGTGTGGGTCAACAGCGCCCTCTGGTGGTCAAACCCGGCGGAGCCAACATGTCGGCTCAGACTGGTCCTGATGCTGCGGGGATGCGCAGAGCAGCGATATGGGAAGATGCGCAGTATGTAAACCGTGCCAGAGACGGGATGTACTGGCGCAGTCTCTGTGGCGCAATGGAATAGCGCGCTGGACTTCTAATCCAGAGGCTCCGGGTTCGAGTCCCGGCAGAGATGAGTCACTCTGTGGGCCGCACGGCAGACCTGCGATCCTTTTTGTCTGCCGGACGCAGTCAGGATGTTTTGGTTGCTGGTCAAAACGATGAAATAGTCGAACCTCATTGATGTGGCAACGATGAGAGCAGTAGTGAATGAACTGAAACACGGCTCCACCACTGCTCCTCTGAACAATCTGCTGTTTTCTGCTAAATTTAAAATAATACATATGAATAACCTTGGATATATTTTCAGTAAAGGATGTCGGTTCAGGCTAAAATAGATTTACTCATATAAATATGCTTGTTTTGGAGTGATACTGTCCAGCTGATGGGGCACATTATATCCAATCTCCTGGTCTTTGACCTGTATTTTTATCCTTATTTCACACATTTCAACATTTATTTTGCCTGTAGTCTCACTTTATAGCTACTCCCCATATATCCCCACTGAACATTTTAAATCTTAATTCTGCCTTTTCTCGCTTAATAGGAGAACATTTGCTTAATAGCAGCTCTAATTACTTTGCATGATATCTTGAATAAAACCCTTAAAGTTTACAGTTTGGTGGATGTATTTTTTTTATTTGTAATAATTTAATATCCTACTATAGTTGCACTTCATCTCAGAAAATAACCACTAAACAAATCAAATGATTTAAAATATATATTCTATTTATTTCCATAAAAAAAAGTGCACTGTAGATTATTATTAATAAATGTGAGCTATTATATTTTATGTATTTATTGCCCCATTCATGTATTTACAGTCTCAGTCAGACCGGATGTGTTTGTAAATAAAAAGGTGAGTGTGTCGCATTGTAATTGTTCCCATCTCTCATCAGGTTCACGCGTCCATCCCGCCAAACACCGTGCCCGCAAAGTGTGCGTTCTCTTGCTCTTCCTCTTTCTCTCTCTCGCGCGCGCAGATATTTTGGGATCCCTGCTCCAGTTATGCTGGGAGGGAGGACGCGGACACGCGGGGTCGCTCTGGGTCGACGCCACAGGGGGGGCGCTGCAGCACCGGCGTAAGTCACTTTGCTCCGGTCTGAGACGGGAGGAACCGGCTCTGTGGGGACCTGCTGAGCCGTGACAGCCCCCCCCCCCCCCTCAAAAAAAAAAAAAAAAAAAAAAAAAAGGGTAGCCTATATTATGTGACAGGAATGAGGGCGTGCTGTGTTTGTTCATCGGTCCTTCGGGCTTGTTTCCTCGTGATGACATCACATCATCGTCCCACTAAATAGTCGATATTACTATCGGAAGTAAAGTTAACATTCCTGCAGCATGTTTCTCCTCAAGGCCCCTGGCTCCTGACTGACAGCCACACGGCACCTCCTCGAACTGTGATTTCACTCTCTTTTCTTTCATCTCGTAGCTCAGTGTGACTCAATATCACCTTGAAATCATGAATATTATCAGTCTTACATTACTGCAAGTCAGAGGCGTATGCTCAGACATTTCCTGTGGTGCCCTTGTAGATATTTACGATGCCCCTTGCGTTTAAATGATGAAAGTGAGGTAGATATATAGATGTAGAGGTAAGTTCAGGTGGGCCTGTCCAAAATAACTTCGTTTCCTCGTGGTCCACTGTCAAGAGAGAAGAGAGAAACCAAACAGCCTCAACTACAGCAAATGTGTCAAAAATGATTATTCCCCTCTAAGCTGGTTTATTATTATTTTTTTATTTCATAATGTATTTTTTTTTTCTCGGTGCTGGACTGTGTAAGATCCAGAGGGAGAGAAAAAAGGGGGCAGTGCTGTGATGATGCTGACGTGAGAGAGAGAGAAAGAGAGAGAGAGAGAGAGAGAGAGAGAAGGAGGGAGAGAGAGAGGAATGCGCCGCTAATGAGAATATGACGTCAAGTCAGAGAGATTACAGCAAGGACCGGAAGTAGAACGGTGTCACATTTGGTGGACTTTTATTTTATTTGCCAGTAGAGTGACAGAAAAAAAAAAAAAAAAATAGAAGAGAGCAAAACATAAGCAGCTAATAGAAATAACGGTTTTAAAATTGTATATTGGGCGAGAGTTAATTTAATCTAATTATAAGTTATTCCATTATTATTTTGCTGATTTCTACCGAAATTTTAGAAACCTGGCAGCACATTCCCTAAACATCATGAGTCACTTAACACATCCAAAACAAAACAAAACAACAACAACAACAACGAAAAGCTTCTCAATGAGGACAATTTCCAGAAAAGTGTTCCATGGCCTTCCTCTGCATAAGCTTTCATTTTCAATAATAATGTGAATTCAACATTGACATATCTTCAGTGGTAACTACAGTGTTTTGTAAAATGGCTAAAGTCACTTAATTTTTTTATTTTTTACATTTCGCCGACACATAAACACTGTGGAAGTAAGGACAAATGTATTCCTTACACGAGTAGCCCACTATATATATTTATGATATAACATTGACAGATTGTATTTACAGAAATGCAAATGATCTCTTTCAATGTGTCGTCACCGCCTTTGGGTTGCATTTTATTTTGAAGGTCTCGGCCGGAAGTGCGCGCTGTCATCGCTGCTCGCTTGCCGCCTCCGTGTGGAGTAGAAAACGGACTGTCGCTGGAGAGCGAAGAAGAGGAGAGAGAGAGGTGAAAAAAAGCAGTGAAATGGTGTAAAAGCCGAGCGAGTCCAGCCGGAACCAGGGGAGCGACGAGGAGGAGCGACGCAGGCGGATTATTGTTCTTTGTATAATTATTGTTAAAGTCAGTAAACTCCCGCTTTTTGATGCTGTCCTCACGGAGGTTTGAGCCAATAACGGACTTATTGGTCGGCTGAACCATGCAGAGGCTGCTGCTCCTGAGTTTGGTGTTGAGTTTTCAAACTGGTAAGACTCTGTTTCTCTCTTTTTGGGCGCCCAATTTACAGAGAGTCCGCGCTTAAATATAAATTTGATGAAGCTACAGAGGCTGAAAAACACACCGAGGCTTCGGTCGGTGATCTTTGAGAAGTGTGTGTGTGTGTGTGTGTGTTGTGGAGAGACATGTAACATGATTTCATAGCATTCCCATATGAACCGCAGCGGTGGATCACCTTAGGCGTATGTGTGCGCGTGCAGCTGCGTGATAGAGAGAGAGAGAGCGCGCGCGCGCGTGTGACTGCGTGTCCGCACCGCAGCAATGGATCACCACACTTTTTTTTTTTTTTTTTCCTCTCTTTCTCTTTCTTTTATTATCATTGTCGCGCGCGTCCGAACGCGTGCGGTCGATTGTGCACGTGCGTCCGTCCAACTTGAACATGACCGGTGCACGCGCGTCCACCGGCCTGAATGACCTTTTGCGTATGACGAACCCCCGGTGTCGTTGTTCAAACGGGCCGTGGTGAGGCGCTGAGGACGTGACGGGAATGACAGTGATTGACCAGCGCTGCTCTACATGCCAGCAGCACTTCCACACCGCTATGGCTGGTCAGTCAATGAGACCACTGCTACCAGCCCCGGTAGTGATCCTGTAGTGATCCTGTAGTGAAAGGCAGCATATATAGCCCCCCCCCCCCCCACCCCTTTCTCTCTTACACATACACACCACCCCTCTTGTGCCCCTGTCCTGGTGTCCTACCTGACTGCCTGACCATTTTAACCCCCTCCGTTGCCTTCCTCTGAGCCTTTCAATCGCACAATGAGGCGTGTGCATCAGCAGCCTCAGAAGCGGCGCCCATGCATCTGTTCCCCCTCCGTACCTGTGGGGTGCCAGGTAGACTGTTGGCTTATGATAATCACAGCTGTAGCCGAGTTGCTAGGAGACAGGAGGCTGAAGGAGGAGGAGGAGGAGAGGATGGTTGTAATTTCTCTGAGCTACCTGTTTGATCGAAGCATATCTGTGTGTCGTCATGGCAGCACAGCCACAGCAAACCCTAACCCCCCCCCCCCAATCCATTGTCTACCTTGGCTGACCGGGAGCGTGCACGGCTGGCTGCTGGCTGGCCACTCCACCACTTCATCATAGGTAGGGGGCGTGTTCGGGGAAGGGAAGGTATAGAAAGGGATGATGTCACCGTGTCTGCCAGGCTTTGTATCGCTCAGCCTGGCTCGCCACGCTCAGCATCCACCCAAAGTGTGTTGCTGGGGGTTCACATGAGCCCATCTGCATACAGTCAGGAGCGGATTCCTTTTCATCCACATATCAGGCATATCCACGAAGCCACATGTGACACAATCTGGCAACCGTTTGCAACACACAAACGCACACGCTCTCTCTCTCTCTCTCTCTCTCTCTCTCTCTCTCTCTCTCTCTCTCTCTCTCTCTCCGTTGGGACCCCTTGTTTCTGTCACATGCTGTTGCCCTGTTTGTCTGTTCTTGACACACGCACATACAGATGTACACAAGCGCACACACGCAGACCAATTACATGTGTGAAGCCATGTGTCCCATTGTCTGTTGTTGCACTGTAACAACGGTATAATCCATTATTACTCCATGTTGGGCTCTCAAACACAGACATATTTGCTTTGAAAGGCTTTCCCAAAGACAAGATTAGCAGGCTCCAAAATGGGGATGTGAGATTTAAATTGGTCTTATTGATGTAAGGTCTCAAATCTTGCACTGGCGGCTTTTGCATTGGGATATGAAAACATATGAGGAGTGGGCATAATCCAGACAGAGCTGAAGTGAATATCACCTCAAAAGAGAGAACACTTGCTGTAGGTTCAGGAGCATTTTTCCGAGGAGCATTCAGACTCTTATCTCTTCATTAGACTAGTAAAACAGTATTCCATGGCCTGCAATTTGCACACATGTAATTGCCTACTATTGTTAATGACTGCATGGTTATTAGTCGAGCAGCTAATTAAAGCTGTGGTGAATCAGAATGTTTTGAAGTTATTCAGATTAAATGATAGAGGACGAACTATGGTAAATTTCTACTAGCAACGCCACTGGAGTGATTGATCCTGGCCTTGTATCTACATACCAGCCTGGTAATAAGCCCAGAGCAGGCGCCGCCATTAACGCAGCTGTTAAACGGTCCTGCATAATCAATCATTGCAAACGCACTCCTTTAACTTCCTAATGAGCAGGGGAGCCTTGAGGTTGGACATGCAGCACTGCACCTATAGCCCAGACGGTGGTCTGAAATGCTGACTCGGACAAAGGCTCCAGCGCAGGTGTACCATTTGTCAGCCTCTGTCCTTTCGTGGGGACCGAGGCCCGTGAGCTGCTGCTGCCCTTACTGCATACTCTGAATCACACCGCCGAGCCGTGAATCACAGACCTCAGATGGATTCCAGAAAATATTCAGACGTTGGAGAAGAGTCAGACACATTTGAGGGGCTTTTACACCCAGAGAAAGAAGGGTTCCTCAAGGGTTGTTCGAGCAGGGAAGTAGTGGTTCTCCTGCTATATGTGTAATGTTAATGACTCAAAGTTGGCTGTAATAGTTCAAATAAAAAAGAGGAATTAGAGAAGCCTCATAAAGAATATAGTTTGGTCCTAAAACCCTCTGCCAGTTTACAACATTTCATTCGTTCTTGTCAGTAATCATCTGTGACATTTTCATCTCGACAAATTCCATTTTTTTCCAACCTATTACATATAAACTGGCTCCAGATACTTGAAGTACACGGAATCTTTTCCATTTGCTGAGTGGGAAAAAATCCTCTATCACACAGCGAGTGATTTCTTTTATGTTCTCACAATAAATAAAAGAAGAACTGAGCAGTTAGCCCGAGCTAATCCCATATAGCCAGGCTGCTGTCTCGTTAAACTCGGGCAGATGTGGAGAAATGTAACCTCTAAAGTTTTTTTAGAAGGGATGTGGGCCATAATAACCACTAAAACGGCTTGTTTCTGCTCGGATGATATATGGGCAGTAGTAGCTGAAAAAGAAAAAAATTGCCACCTACAGAAACTCAAAGTAGCAAGGATACTCCAATGGATTACCACTTATAGATCTATTTATAGCAGCGTGACGCCTTTCTGAAAGCGTTCTGCCATGGTTTCAAGGCTAACGAACCATTTTTTGCGGTGCTTTATTGAACCCTCGCTGGCTCCGAGTGTAGATCTGGGGTGGCATATGTAGCGAGGCAGAAGCCTGTCTTTAATTTTGATCCCAGCGAGCAAGCGAGCGAGCGAGCGAGATGTGACTCCGGTAGGAGCATCCCACCGTTAATATGCGAATTCGGGTCATGCTTTTTTTACGGGATCTGAATGAAGCCTGTTTACCGAAAAGCATCTCTAATTGACATCAGCCACTGAAAGCAATCACTGAACCAGCTGTAAAGCTCAATCTGGGAATGGAGCCCATAATGTTATAATGTACATCCGCGCCTGTTGTTCCCCGTTGAGTTCCATTCAATCAACAAATTCTTGGCATTTCTGTCTCAGCGGGTGTTTGTCAATGTGTGACATGTTGATTGCTTCTCTCAGTTGATATGTTTGTTTAAGGGCATTCCTCTGGACACGAGTGTCCTGTAATGCTTTTTGAAGCGGTGTTTGGGAGAACAAAGAGGCTTGCATGTACGCTCTCAGATGATCCAATAAAAGAAAAAAAAAAAAAAAGAAACCCCAGCTACTTAGTTGGATAATTCGTTAGCAAACTTGTGGTCAGAGATAAATTGAATCAAAAGTCTACACATTTCCTTTGAGCATCCTCAACAGCTACGTGAATGTTTCTTGAGTGAAGCCCTGGGATTTAAAGGCCCCATAATCTGATTGTGCTTGACAGGCCGGGGGCATCCAAGTTATAAAAAGAAAAATGAAGAAAAAAAAAACCAAAAAACAAACAAAAAAAAAACATCCCCTTAAAAATGTTTCTTTATGCAGAGTCCCCTGAGCAAGAGAGGAACACTTTATCACATCTGACTGAATCTATTGGCCTTGTTTTCCCAAAAACAGTTCTGTAGCGTGGACCAATTTGGGGTGATGGAGGGAGTGTTGGGGGGGTTATACAAAAAGTTGTTTGGAGGAGAGGTGGGGGGAGAGGGTAGTCTTGTGGGCAGGTGGGTGAAGCCTGATTGAGAGTGATTAGACTTTTTTTTTTTGTTTGTTTTAGAGGTGGTGGTGGTGGTGGTGGTGGTGGGGGGGGGTTAGTATTGTAATGCAGGGAGGAGGGTGTGCTGGATGAAAAGAAAAGCGAGCCGAGAGAGGGGACGAGGACGGAGGAGGAGGAGTGGTCGGGAGGCCAGCGGCAGAGAGAAAGGGACTATTACTCAGGCTCGACTGCTCCTTCAGTGGGGACAGTGAAGCTGCTCATTCAGACAGAATATGGTCGAGGCCGGTTCAAAGGCTACATTTGCGCTGGAATCGGGAGTGATTGAACCCACATCTGAGGTGCCAGCTGAGCTCTCCCCCTGCCCCGTCCCCGCTGAGGTTAATTGGCATTAATCGGAGTTGCTGCTAACTTTCTTTTTCGTTTCTTTGGCTTTCTCTCGCAACATGAGCCTCTTTCTGCTTAGCAAAGTTCATTCCTCCTCTCTTTCTGTCCCCTCCTGGACTTCGTTTTTTTTTTTTTCAAACTGTCTCTTTTTTTCTCTCTCCTTCTTCTCCTCCTCCCCCCACCATTACTTCTCCTTCTCTTTCCATCTACCCGTTTCTCGCTCCTGCTCTTTAATAAGTTCCAGATGTGGTTCTTGCATTCCTCTGGTCGGTGGAGAGAGAAAGAGGGGAGAGGAGGGGAGGGGGGGTGGTGGTGGTGGTATGAGTTTGGGGGG
>CM076670.1:12910954-12948623 GCA_038496675.1 Rachycentron canadum
ACACACACACACACACACACACACACACACACACTGACACACAGTAATGCGCACTGGAAAACATACACAGACAATCAGAGGGAGGGAGAAAGGATGCATTAGTGTGTGTGTGTCTGCGTGTGTGTGTTTAGGGGGGGGGGGGGGGTGCTGTCGGTCCTGTAACCTCAAAAGTTTTGGGACATTCTCCTCCTCCTCCTCTTCCCTCGTTCTCCCTTCCTCCCCCTCACCCCCTCCCTCCGCAGGAATGTGGCTGACGCTGATGATGTCACTTCATTTCTCCACTCTCCCAGTTTCTGCTCCTCAACAGGGACAGGACTGAGATGGGGTTGGTGGTGGTGGTGGTGGTGGTGGGGGGGGGGTTCGACTCTCTCCATCCATCTTCCTTTTACAATAACAACATTAGGGTCAGCCGTCTAACTAAATCGGTTACCACAGCACCGCAATGCTCGCTGTCTCCTCGTCATGTAATATAACAGCCCGCGGGCTCGATTGTAATGAGTGAGCAATCTCTTGGTAGTAATAATCATCAATGGCCTTGAAGTCCAGTCATTAAAACAATGTTGTGCAGATGCATTATTTTGTCAGCGACCGCCACTGCCCGCTTAATGCTACACCCTGGAGGCTGAGTTTACCTTAGCCCAGTTTACCCACGTTCCTAGATCCAGATTAGATTGGTTTAATTCACGTAATAGGAGGTCATCTCAAGTTGACGTAAGATCTGCTACACAGCCAAAAAGTTGAAGTGGGCATTAATCTGCTGCTGCAACAGCCTCTGCTCTTCAAGGAAGACTTTCGGACTGGGCTCTAGTGATCTGCTCCTGTCCATGTTGGGTGATAGGACCTGGCTCACAGTCGGCATATCAGTTCATCCCAAAGGTGTTGGATGGGGCCAAGGTCAGGGATCTGTGGAAAGCAATTTTTTAATAAACCTGGCATTGTGCAGAGGGGCGTTGACATGATGAAACAGGAAAGAGCCTTTTCCAACCTGTTGCCACAAAGTTGGAGGCAAACAGACTGTGAACAGTCGTAGGCCGAGTCCATAGTTGTTTTAAGTGTCAAAAGCAGAAAAGAAGAAAAGACTTTGCACATCTAATTATTGAGGCAGTTGCGTAGGAACAGGATGAATCAATCTGATGTTGCAATTAAAAAGTCATGCACACTTTCTAACTTGTAACAAACAATGTGTTTGCAACGTTTCTGTACAAAACCTTCATCTGACATGTTTTTTTTTTTAACAATAATGAGCCATCGTAAATAGGATTGGCAGTGATGACGTCACCTGACGTGCAATACGAAGTGACAACTAACAAACATCAATTCACTGCAGCAGTGTCCAATATCATACAAAGGGGAAGATTAGGGACTGAAAATATAGTGACAAATAAGTGTACCCTTACATGTTTGCACACTAAATAGAGGAACCATTTCCAAATGCTACAGGTTCTATGTAGAACAATGTAGGGATTAAAAGATGTTTTAAAAAGTAGCATCAATATGTAAGTAAATGTGATAAACAAAATTAATAAAATCCCTCAAGCTTGGATGATGAAAATACTGTATGTATATATATATGTATATACACTATTTTGCTGTATAAATGCTCTATATATGCTGCTTTAAAGAGTAAGGGTCTACAACGCTCAGCCTAGCTTCTTCCAGTGTTTCCTATCAACAAAGAAGGCTCCTTCAAAGTGACAGGATGCACTTGTGGTGATATTAGCGAGAGGCTGTGTATGAATATTACTTCACTCTCAGAGGTCAAGGCCCTGGGCTTTTATTGGATGGTTTGTGACAGATGACATTGCAAGAAGCTACAGTACATATCAATAAAATTAGATTGCACTGGATTGAATTAAAGCAGACCTTGGAGGAGGTGATTTATCGACGGGACGCTGCTTGTAAAATAGTCCTGCTGGATTCCATCACTGCGCCATACTGTAACGTGAGGTGAATCCGTGGACCATCTGAGATGCCGTCACAGCTGATGGGGCGGATGTGCGCTTCCTGGATCACGTGGCTTTTTGGAGGCAGAGTGACTCAAGGAATGGGTCGCTGCCCGAAATCAATGGGGAACCACTGCTGTGAATTATTGATTCATTATGATATTGATTGTGCCAGTTGAATTCGGCGGCGACCCTACACAGCACACTACTGCGGAGCAGCAGCTTGATGTGCATGTTGTTGAAGCTTGTCCAGGGGACAGCTATTGTTAGTTCTGGTCACCCTTGGTTACAGCAGAGTATTCTTTGTCAGCTGCTCGGCATGGTGGGTGCACAAAGACTCGTGGATTACCAGAGACCGACCAGCTTTCCAGCGCTTGAGCATATTCATGTGCCCATAATGTGTCATATACCTCGTCCATGAATTATCATATTACCCACCACTGATCCTGGGGTTGCCATGGCCACTGTGTCTATCATTGTGTCAGGGGTCCTCAGTGGCTGTAGCCATGGTAACGATGTCTGTAACAGGTTTGGTACAAATAAAGCTCCTCAGATGTGAAATGTGTGTATGAGAGGAACCCCAGAGAATGAAAGGGTGGTACACACACACACACGCACACGTACACATGTACACACACTATGCTTACACAAACTCACATTCATAGAAAACGAGTGTGCACACCTTAAAGGAGCATGTGCACTCCAACGCACATGGCTGTATCAAAATGAGCAGACAAAGCACGGCACTAATTTTCCTCCTGCCATTTCCAAATAAACCTGTTTCCACAGCAACCATTTTGGTAGTAACGCAGAGAAGGACTGAGAGGGAGGACTGGTGGAAGGAAAGAGAAGCTACATACTTGAAGGTGGAAAGGTAGTGCTGGAAGGAAACAAGGTGGGGAGAGGAAGGAGGAGTGATTTTTTTCTAAGTAGATGGCTGCCAGACAAAAGGAAGTGAATAGGGAATGAGAAGGGGGCAAGGCCACAAAAGAGAGGAAGAAAGGGAGAGGTCGCTGACTGCTAGTAAGGGGGAGGACGGCAAGGTAAGATGACAGAGGAAGGGAGCGAGCAAGCAGACAATGCGGCAAACAAAGGAAGGAGTCTCGGAGTCTTTCTCTTTCTGGCTCTCTTTCTCCCCTCGGCCCTAATCTTCCCCCTACTCCGTCCCCACCTCCAGGAGTCACCTTTGTATTTGACTGACACAGTGTCAGCAGGCTCAGCGGGTCGCCTCCTTTCACTCCCCGCTTTTCCCCTCATCCATGTCTCTCGCTTGCTCCTATAGTGCCGTCACCATGGCGACGAGTTATTATGGCCATCCTGCCAGGCGGCCATGTTGTCGAGAGAGGACGGGCACAGGTGCTTGAGTTCCCACGGCCAGATAAATACACAGAGAGAGTGCGTGCTCTCGTGTGCTTTGTGGATGCAGTTTGGAGCTGAGATGATTTGGTGGATTTATTGAGTAGTCAGCTGACAGAAAAGTCACTGAAAACAGTTTTGATAACCAAATGATTGTTTAACTCCATTGTCAAGCAAAAAGTTGCTGCTTTTGCTTGGATTTGTCAGAATAATCAATGATGTAATGACATTTTATAGATTTAATGGACATGAATTTGTCTAAATAATCATTACTTACAGCTGTACATACATTTTATACAGCATATAATAGATTAACTGTGCATATATGCAAATATAGCATTTTAAATGTATTTCTGTAGTGCATTAATTTCACATATCTCTAAGGCTTTGTCCAGGTTTTTTCAATTAAAAGGAAACTTTTTAAAGACAGAGCTGCACCAGTTAAGTCCCAACAGTCTCATGCGGACAAATGCGCAGACAGTTGTGTCAGTGCACAGACTGACTGGTGGATTGACAACTAGATGTATGTACAGTCGTATACAGCAGACAGGGAGAGAGTGAGTCAGTGCCGCATGACTCCTATGGCTGCAACTTTGTCCTGAAACAATGATGTCATCCTCCTCCATCACACTTCACAGTTCTGTGTCTGTGGACCTCGCCGTCTCTTTGTTCTCCTCTCCCTGCATCTCATTTTCAGGCAGCCCCTCCAGAACACCAACTCATCGGCCACACGCAGCGGCGATATGGAATTAGACAGATAACAAAATCAATTTGGAGCAGATTGACTAACAGTGAGGAGAGTGGGGGCGAAAGAGAGAAATAATGAGAGACCAGTGTGGCCGCCTGACTATTAATTGGATAGGTGGAGGGAGGATGAGGTCATTGAAAAATGTTTTTTCGGAAAAATGGGTGTACCGAGCACAAGGGAGGGTTTCATCAGACACACAGATGCACATACACTCGCAGACATGCTCGTACAGAAAACTTTTTTTGGGCAGTTACTTTACACGTCAGCTGTTGCTATGGTGACGCAAGTCTGTGATCCAGCTGAAGCGCGGGATTGGCTGGAGAGGAGCGAAGGAGAGGAAGGCAGGGGGACTTTGTTGGAGGGGTACAGGGGGGATTATGGGGAGGGGGCCAGACACAAAGATAATTAGATCGATGCATAACAATCCATACAAATGGCATTTTATTTAATAGCATCTGATCCAATGAGGCTGAATGCCACCAGTGAACGTTTTCCCAGAAGTCTCTATTGCGCGGTATCAGTTCCAACCCTGCCTCCTGTCCCATTCAGAGAGGAGTGGCAAGCCTGTGTTTGAATGCTGAAAAGCAAGGTTTGACATTCACCACCAAACAGCAGGGTGTGTGGCAAATTAAGGAATACAGGGCATATGAGCAGCACACTTGCTAAAAAATAGCCCAAACATCTTTGCATGCATATACCCTTTCAGTAATTTTTGGCAACAAATTGACGGTTCATTACCTTGCTATTAAAACACCATTGCATGGTGCGAGAGGTGCTATCGGGCTAAATTGCTGTGGTGGTTCACACTATGGCGGCGTGTGGCCATGCTTTTGGTGAGTCACCCGGTGAGGCAGTGCGTGCTTGCCTTTGGCTTTGTGTCTGCTTTGACAAGCTGAGGTTGGTGTCACAGTGTCTGCAGGGGCTGTTGTCCTCGGCCCCAGATTAATCCTAATCCCTTTCCAAACTTTGACTAGGGCTGTGTTTAATCCTAGACTAAACTGAGACCCGTTCCCAGTGGAGATGGAGATGCTCCGCTGGCTTGACGGTTTAGTCCGACTCGTGGTGTAATCTATGCTCAGGAAACCGCCTCTATGTGTCGATTATATGTTTGGGGTTTAGGCTGGTTATGTCTGCGTGTGTTGACAGGAAATGGTTAGCCTATGTGGTGAGGGTTAGGTCATCTGTGCTGCGTGTGTGTTTTCATGTGCACACGGTCATGGTCACAGCTCTTTGTGACCGTGGTCTTTGTGTGGACAGGGTGCTTGGAGTCTCCCGGTGGTATCTTGGGGATCAGTGACTCAAGGAAATCAGGACACACTCTAAATTTGTCACTGCAGCATAACCCACATAATGAAAGAATACAAGCTCCCTCGCATACACTCTTCTGTCTTGCCTTTGCTCTGGCTGCTCTCTGCGTGTAGATTTCCTTGTTTGAACACAGACACACACAGGCACAAGCGCATACACCCGTGTTGACAAGTGGTAACCGGGTAATATGAAAATCAGAGGGCGATGAGCACATGTTTAAATGAGTCAGTGTTTTCAGTCCTCTGCCGTTTGCATGGGTGTTTTCTCCACAGATTGTGTAGCCTCCACTCAGGAGTATTCAGTTTGGATTATGTTTGTGGTTTACTGAGGCAGTTGAGGGAATACCTCCAGCTAACATATCTGAGGTGGTGGAGGAAAGGATTTGCTTGCCCTCAGGCTACTGTCTAGGTTGCGGGGTAGTTTAAACCCAGCTAAACTCTCTTTACACCCATGTATATCTGAGAAAAGGCTTTTCGTGCTTTTTTAAGATGGTACAAATCTACGCTGTACGTTCCAGTAATTAACACTACAAGTTTTATCAAATTAGGCTGCATACAGAAAAATTAAAGAAACAGAAATCTATACTCTGTCTATAATTACCCTTTGTTTATAATGGCAGTTTTTCAAAAATATCTTTCTAATTATGCATTCTCCAACTTAATTACCACATCATGAAAGGGAACACTCATAACAACAAACCCACAGAGAATTACCACCCGACTCTGGAGTCCCTCTGGATTTGCTGAATGCCTATATACGCAACTGCGCGCTAACATGTTCAGTCTTATCGCCTTTAAATTTATAACATGTCAGTATTATGCTTACATCTTGTTTCCGCTGCCTACAAGTGGCCACAAAATCAGTTATTACAGGTTCACATCTTGCAAATATAGTGTGTGAAAAATGATCATCATTTAAAACAAATCAAAGCAAATTTCACTGTTATTTAGTCACTTTGTGCTCTGACTGCTATTTAAACATTTAATATTCCTGACAAAAAAACATGGACAAGAGAAAAAATATATAGTTACATCTTATTTATGAAGTATTATTAACACTTATTTATTAAGTATTATTATGGACACTGTGCATGGAAGTAGGTGACAATGGCTTTTTCCAACCGGGCTCCATTGTCATGTGCAATGACCAAAATATTTCTAATTTTGGTTGAAATTTGTTTGCAGGACCCCATTGTTCATAGGAAAATGATAATGCCTTCAAGAGTAAAGACACACAAACAAACAAAGTCAAATAAACTAACTTGATCCATAATTTATGGTGTAGGAAATATATTGTCTTTGTTTTGCTAGAGAGAATTTTGTAGTTTCTTATTTGCCTCCATGCAGTCAACTTCTTGCAGCCATTAGAAGAATCATATAACTCTGAGTTAATATGAAAACATGCACTCTGCCTTTTCACAGTGTTGGCAGTTGAAGGCTTTGTGACTCATCTGACATGATTTTACCTTCCAACTTTTCATAGTCAAATCATTGTTGCTATGTTGTTTGTTTTGTTTATCTTACTTCATTAATCCTGTTAACTTGGGCGTTCCTCAGGGAACAAATTAAGGGCCTGCTTTGTCTGTTTTTTTTTTTCTGAATTATTCTAGGTATGCATGCTGCAAAGCTCCATCTGCATCTAATTCCCTTTTTACCAACTCCACTATCTTCAGAATATTAATGTCAGAAGCCATTGTTGTGATTGGTATGGAAATCTTTTTGCATGACCGGGTTCTTTTGTATTATCAGGCATATTGTACCTCTGCACCAAATCTAACATGATAGGGGGAGAGTGCATGTCTGTGTGTAAGAAAAGGAGGGATAGTGAGAGATAGGGACCGAGGGTCATGTTGGGGTGTTGGGAGGTGGGGTGCAGAGGCATATGGCAGTTGTTAAAAAAAAAAAAAAGTGAGAGAGATGGGAACCTTCAAAAAAGCGCTGGAGGGCTCTGAGGGAGAAGTGTAAGGGAATGATAGAGGGCGGTAAGGGAAGGGGGAAAAAAGTGATAAAAAAGTGGAGAGGACAAGTGAGAAGGAGAGATGTAAGTGGTAGGAGGTGAAGAAACGGGAGTGAGGGAAAAAGTGAGAGAAGAAAGGGTGAACAGGGGAATGTAAAAGAGAGGGAGAGAGAAAGTGCTGGAGGGCTGATATTTAATGTGATAAATGAGTTGTGACAGTCCGCCTCTAACCCCCTTCCAACCAGCGAGGAGGAGGAACACAGAAATAGAAAGCATTATGGGTAAAAGGACATATACAGCATTATATATGTATATAGAAAGAAGGAGGCACGTACATACTGTAGTGAGCGAGAGGTAGAGGCAAATGAGTGCCGGCAAAAGGACATTCACAGACAGCATTATAGATGTACAAAGTGAAAGAGGCGAGTACATACATATAGAGGGAAAAGCAGAGAGTGAGGGAAAGCAATTTGGGTAAAAGACATACAACATTATAGAGAGAGGGAGAGAGTTAGTGGCAGAGGAGGAGGACGGTGGAGGGGGGGGGGGGGCACAATGCAGTATTGGGTTAATGATCAACTGTACAATATTCTTCGAAATAACAACTGGGACAGAGGAGAGAAATGAAAGCGAGAGACTTGTTGGAAAGAATGAAAATTTAAAGGGAGATGCAAATCCTCCACAGTGATTGCCTCTCTCCTATTATACGAGTGTCATGTCTTCAAGGGACAGCTAATTACAACTTGTCATCATACAGTGTGGAACAATAGCGGAGGCTTGTTTTCTTTTCTTTTTTTTCTCCTCGTATTAGACAGTTGGTCGTTGGGCCAGCACGGCGCTGGGCTATCTGCTGTGGCAGTGGACTACAGACTGGAAGGGAGAGAGTCTAGTAGACAATGACAGCCACTGTAGTTATGGTTCGGGAGTGGAAGCCTGGGAGATGACTCATAGGGAGGAATGAAGAGGGGAGAAACAAGAGAGAGAGGAAAGGAGAGGGGAGGGAGGGCTGGAGAGTTTTAAAGAAATAAAAGTCAGGAGCGAGAAGAAAAGGGGTGTGAGAGACCCGATGGCTGAAGTTGTGTGTTTGATCTCCCAGCTCGTCTCTCCTGAGTCAGCATTAACCGCCTCTTCCTCTTCATTCTTTCTCTTTCGTCTTCTCTAACTCTGTTCTGATTTCCTCTTCTTTGACACCTCTGTCTTTCCGTGCCGTTCTGTACTCCTTGGCACTCAGTTAATGGCCGCGAGCCATTGTGTGATCAAAGGTGGCAATCGTGGCGTTCCACCGCTGCTGGGAGAACGCAGTTTCTAATCAATTAACTATAAAAGATACAATGGCGTGCTTTAACTGTGGTTGGGGTGATTTGTTTTTTCTTTTTTTTTTTTTTTACACCACCTCTCCTGCAATGTTTCACAGGAAAACGAGAAAGTCCCTAACTTATCCCTCTCTTTATTTCCCAATCTCTTTTCTCTTTCTCCAGTGTGGACAGCGAGGTTCTCTCAGGAGCCAGCAGACCAGTCGGTGGTGCGGGGCCAGAGGGTGATCCTGTCCTGTGTTGTCTTCAACTACTCGGGCATTGTTCAGTGGACCAAAGATGGCCTGGCTCTGGGCATCGGAGAAGACCTGCAGGGTGAGGCATCATGGATCCTCCTCAGGCTTCCTCCAGTGACTAAGATGGGTTTTTCAGAGCTGATTATGATATCTTTGGATGGGAGCAGCTGATAGGCAAAATGTTATGCTGCGTGTTTAGAGCCTCAAGTTCTTTCTGGTTCTCTATACCAGTGCTTCTCAAACTTTTTTCACATCAAGGACCCCTAAACTGACACAAATTAGACCACGGACCCATAATATTTTTAGTATAGTTTTATGAGAGAAAGTGTTTGAAACCCATGAGCATAGTCATACATTCAGTCATTGTGTTGCTTACGGATAGAATTAAAGCGAAAAGAAACTATTCCCTTTGTTGCCACGGACCCCCAGGGATCCCCTCGAGGACCCCACTTTGAGAACCACTGCTCTACACCACTTAGTCATTTAACTTGTTAAACATTAGCACACTTCAGAGTGCAGAGGGAAAATATGTAGAATATGTAAAGCCCATCTTTTGCTTGGTTCTTGGTGCTTTGAGCTCAACGCTCACCTGAGCAGCAGTAACAACAAAACTACCAGCTACTTGAGATAGCAAAACAAAATAATAGATAAATGACACAACTGCATGAAAACCAAACCTGCTTAAAAAAAAATATAGTGTTAAATACATTAAACCAAATTTAAAATCATGGTGATAATGACAGGGATGATTTAGATGTTGATTCCTGGTTTGATTCAGGACGGATTAAAAACCAATGATGCTGGGATGTGACTAAGGCCAGGAACACACTGGATGCCCGGCGTGTGCGTGGCACATGTCTTAGTTTTTACTTGCCTCGTGTGATCTAGAGAGTCTGTGTTTTTTATGCATGACGCCTGTGACTTACAGCAAAAATAGACAGAGAAAAGACCTGTTGATGTCACATTATAACATAAAAGTGAAACCTTCCACTATAGTTATCTGTGTCTAGGTCTCGACCATTTTAACCATTTTGAATGTGGAGACAGCGGCTTTTTAGAGACATTTTCTGTCAAAAAGAAATCAGAAATCAATTTATAATGAAGAGAAATGCTTTATTCAAGTATACTCAAGTGGCAACCCTCTGTGACGTTACCTATTGGTTTGTGAACTACTGTTTTGAAGCCTCCAGTTTGCAATTTTACCGTCGCCATCCTGATTTTTTTTTTTTTAGAAGTCATATTTGGAGGAGAAGGTGGAGCTGAGGAGGAGTGAGGGGTGGATCTGACCTGCTCGATGCTCTATCCTGACTGTGTGGTACAGTCTGTCAATCACACTGTAGCTACACTCACATGCGTACCCTGAATTATGGTCTATTTTCCTCTACATGGGACCATCATTTAGAAAATGAACATAATTTTGTATTGAAGAAGACTTGACCATAAACTCATTAGGAAAACGTTTACTGAGCGAATAAACCAAGTGAGAAGTCGGGACATTTTCACCTAGACTTCAATACAATCTGACTTCTCGTTGCAACCAGTGGAGTCGCCCCTTGATGGTCATTAGATCGGATCGAGGTTTGAGGCTCCTCAGCGTCGGCTCCACTTGTCAGCCCTGGTGTCTATGTCCATTTTTAAATACAGGCTACAAGCTTCCTGCAAACTCAGCCACGAAGCCGGTGTGAACGTTTCCGCAGCAGGTCGGCGACAGCAGCCGTCACGCACGGCAGACAGTGTGTTCCAGGCATAACGGGGTCACAGCTCCACACGTCCAAGGGAGACTCTAAAGGGCCTATATTAAAAGATGGAATTTGGGATTTTTTTGAATCTACATTGGATTATTATATTTGAATCCAGTTTTTATTTTTCAACACAGCCGTAATGACAGGGTACTACAGCTCATGTGGCGGGGCTGCGCAGGTTAGGAACGGGAATCACTGGCTTCGATCATCGACACTTGGAGGTGAAATGAATAACTCAAATGAACCTGTGTGAGGCGAATCGTTACTTTTCCTTTGACCTTCTTCTTTGCATTACAGACTTGCCTGGCTTTGCATTTCCATTTTACAACACTTGTCCTGCAGAACAACAAAAACATCTTTTTATCAGCAGATAATTTTGCAAAGCGAGAGAGAGAGAGAGAGAGAGAGAGAGAGACAGAGCTAACTGTGCTCTTTCTTGCGTTACTGCCGTGGAATTTGTTTTTTTTCCCCCCCATACGCCAACAAAGCAGAAGCCTTTCGCAGCATTTTTTTTGAATGATCCACACTCAACTCACTGGAGTTTGCATGACATTGCGTGTTTGTATTTGTGGTGGCTAATGTATGCTGACAGATTTTTTTTTTTTTTTTTTTTTACTGCTGATTGTTTTAGTTACAGCTAGATTGAGCCAACAGAGCATTTTTCCCAGGAGATGATAGAAGCTGTCATGCCACTGAAAGACAGCTTAACTACTACAGCAGCCACCCCGTCACATCAGGCTGCGACACCCTGTGCGCTTCTTTAGGTTGCTGTTAAATTTGGCTGCCTCCTGCACGTGTCCCCCAACGTTTGGTGGGAAATACTGAGCTGCCTCAGGCTCATTTTACAGACGGACAACCTGGTTAAAGACCATCACATCATCAACTTTGTCACACGAGCAGGGAGTGATGATGATTGGCTGATATCTGCTATTTTTTTATTGAAAGGCAAGATCCCCCCCCCCCCCAGCGTTCGCTTTCGCTTACCCTTCTCTGGTCTTTCTCTTGTCCCAAGTGATGAAATCTTGAGTTTGATTTATTAAGTCTGCTGCTTTGCCGTCTGTCAGCGACAGTAATAAGACACAGCTTCTCTGACTTTGACAAAACTTGGGGGAATGATGCGTCTCATCACTGTGTCGCAGCGTTTTCAGAATCGCACTGATTAGCCCAAAGGGGACTGTGCAATCACCGGTCAAAACAAGTGGGCATATTTTTAAGTGAGTGGTCCAGAGGGAGACTGCATCATTTGTGACACACTGTTGCCTTGTATTTATTCTTATTGTTTTCCCCCAGACTTTGTCCCTTAATATTCTTGTTTAATTTCCTTCCCCATGCCTCTTTTTCCTTTTTTATTTTCTCCTCACCTCTCCTTTACTTCTCCTGTTAGTGTCTCCTCTCGTCTGCTCCTCTCCTTTGTCATGCTATTCCTTTGTGGCCTCCTCATCTAAGATCCCTTATTCCCCTCTCTCCCCCTGTTCTCCTTCTCTCTTGTACCTCTCTACTATTCTTCATTCAACTTCTCTACCTTGTCTCTCCATCTCACCCCTTACCTTCATCTTGTTTGACAGACTCTCAGTTCAGACTTTCCTCTTTCTGTCAGACTCCTTCTCCCTTCTTTCTCTGTGTCCTCGTCTGTCCCTTCCCCATTCTTTCTACCCCCTCTCCTCTTTTAATCATATTGTTACTGTAATGGTCCAGTGCTTCAAGCCAAAGCTTTTAAATAAAAACATGTGAATGAGCACTGGTCGCTTCATGCACACATACACTCAGTGGGTGTGTGTGTGTGTGTGTGTATGTTTGTGTATGAGGCTCTGTCCCTCTGTCCCTCCATCCCCCCTCCCCTCTCTCTCTCTCTCTCCCTCTCTCCTCTCTGGGCCTTTCATACGCTTTCTCGCTCTCCACATTTCACATGCAAATGCATGCATATACCGTGGCATACACACACGCATGCACACATGCATGCAGAAACAAGGACAAGCACAAGGTTAGGCAAGCGGTGAAGCTGCGCACATGGAAACAGGCAGCGGCAAATTTCACATGCGATCTATGTCTGGGCAGCAAACATGAATTCTGCACCGTGGACTGGAGTCGAGTTGAGTCCTCTAAAACGTTGTTGTCATAATGCATTCATCTTTTTTCCCCCTGCTGGTGGAGGAGAGCGTGGGTGCCACCTAATGGTGAGAATGTAGAGCCGTGACACAGCTGGGCTGCGTGGTGGATGGGGGAAGGGAAAGGGAGGACTGGAGAGGCTGTGTTGAGTGTGCGTGTGTATATGTGTGTGCCAACGTGTATGTTTGGTCATGCGATTCGTGTCTATTGCATCATGTGGCCTCATGTCTGTCTGGTGTCATTTACTCTGGCGAAGAAGAGTCAGGTTTTCTTGTTTCATGTTTGACACAGAGCTGATGTTTTCTTATCAGCATGAGCTGCAACAAGCTGCGCAGTGTTGCTGTGTGTGGATCCTGGGATCACACAGGGATCATTGCTAGCCAGCATTAGCACAGAGGGCCAAAAGCAGGAGAAAGTAAAGTATCATAAATATAGAAATATAGATATAAAATTCATCATCAAGGTGATGGATAGCCTATGAAATGTCTTGACATCCATTCATTTCTAATCTGCTGCGTGTGTTTGTGTGTCCCAGCCTGGCCCAGGTACCGAGTGTTGCGTGTGCAGGAGCTGGGGCAGTACAACCTGGAGATCCTGGCAGCTGATCTGTCTGATGACTCCCTGTATGAGTGCCAGGCCCCTGATGCTGCGCTGAGGTCCAGGAGGGCCAAACTCACTGTCCTCAGTACGTTTTGTGTGTATATGCGTCTGCGTGTGTGTCAATGTGAGAGTGCATCCGTCTCTCTAACTCAGCCCTCTCTGGTGCTCCAGTCCCCCCAGATGACCCGGTGATTGATGGAGGTCCGGAGGTGTTGCTGAACGCAGGGGAGTCCTACAACCTCAGCTGTGTGTCTCGAGGGGCCAAACCCCCGTCCATGATCGAGTGGCTTAAAGATGGTCTGCCTGTGGACGGGGCTGCCAGCACCACCGTATGTCTACAGACCATAAAGCCACACGTGCACCCAGACACACACGCACACATTTGTGAACTATTCAACCTTTTGTCTGTCTCCCTCTGTCCTCAGGAGGTGCTTCCAGACAGGAAGAGGGTGACCACACGCAGCTACCTGCCCATCCAGCCTGTGGACACTGACACTGGGAGGAACTACAGCTGTGTGGCCACCAACCTGGCTATTCCCACTGGCAAAAGCACAACTGTCACCCTCAATGTCCACCGTAAGCAATGCTGATAAGGAGTATTGTTATTTATTTTTAATATACTACACTAAAATATGTGTATATTGCAAAAGAAAAGATTTATTATGCAACCGATATCCAATTATATTACATTTCCTACAACTACATAAATTGCTATTATCACAATTTTGGCTAATTAAAAGGCAAAATGTCTGTATAGCTATTACTGAGTGATATATGGCAGCCATTTTGCATAAGACTGTCCTCCACATTGCAGCATACATTAGATGTAGTGAGGCTTTTTTATGTGAAGCTCTCTCTCTCTCTCTCTCTCTCTCTCTCTCTCATCCAGATCCACCGACAGTTACCTTGTCCATTGAGCCTCGCTCTGTCCTGGAGGGGGAAAGAGTCACCTTCACCTGCCAGGCTCACGCCAACCCTCCTATTATGGGCTACAGGTCTGCTTCCACATACAAACACAGTCTCATCTTCTCCGGGCCTCTTAAAGTAACAGTTACCTGTCCAAATTGTATGACGTTATTATGATTGTGTATTCTTAAATAAATGTAAATCCATGAAGAGCATATCAGGAAAGCAAGACATTTAGATTTTTGTGGTTTCCATTTGTGTCACATATGTTGTTCCAGTGTTAGAGCTGTAAATTAATGTTGTTGTTTTTTTTTAATCCTAGGTGGGCTAAGGGTGGCGTGGTGCTGCAGGGTGCCAGGGAGAGCGTGTTCACCACCAAGGCGGACCACTCCTTCTTCACCGAGCCCGTCTCCTGCCTGGTTTTCAATGCTGTGGGAAAGACCAACGTCAGCATCCTGGTGGATGTGCACTGTGAGTTAATTTCCCGCTAAAATTGTGACTCATATCGAAAAAAAACTAATCGCAAAAAAATTATGATTTTTTTTTTTTTTTTTGCATACCATTCAGCCCTACTGTGAGTCACACAATACTCATCTCATCTCCCTCCATCACTTGTGGCCCATTTCACTCACCACAGTCTGGAGTCAGAGAGATAAAACACACCTTTGTTGTGGTTCTTTTCTCTCAGCTGCATCTCCTCTTTAGTCCTACTGCATTATTACTCAAACACAAGAAAGAGCAACCCTCTCTCTCTCTCTCTCTCTCTCTCTCTCTCTCTCCTCTCGTTTTGTCTCCAGTCGGTCCGATCCTGTTGGTGGAGCCGCAGCCAAAAACAGTCGATGTCGACTCTGATGTCACCCTTAACTGCAAATGGGCTGGAAACCCTCCGCTCACACTCACCTGGTTCAAAAAGGGGTCAAACATGGTGAGCAGCTAAGAGCCCACGCATTGCACACATCTCCTCTGTTTTTGCTTTTACACTCTTTTTACAGTTCACATGTTCTTTATTGTGTGTTTACAAAAGCATCCCGAGTGTTATCTTGTCTGCACACCTAGGTATCTCTCCTCTCTTTTTTCTTATCCTGATCTTTTTTTTTTTTAGTTTTTTCATTTTCAGTCTATTTTCTATGATATTCTCTCTATCACACAAGCTAGATTGGATTGGACTGACTGTATAATAGTTCTCTGTATAATAATTCATGCTATCAATTCAAGCCCCCCCACCCCCCACCCCCAAATGGGAATTTAGCAGCAGAAACACAGGGCAAAGTATATAAGAATTTAAGATGACATCATACGCTGTTTGGCAGCCATATTGGTGGAGTATTTCTTGGTTGTATTTTAGTTTAGCTAACTGTAAAGTGAACCATCCCTGTTTTGTTGTTAACATCTTGGTGTCACTCCAGTCAGAAGCTAAAGACATGCCAAGCAGGTGTATGTAAACATTAGCATTGCTTACTAATGACTCACTATGTGTGCTGGCTAATGCAAAGTCTGTTCGGGTTTAAATAACCAGCAAATTGGAGGCTTTTGGCACGACTTCACCTACTTCCAAGGTGCATGGAGAAAGAATAAGTCTACAACAGAGGGACACATTTCACTTCAGGAAAAACTTAAGTTGCACTTTTCCAGGCTATGAGCTAAATATGGTGCCACCCATGTCCTCCATTGGTCACCTCTCTACCAGTCTGAAACAACGATTGGCCTAAAGCCATGTGACCATCTTTGTAGATACAGATGTCTTTGCATATATTTTTGGGCTCACCTATACAGAGCTAACGTTCAGGTTAGACACCAGGACTAAAGACAAGGCAGATGCAGCAGAGTAAATCTAATCTGCCTTCTCACACACCCTGGACTGATTTGGCCTTCACCTACATCCCTGTAATCCGTTTAGTTCACCTATTTCTCTCTGTCTCTCTCTCTCTCTCGCTAGGTGGTTACATATTTAGCCATCATTTTCACACAGCTAATTTTCTGATGGATGTGGTTGCTAGGTAACTGCAAAACCTTTGTGACTGGTTAAAAGCAGATGTGCAGGTTTGAATTGTTAGCCAGTTAGGGTCAGAGTAGTACATAACACATATACTGAAATAAAGCCAGACATCCAGATAAGAAATAGTGCTTTAGCTTCTCCTCCACTTATGCGTATGTGGGCTTTTATTTTGTTAATCCCCTCCTTTGTTTAGCAGATTTGCCTTGTTTATATTTGTGTCCTTTTTTTTCACTCCCCCACAGGTTCTGAGTAACAGCAACCAGCTGTACCTGAAGTCAGTGAGCCAGGTGGATGCCGGCCAGTACGTATGCAAGGCCATCGTCCCACGGATCGGAGTAGGAGAGACTGAGGTCGCGCTCACAGTCAACGGTCAGAAAACAATCTACTTAATTTAATGTATCACTGCTTGTAGATGAAAACGTTGTGCTTTCAAAAAGGCCAGCTATTGGAAAAAAAAAAAAAAGTGTCCAAAGTGGAGGGTACTTATTTTTAAAATCATACAATTTCCCTCTTGGACAGGCCTGGTAAGGTTTTTGCATTTTGCTGTATTTTAAGTATAATCACTCTGTAATTTCTCTGTGACACACACACAGAGAAAGTGTGTGTCACATTTCTCTGTGACTCACGTGTCCTGTCATTTTGACCAATGCAGGTCCTCCCATCATCTCCAGTGACCCAGTCCAGTATGCAGTAAGAGGAGAGCGAGGAGAGGTGAAGTGCTACATAGCCAGTACACCTCCTCCAGATAAGATTGTAAGTGAAAAGCTGAGAACAATTTCAGGGCTATGAAATATTTGTGGCACCGAACCTGCAATTGAAAATTCAAAATTTTAGCCACTGCATCATTTATTCAGATGGAAAAAATGTCAAACAGGGAAAGGCTTTGATGACAAAGAGCACAAGGTTGTAATTTTCAGTCTTACAGCGATTTGTGTTTTACTGTAACTGTACCTTCCTGTTCATAAATGGCCCCACTCCTGCATGGTAAATGCTTTTAGGCACTGTCCCCTTTTCGTTGTGAGTGGTGACTCACCCCTAAACTCTCCCAGAATGTTCCTCCATCCCATCACATAAACAAACCAACACTAACACTAAGCCGGTCCGCTTTTAGCTCCTGCGTCAGAAATCAGCTCGGATGCTTTCTCCGCTCTGCTGTATCACACAGACACACAGTAGTAGTAGCTCCTTGGCTCCCCGGGCCTCTGTGACTGATCCATCCTGACTCGCAGTGCGCGCTGCTAATGCAAGTGGCAGAGGTGGGGACAGAAAAAGATTTATAAAATATAAAGGACTGGAGAGGAACAGTTGTCCCAGTAAACGCCTCAGCCAGGAGTTTCTCCTTCTCTGGAATAAGTGGGCAGATTATGGGAACATGTGGGCTTATGCATAATTAACTTGCCTTAGTACAGTACTTCAATGCTGAATAATAGAGCTGCTTTTAGTGGCTTTGAAGTTGGAGAATGTGCAAGATTCTCGCTGGCTCAGTCGACCCAATCCCCACCACTACATCTGTCTGCGCAAACATACAAACTGTTGCTGGCCCTAGGAAGTCATGCAACGTGTGCATTCAACATGACAGTGTGTATTTGATGTACCATGCACTTCTATAGTATGTGTTTGAGTTGGACAGTTACTCTCAGTCAGTCACTCTAATATGAGGAAATATTTTAAACCTGTAATCAAATAGTTTATTCATTTAAATGCTCATATTATATATTTTTCTTTTTCAACCTTTATTTTGAAGATTTATATACAATATGTTTTATATGAGACAAAGCTAAAATACATTAATACAGAAATGAATAGTTCTGGGTAATTCTGGGTAATAAACATATTAACTGAAAGATTGATACCAGTCTCTTTTCTGTAGAGATGCTGGTGGTGTCAGACAAAACCAGGCTAGCTGTTTCCCTCTATTTCAAGACTTTGTGCTAAACTAAGCTAATCAGCTGGAGTTTCATATTTAGGGTACGGATGTGAGAATAGTATCAATCTTCTTATCAAAATTTTTATGTGAAAGTGAATAGGATTATCCCCAAAAAATGCTGAACAATTCCTTTAAACCATTTTAACATATTTAGTGAGTGCTGCAGGTTTCCATTGGTATATTTGCTTGAATTGTTGTCGCCAGGATCGTTACGCAACATTTTATCTACAGGAAATCGAACAGGTGCAGCATAAAATTTTGCTCAAATATAGATGTTTGAATTCAATGGCCCATTGTATGCAGAAAGGAGTCAGTCAGTCTCATGACCTCACAGCCTCAATATACAGAGTCACATAATGTCAGATGCTTTTATGACAAGAATAATATTCAGGGAAAAATGTGGTAAATTGTTAAATGTAGACAGGTTAAATGTAGTACATGAATGTGTAAGTGTGTGAGTTGATCATTTCCTTTATACGGGATTTGTACATGTTTAAAGAGAGTAAATTCTGAAAATACACAATAAATAATTTGTATATAACAAGGGATTTAGAAAAAATACATTGAATTTCATCACACAACATTCATCAGTATAATAAATGTTTTACAAATAGGTCTTAACTAATTGTGATGTGATCTAACATGGTCTCCTGTGTGTGTGTGTGTTTGTGTGTGTGTTTGTGTGCGTGTGTGTGTGTGTGTGTGGGTTGCAGGTCTGGGCGTGGAAGGAGAACGTGTGGGAGAAGGAGAAGGGGACACTTCTGGAGAGGTACACCGTGGAGCAGAGCAAGTCGTCAGCCGAAGGTGGCGGTGTCCTTTCTACCCTCACTATCAACAACGTGATGGAGTCCGACTTCCTGTCCACCTATAACTGCACAGCCTGGAACTCATTTGGCCCCGGCACCATGATCATCACACTAAACGAGATGGGTATGTTATAAATTCTATACAGGGCAGCAGGGAAATGCATTTGATTTTTGTTTGTTACAACAAAACATGCTCATTATATCATCACTATGTCCTTTAAATAATGGAAGGAATAACAATTACTTGTAACAGTAATAGTTCTGACAAAAAAAGGTTGAAGAAATAATAATTATTATTATTTTTACTTAAAAACAACATATATAGCTCATAGCTTATAGCATATAGCTTTGCTAAATGCAAAGGAAAGGTTTTGGTTATATGACAATATATATCCTGATATATATTGTACCGTTAAAGGCAAAGCAGGAATCCTCTATGGCACAATTGGATTTTTGCTTCAATATAATGAAATATTGTAGTCGATCAGGTACTTGAGCCAAAAAACCTTTTACTGTTGAGATTGACAAAGCTTTGTATTTCGTGATTTCAAAAGAAACAAATGATTCTGCAGTTTACTGAGGATGTACATTCACTTCAAATTGATGTATTTGTAATGTTTTGCTCCTCAGACGTGCATTTTGGGTTTTTCAGCTCACCACTTTGGTCTATAAAACTAATGTTACTAAATTCATGTCATGATATTGACATCACTATATAAATTACATACAACATATGCAAAATAAAAATTGAGGAAAATGAAGAAAAATAGATTGTTACATTCTCAAACCTGAGAATTTCAACTCAGATGAGACTCAAAACTCAAGAATTAGTAAAATACAATACATACATACAATACGTCCAAATTTTTGCATGATGCTTTGTTCTGTGACACCAGAAGGCCGCGGGGGGACTGGAGCCAATCCCAGCTGACACTGGGTGAGGGTGGGGTACATCAGGTCTGACATATAGAGACATACTGAGACAAACAACCATTCTCACTCACACTCACACCTATGGACAAATTTAGAGTCAAGCCAGAGGGAACCAAGACAGGCACAGGGACAACATGCAAACTCCACACAGAAAGGCCCCAGGCCCGGGGTGTGAGACACCAGAATTTGATCAGAACAAACATTTAGCTTCATAAGACAGCAGTATTGCTCACATTAAAATCTTGCGTGTGCAATCATCAACTCACCATTTCTCTTTATGTCTGCTTCTCTCTCTTCCATTTCAGAGGACGTCCCAGTGGGAATAATCGCCGGCGGCACTGTGGGCTCGACCATCCTCTTGTTCATCTTTCTGCTGGTCCTCGTTCTTATCTTCTACCGGCAGCGCAAAGGCAGTGAGTCATACTCTCCATGTGCTTCACACATACAGTACAAAGACAATCATCAGTCCGCAAGTACAGCAGAAAGACTATAGTTTAAATGCTCATCACTAGACCTCGCTGCAAAAACAACTTCCTCTCTGCCATATGGAGCTAGGTCCCCTCTGAACTTGCTCCCCCGGCACGTGAAAACACGCCAGCCTGAGACGTGTGTGTCCAGCGGTGCTCAACCTCGCATGTGTGTTTTGCTTCCAGGTCGGCGCGGGGTCACGCTGGGTAAGCCCGACATCAAGGTGGAGACGATAAACAAGGAGACCCACAGCTTAGAGGAGGACTCCGGCAGCGTCTCCACGGCTTCGCGCATGGTCAAGGCCATGTACTCGGTGAGCAGCAGCGGGATGCATGCACTCGGGCCGGACACTGTTTACACAGCCTGTAGTTGTAGAAAAAACCTCAGATTAACAGTAACCTGTCCCTGCGCTACACCTTTTGACTAAAAATAAACTCAATGCTTTCCCCTGTAATCTCCCTTTTTTAACACTTTTAATCCCGTTCTCTTTTTTCCTGTCACACTCCTGTTACCTCCTTCCCTCTTCTCTTTCGTTATGGCACCTTCTCTCCTCCTTTTTTGTTTTGTTTTCTTGTTTGACGCTTTAGTTTCTCCCCTCTGTGTCCTTCTCTCCCTCCAATCAGCCCTTTAAGGATGACATAGAGCTCAAGTCTGACCTCCGCAGTGACACCCTGGACACCCGCCAGGAGTACGACCTAAAGGTGAGATCACACAGATGCCAGAAACACTCGCTTCTATCAGTTCCTTCGGGAAGCAGATGGGTCTTCTTCCTACTGAAAAACTCAATTGCCGATACACATATAGGTAGAAAAGCACATAACCAAGACATTGACATAAGTCAGGTCTTGTTGGGTTCATTTTGGAGCAAGGTTTCATTCTAATTATACCTCAAAGGGCTGCAAATATCCTAATCATTACTGACATGGTGACTCTGAATGATGACCTTCATCCAGTGTTGTTGGCACCTAGGATGACACTCTGAGTATCTTCCAGGCTGAAAAAAAAAAAACTGACTCAGAGGAACCGAAACAAACCCTCATTTATAAATATCTGATCTCCAAACAAGTCCATCGATTGATCGCAGCGTCTCGTATCATTGCTGCCATAATGAAGGTGATCAATCACCCGACAGTGGTAGTGTTAAGAAGTATGGATTTTTCCCTGATGAGTGAAAGTTCACCACCATTTTCTAAAGGTTTAATCCTGAAACTAAATGTTTTCTGAAAGCTTATTTGACAATCAAAAAATCCCAATTTTCAAAAATTTATTTAAAACCCTCCAGAGGGGGCAGATGTAGATACGGAGGAGTAAACAAAGTAGCAGGAATTGAATACAGAGGTACAATCTGCTACGTCAGCAGCTGGCTCCCAGTAAAACTGGTGCACAAACTGGTGTCAGGAGCAAACTTTGTAACAATAATCTAATTTCAAATATTAACTGTATCCATGAGGGTTGTCTTAATTGATATAGATTTTTTTTCTCCTCCAAGGTTATTGTTGCTTTGCTCCAGTGGCTTGTGAACCACGTAAATACCTCATAAGTTGTTTACTCCAATGTTGTTACGATCCTGCTGCTGATGAAACACGTGTCAGTGTTTTTCAGCATCTGCTGCCCTTCATTTGACTGGTATGGGCAGGTTTGTATCTAGACCAAGTTCCCAGCCTTGTCCAACTCATGGCCCACTTGAAATTCTCCTCTGAGCACTTTTTATTTTAATGACAACAATGAAACATTCAAGATTGAACTGAAACATGTTGGAGGCTGTGATTTATCACAGTGATCAGCTTTAATAGGAGAAGGAAGGGATTTTTAAAACAAGTTTTTTAACAGTTATTTCATTTCATAACATTCATTTTTTAATTTAACTACATTTTTTTCACCAAATTTGCAAATGAGTTGTCGGTCTACTTGCAATACCTTCATGGCCCTGTGGTGGTCCACAGGCCACAAATTGGAAACCACTGACCTAATAATTATTTTACTGTACAGCAAAGCTATTCAATTAAAAGTCAAAGATGCCAAGTTGTCCAAAGCAATCTCAACACATCTAAAAAACTGAACAGCTCCTCTCTTTTCCTGTTGCTCTTCTCTCCCACTGTCTCCATTATAGGGCTGTTGAGCCGATGCTGAAGAGCCTTAAACCTTTCCATCTAATAACCATCAGAAAGAAGTCAGATTATATTGTAGTCTATGGGAAAATGTCCCTATTTCTCACATTATTTATTAGCTCAGTAAACATTTTCCTTATGAGTTTATGGTCTCAGTCTCTAGTTTCAAGTCTTCAATATAATACGATGTTCATTTTTAAAATCCATTTAGAGGAAAATAGACCATAAAGCAGGGTATATGTATGGCTACACTGTGACTGATTGACAATACCACACACAGCGACCTTCCTGTCAATCAGGAGGGAGCCCAGAGCAGGTCAGACCCACCCCTCATTCCTCCTCAGCTCCACCTTCTCCAAATATGTTTTTTTTTTTATGTTTTATGTTTTTGGTTTGGTTTACGGCCAAATTACGAACTAGAGGTTTCAGAACAACATGTCACCTACCAGTGGGTGACGTCACGGTGGGTCTCCACTTGGTCTCCACTGACTTGAGTCGCAGTGATTGTAGCGTCACATAATGACTGCAAAGCCTACAAAAGCTGTAGCAATTAAAAAAGAAATGCTCCATCAAATTCTCATGGGCATGGTCTTCTAATTCTCAATGATTTGCAATTTATATGTCCATAGACTTCCCTCTTAGTACAACTGTGTCAAACCTCTGTTTTATCCTCTAGTTTTCTTCTTTCTACAATATGTTCAGTTTGTGTTGATGATTTTTTTTTTTTGGCATCGGTTGCCTTGTTTCTTCTGGGCAACACGTTGCTGGCTGTGAAGCAGAGAAGAAACCCTCACTAGAGTGATTATTCTGATTTACAGCCAGGTCGTCATTTGGACTAATCAACAAAAACAGCTGAGGAGGACTTTCATCTGCCCGTAGTATATTTGCAGGAGAATTATCTGTGGGAATAATAGAGTTGGTTATTTAAGACAGGAGCACCTTGCCTTATGGTCCTCTCTGCCCTTCACTCTTAACTGTGAGGCAACAAGCTTCTCTGATCACTTCGAAATTTGGCTTGCTCATCTCCAAGATATTTAAAGACAGCACGGATAAGAAAAAAAAATAAAACCCAAATTGAAAAAGAACAAAGGAAGTTCAGGCATATTATGCCCATTCAGCTGGCATGAATCATTTATACATTTTGACACCGTGGGGTTGGGCTAAGGTGATGAATGTATTTTCACGCGTGAAGCTGCCAAAATGTTCTGCTGAACCCCCCCCGCCCCCATGAATATTTTGTGAGGGCAAACACGCCTCCCCTCTAGCTGGAGCGCTGCCTTGGATCACTTTGAAGAAATACAGACATGAATCCACCCCGGGAGGTGGTTAGATCACCCCGACAACAGCCTCAGCCAGACTGCTTTTTTTTTTTTTTTCTTTCTTTCTTTCCCGCTGCCTGAAGCACCAAGCAAATGAAACAAAGTTGACTTGGGGGGGGGGGCTGTGTATGTGAGACGTGATCAGATGGTAGAGTCATGTCAGAAATAGCAGTAAAGCAACATTAGAGCATTCAGCAGTGGAGGTAATGAGCAGGGAGAGCATCTTTCCTTCACCCAGACAACCTGGGGTCGACCCTGCATGTTGGCAGGGATCCACGCTGCTAAAGAGGCCTGGAATAAAACATGGACATTTAAATTCCACATTTTTTTTCTTGTAAACTTGGTTATGAAAATGAAAGCTGTGATCCAATTCCATACAACATAATATGACATCTCGAAGGAGGTAGTGACAAGTATAACTCAAGTTCTACTTACAGCCCTGTCTCCAAGCCAAGAAATGATTTGAGTGTGTTGGGGCTGGAGCCTATTTCCAAAGGAAATGGAGGAGCTGCCAGAACAAACTAAAACAGATGTAGATGTTGGTGAGACGTCTCCTTGAACACAAAATACAAAAGAATTTTTTCTCTTTTTTTTTTGCTTTCATTTTATGCGATTTATTCGACAGTGCTCTTCCAGATTTTCAGAAATTTGGACACTTTTTTTATTTTCATTTCTACATCAAATGGTAGCCTCCAATTTTCTGTATACTTACTGCAAAAACAGTGTATTATGAAAGTTATTACAGGCCCAAATGTATTAATTATTATGGAGAATTAGGACACGGCACATTTGTCACATTTATTCAAATCTCATTATTGTTCAAGGAATATTTATTTAAAGGTCACTAGAGATAAAGCTGGCACCCTGCTAATCTTCCCCAGCACTTGACATAATGTCAGAGGGGGCTCTGTGATGCCAGACTCGGTGGATTACTTCCACAGTTTTGCAGTAAATTTGTAATTTCCTCATGGAATTTGTGCCATTACGGTCTTTCTCTAGAACTTTGCTCACTGATATTTCTGGAAAGGACTAAGACTCTGATCTCAAGCTGCTGAGTCATCAAACATCAACTGAGCCATCTGCCCTGCCAGCACAGTCTTAATGAATCTGACCGGCTCCAGGCATGCACTTCACCGTCACCACCGACCTTCTACAGGAAAGGGGGAAATCAGTGGAGAGCATAACGTTATTATTATAGACCTTAAGAATCTGTGCAGTGGCATATGAAAATTATTCTCAGCATACATTTTCTTAATGCCCATCTGTGTCTCTCTTCAGGACCCCACCAATGGCTACTACAACGTGCGAGCCTCCACCCACGATGAAGGCCGCCCTGCTTCCCGCTCCACCGTGCACTACTCCGACTACCGCTCCCCTGCAGGAACACCAGGGGGAGCAGCATCCATTAGCAGCAGCGCCGGCGGCTCAGGGGCCACAGCCAGTGGAGGAGCCCCTGGTCCCCCTGGACCCCTTACCTCCCCTGGGCGCCCCCAGGCCTGCTACGACCCTCGACCCCCATCCAGACTGTCCCACATCAGCTACGCCCAGTTCAACACCTTCACCCGTGGGGGCCAGAGCCAGCAGCCCCCTGCCAACCCTGCCCCCGCAGCCAGCGACTTCCCAGGGGACTGCAGCCTCCTGGACTCCACTTCGCAGCTGGCCTACGACAACTACGGATACCCCTCGCATTACCAGACCTACCGCATGGGTTTTGCCCCCTCCAGCTTGGCCCCGCTGGAGGCTGGCCCATCTTATGAGATGTATGGTGTAGGATCTGGGGTGGGGGGCCCTGGGGTTGGGGTTGGTCCCGGGGGCCCAGCTCCCTCGGGATCAGAGACTGGACTAGGGAAGTACGGCAGCTCCACTCGCTTCTCCTACACCTCGCAACACTCTGACTACTCCCACAGCCGACACACACAGAGGATGCAGACTCACGTGTGAGACGGAGACGCATAAACACCTCACAGTCTTAGCTGAGCATGAGGAAGCATCTTATAAATAGCGTCACATCTAAAAAACACACACAATCACAGATATACACGCACACATTAACACACTTTACTGAACACAAATACTACAGAACACACAAAAAAAAAAAAAACGCACACACCCATGCACAGAGTCAGAAGACCATGCCCATGAGACAGGGAGGGTATGAGAAACGCAGAGGCACAGAGAGAGAAAAAGAGTCGAGTGGAGCAGAATTTAGCGAGACAGGGAAGGGAAATTCCACACAATTTTGATTTCCCTCGCTTCCCAACCTGTTTGTATATCTGAGCTCTGAAAGAGCGGACGGCGAAAGTCACAATCAAGACTGGGAGACGGGAGCAAGAACCAGAGAGAGGAGGAGAGATCACAGATCTTTGGAGCCCATAGCCTTCGCTATGAACTGACTTTGTAAATGATGAGGGTGAACGTCATAAGGCAAACTGACTGACTGTCAAATATGGTACACGCTGATCGGGAAAAACCTCAACCAGTGGAAGTCATTTCTGGCCGCCATTTTTCTTTTCTTTTTTTTTTTTTCTTTTTTTTTTTTTTGTTGTTTTTTTTTTTCTGGTTGTCCTACTCAATGATCATAGAGCACATATATATATATAGTATCCCAGAATGCCCTTCTGTACAGTGGTACATGCCATCATGCCTGTTAGGCAGCGTGGGGGGAGTGTGTTGAAGCAGGGGTGGGGGGTTGGGAGGGTTGTTATCATTTTGCACTGCATCTACAGTATTCGTGCTTGGACGTCCCTCATCTATATCTGTGTAATGTCTTCTTTTTATTTGCACACCTGACTAGAGCTTTGTATTCTATTTTTTAACATTACAGAATTATTTTTGTCAATGTAAAACATGTAATGTGTATGTATGGACCAAAAGTTTGAACGTGAGCGCACACGACTCGGGAGTTTTCCTGGGTGAAATCCACTGAGACGGGAGCATGGAGCTGTGCCAACGACAGAGCCTGACATCAGGACGTATTTCACATCAGAACGGTATATCAGTGTATGAGAGAAAACTAGTGCCAAGTGTTCGTGTTGTTTATCACCTTAGACCATGTATATGCAGTAGAAGCTCCTTCTTTTGGCAACTGTTGCTTTACAAACCAGGCTTGAGTCATTCCCAGACATTTTCGTAGGCTGGGGCCTTTTTCTCTGAGCTCTTAACTACAAGCCTGGTGCAGACAGAGAGAAAAACACAGATGTTGGGTTTAGAACTGAGTGGCCTTACAGGGGAACATGTCATACATTTCCATTTTGAATCATTCCTCATTGTCTGTCTGCCAAAACGGCCAGAGGAGAATGTGTATGGGGAGGTTTAATGAAGGCTTGTCCACAATATTGACATGTAGTAGTGTTTGACTGAGTGTGTGTGTGTGTGTGTGTGTGTGAGAGAGAGAGATCAAGAGGGAGTGTGTGGGCGTTGGCGCGCACATCGATTTGTACAGTGTGTTTGTATAGATGTGTGAATGACTGCGTGTGTATGGGAAGGATACTGTAAACACGCAGCGCCCGATTCGAGTGTGCGCGCGACATTGTATGCATGATGTCAGTGTGTATACAGTATGTATGTGTGTGTGCATGTCTGTGTCCAAGTGTGCGGGTGTGTGTTTCAGTATATGTCCATATCATTTCTCTCACAATCCTGTTACAGTACTTTTATACCTCTGGTAGGACTGTATCCTGTATTATTGTGTCTTTGAATTTAGAAAAATCCAATGTTTATCTTATTGTACTGTTCTTCGTAGCAGAGAAAACTGTTCAAAAGATGTACAACGAACGTTAAACTCTCATTTTTTAATTTCATTATCTTCAATATTTTTTAAAAATGGTATGTAATTATTTTTCCACAGTATTACATAAATAAAAGCACTGTTTTTTATAAAATGCGGAGTTTGTTTTCATTAAGCAGAGGAATATTTTCACATACACCTGCTGGTATTGGGCAAATTTCTGTTATATTCTTACACACATCAGTATATAGTCTATTAGAAGAATAATAATTAATAATAATATTGAAATAACTTCGATATTATAAAGTTTTAATAAAAATAATTATACATATGTATTTGTTTATTTTATTTTATTTTATTTTATTGCCTGTGTTCTGGTTGCTAGTTGTTATGTCGTTAACCTCTGGAAGTTAAAACTACATTGCCCATAAACACGTACTTTCCTATTCGGGATACGTGCTGGCGATACGTGGCCGATAGGTGGCAGACACACACGTCACACAACTTTCAAACAACTCAAGAAGAAGAGGCCTCGACGTCATTGCCCAGAGGTTGCCTGTCTGCCAAGATGGCAGCCACGATGTTGAGGTCGCTTACCAAACTAGGACGTCCTTCAACAAAAATAATCTTACGACATACTTTGCTCAGTCCCGGCTGCACTGTTCTGCAGAACAGGTAAGGTGCTGAAAAGGCTAAACGTGACGGTTCGCGTGACCGTTGCGTTGGCAGCGAGTCTTCGCTTGAGCTCCTGTAAAAATATAAACACCGCTATGCTAATGTTAGCATGCTGCTGGATAAGCCGATTTTATTTCCCTCGAAACGCGAGTCGTTTTATACTATTTGTGCTTTTCTGGACGGAAGACGTCTGTTTGTGACACGTACATGTCTGTAACACGTATGACATCCTTCACAGCTCACGTACGTTGCAGGATGTGTTAGCCGCACTGCTGTCCACTCGCTACCGGCTAGCTGCAAATGCTAGCTGTCCCGTTAGCCAACGTGTGTGTCGGTGTTTACCACACAGACACTGTGGGTCGGTGCTCGTAAACAAAACTAACTGCTGTCCGGTTAAGAGGCTGTGAATAAAATCGTAGTAGACCAGTGTGGAAGAGCAACGAAATGTCTTGTCTGCAACCGTGCTAGCCAGCCTCAAGATCTTCAACGTGGACAGAAAAAAATGTAAACAAAGCGCGAAACCTCTCGACATTAAATCAGTAAACAGCCCTCTTAAAGGCATTTGTCTCTTTATGTGCAACCAGGGTTAGGTGACTTGACCTTGTAGGCTTGTTATTGCTCTGACATAAGCATGTCTACACTTACTTGTGTTACTCCTCTGTTATGCCCATGTATTGCCATGTTGGATCAGTTAACATTCATAACCACATTCTGCCTGGCAGAGATCATCACCTGGGCCGAATGACAGTCTCAATAAATTGAGTTTACGGCATCTTTAACTCTTTGTCAACAAGCACCTCACCTCCTGTTAAGAATACTACCAATGTGTTTCACAGGCAGAAACAATGGCAGCCAGATGTGGAGTGGGTGGAGCAGTATGCTGGGGTAGTGATGTACCCTACTGCCGTGAATGAGAAATGGACCCTGCCCCCATGGAATGGTACCACCATGCACACACACAGTCACACTTTGCAGGCCACTAGTTAAAAGATCCTTGTTCTTCGCTAACTATTAATATTTTCAAAGATGTTACTGATTTTAGATCAAAGGGGAAATGTAAAATGTTGTATTGCCAAGAGTGTGTGTAAGATTAAAACATTCTAATATATTCATGAAATACGACATATCTGTATTTAATGATTCCTTTATTTACATCTTACTTCTCTTGTTTTTCCAGGTGTCTATTCTTTATTAAGATGTAGATAAACATTCAGTTTCTGGTTTATGGTGATAGGTTGGATGCCCTGTAATGAAATGAAAATATCTCATTTGGATAGATAAATTACATCAAGTACACTTATCATTACCTTCTCCTATATTGTTTTCTTCTGTCAGACAAGGATCCTCCTGCACAGAAGGATGTGTCCAACCTGACCATCAACTTTGGCCCTCAGCATCCTGCAGCTCACGGTGTGCTGCGTCTAGTGATGGAGCTGAGTGGAGAGTCCGTCAAGAAATGTGACCCACATATTGGCCTGCTTCACCGCGGCACAGAAAAGCTCATTGAGTATAAAACCTACCTGCAGGTACAATATCTGTACAAACTTTGTTAGTCTGTTGTGTTTCAGATCTGTTTTATTGTAGCTAAATTAGCTAATATTAACATTGTTATTGATATTGTTTTCAACAAAACAGCCTACTGTGGAGAATGAATACTGCTTAAGTTTGATAGACCTGTGTAAAAACTAGATGGTGCAAGAGCATTGGAGGACAATCCCTCTCTTGAATATGATGAAATGAAACAGTGGTTCTGGATAATAAAATCCCTCTATCACATGCCATGTGTTACTTAAGTCTCGGAAGTCCCTTAGCCCATATGCATGAGTTCCTCCACTTTGTCTGGTACAGGCTCTGCCCTACTTTGACCGTCTGGATTATGTTTCCATGATGTGCAATGAGCAGGCCTACTCTCTGGCTGTGGAGAGGCTGCTCAACATCCAAGCTCCACTCCGTGCTCAGTGGATCAGAGGTACAGACTAAAAATAGTCTTACTGTGTGCAGAAGTGCAAGATGTTACGTTACGCTGATTTAAAGCCCTAAAATGTCTTAGTTATATTGTTTCATTTTATTTTGATCTACAAATCCAATCCAATTTTCTTAATTAAATGTTTGTTCCATAAAACATCAAACGGTAGCAAAAGATCCCCAAGATGCAAGTTGATATACTAGTATCCAAAGAGATCCAGTTTACCACATAGCAAACAAATGGTAATGTAATTGAAATGGTAAATATTCACATTTGAGAAGCTTGAGTTTTTGTCACTTTTTGCTGAAAAGTCGTGTAAAACTACCGATTATCAAAACTGTTGACATTTTTAAAAACAGACTAATCGATCACCATTTCAGCTCTAAATGGCTGGATGTTTTTGCTCCGTTTGTAGTGCTCTATGGAGAGTTGACTCGCATCCTGAACCACATCATGGCCGTCACCACACACGCCCTTGACATTGGAGCCATGACCCCCTTCTTCTGGATGTTTGAGGAAAGAGAGAAGGTCAGGAGTTGAAAGCTTTTATTGCATAATTTAGCTTCCAGTCAGCCTGTTACTATTCTGGTATTTTCAGTCTGATATGTTCCCATACTACTGTGAGATAAAGCCTCTGTGACTCCAGAGCTCCAAGATTTAAGGAGGATGTGAGTCATACATGAACATTAAGTGCCTAAATATAAATGAACCCTTGTGAGAGTAAACAGGAAGTTTGGGAGCCAAATAGCTATGTTAACAAACTGAAGACAGTAAAATGAGGGCGTTGCAGTGAAGATTTGAAAATGGATTTCCAGCGTAACATTAGCATGAACATGAGCAAATGTCAGCGATTACAAGTACAGTATTGTGCAAAAGTCTTGAGCCACCATTAGATTTGTTGTTTTACCTACCTAGAAACTCATGAAGACTGAGGCCCCGTTCAGACCTGGTACTAACATCTTCCCTGAATGTTCCCATCATAAAATGGACAGATCTAAGTTCAGGTGCGAACCCAGGGCAAGTTTAGGAAAATGCATCTTGTGGCTGAAACTCTTGTTACAGGCACTAGAGCTTCCAATTCACTTAGCCTTGCCTCGATTACAGCAGATAAACTACAGTCATTGCATCAGTCATTATTACTAAAGGAGGCGTGTGAGTAACTTTATGATCTGATCGCTCAGACCATATTTGGGCACATTTAGCCAGGAAGAGATCACTGGAGACACATGACGATGCGTTATGAAGCAGGTGTGAACTGACACGCTAAGAGCTGACCACTAGTGATCAGATCACTGAAGACGCGTGTTAATGCGGGTCTGAACTGGGCATAAGAAATCAGTGTATTATCTGAGTTCAGAGGTTCTGTCCCACAGCCCCATTCATGCCTGGTCCCCCCCTACCAGCGTAGTTTCTATAGTGACTGGGTTTATGTCTGTATTATCAAACTCCTTATGTGTGCCAACTGCTAAAATACTTTTCATTGCATAATTAAATTGCACATTAGATTTAATAGAATCTGAAAGAACAGCCCTCATGTCCATGATTGTCCACTGTTCGTGTGTATTGCAAAGCAGCAGTTTGAATTTCATCACTAATCTTAAAGCTGCTCTTGAAACATTTGAAATATTGAAATGAAATATTCAATTGATAATATTTTCATAGTTTTATTCTGAGTGTGTTCTGCCCCACAGTTACTTTGATATCCAACAATTTGTGGATTTAGATCTGCCCTCAGATAAAAGGTTCGCTTAATTTAACTATTCAATCCCGAATGCAAAGGACACCGGGCACTTGGCAGCTTATTTTAACTGTTTATTGTCTCAACTCTTCTGACACTGTGACCCTTGTTTCCCCTCAGATGTTTGAGTTTTATGAGCGAGTGTCTGGAGCCAGAATGCACGCTGCATACGTCAGACCTGGTGGTGTTCATCAGGTAGGAAAAGTCATTGTTTCATTTCATTTGTGTATTCTCAGTGACACCTGATGATGTGGTTTTGCAACAATAACAAACAAACCAAATAAGCTCTTTGGGATAGTTGGAAAAGCTGCAAAAATTTAATGAGACATGAAATACACAGTCGTGCAGTTGAACAGAAATCAGATACTGAATACTGTACACATGCAATTGCAAAGGCATATCAAGTATGACATAGGTGTCAGATCAGATTGTAATTAAAAAGGTTTGCATCATCCTGAAAGTGCTGATGGTCTTGCATGTGTTCCAGGATTTGCCCCTGGGCCTGATGGACGACATCTACGAGTGGTGCAAGAATTTCTCTATAAGAATCGATGAAGTAGAAGAGGTGAGCAACTACTTAATTTCATCCCTCCACAAGATCAGGCCAAAATAAAAACCTGATCAGGATGCGGTGAAGAGCCAAACAGTAAAAGTTCAAATCTTCCTCTTTGCAGATGTTGACCAACAATCGCATCTGGAAGAATCGTACGGTGGACATTGGGGTGGTATCTGCTGAGGATGCGCTCAACTACGGCTTCAGGTAACCCATTGATGAGTGTGAGAAGACGTCTTTTTGGGACACTGCATGTATGAAAAGACTTAGGTTGCTGAATGAATGAATAGTTGTGTGTGTAAATTATATTTCTCACCTCACACCTGTTGTCCTTGTATTAGTGGAGTAATGCTGCGAGGCTCAGGCATTAAGTGGGACCTGAGGAAGTCTCAGCCGTACGACAAGTATGACGAGGTGGAGTTTGACGTCCCTATTGGAAGCAACGGAGACTGCTATGACAGGTATGAAGATTTAGAAGTGGCTGCAGTTGTTGTTTTTATTCTTCCTGGAGCTGCTGCCGTCCACAGACTGTTAAAGTGGACATAGACTCCGGGTCTGAAAAGTGAATCCAATGCTTAAAGGCCTGAAACCTGTATTCTATCTAATAACCATCAGGGGGCGACTACAATGGTTGTAAAAGGAAGTCAGATTATATTAGGAAAGTCTATGGGAAAATGTCCCTACATCTCTAGCTCAGTAATTATTTTTCTAATGAGTTCATGGTCTCAGTCTCTAGTTTCAAGACTTCCTCAGTACAACATGATTACAACGTGATTACAACATTACAGCACAACATTTATTAAATGATGGTCCCATTTACCATAAAGCAGGGTGTGAATTAGGGCGTGGCTGCCCTGCGATTGAGTGACAACTACACATGGCAACCAGCCTGACAATCAGCATAGAGCACAGAGCAGGTCAGATCCACCCCTCACTCCTCCTCAGCTCCACCTTCTCCTCCAAATATGGTCATGAAATGTCCATGATATATAAAATTAAAAAAAATCAAGACCGAAAATAATCACCATCAAATAAAACATTTGCTGCATTTGTGTCACATTTACAAAAAGTTTACAAACTTTTTAAAGTTCTACCTAATTTGAGTTAAAAAAAAAAAAAAAAAGTAGCTATTCTGAATTGTTGCGATCAGAGGAATCTAAATTGGCGGATTATCACAGATTGGTGTTTATTTTTTACACTGGCGGTTTAGTTTTTATTCAGGATAATGTTCTGAAACCATTTGAAATAGCAGCTGATAATGACACTTGTTCTCCCTGCTCATTTCTTTCTTATCCTTCTGGTCTGTTTTGACAGTTTATAAAGCATGAAAATAACCATACGTGGAGATACGATACATATCGCTTTCCATGGTTCCCATTCAAGAACGATATTTGGCTCATAAAATGAATTAATGATTAATAATAAATTAACGATATAAATAATAATTCATAACACATTAATTAACAATTCATTTATCCGTGATTCCCTTACAGCTCCTTTTTTTGCAAAAGCCAAAGTGTATCCACAGACCGGCCCTCGAACGTGGCTTGAAAATCTCTCGCCTCTTATTTGGAGAAAATTCCCTGAGGAAAATTTCTGCTCCTCCTCCTTTTTAGCGGCAGAAGCGCCTTTCCTGGTGCACTGTGCCGATTACAGATCATCACTTTTCTAACATCAAGTACAATTACGAGTTTAGGATTTAGTAAAATGAGGACATGCAGTGGCTGATTGAAGCTAATTTCATATAACAAACACATTTTAGCACTAAACAGATTCAAATAGAAATTCAAATACTATTGAGCAAAGTTAAAATCATCGTTGTGCCACTGCTGAGTCATCTGTCACAAACGGAGTTGTACATTAAATCTGCCACATCATTTAAACACTGAACAGTCAGTCCAGCACTGTGTCTATTAGAAAGGCTTTTATTACACTACTGGCCGACCATGTGTAAATAAATCTTTGTTTATATGCAGACACAGCTGTTAGTGTGAGTGTGCTGCAGCTGGTGAACCATTTTCATTCAGACAGTGTTTCTGAGAAATGAATATAAGTGGGCTGTCAGCGCACAACACAACACAGTAATCACAAGTGTTTCATTCAGTGGAAATGAAAAGAAATGACCTTGTCTGTGTGGAAGCATCTATTTTCCCTTCACGTGATCACTTTTCTGTCTGTGACCTTTGAACAATGAGTTATGGCAAATTATTACTGATGTACAGCGTCTAAAGTAGCTCATGGCTGCTGTGTGTGTGTGTGTGTGTCTTCCAGGTATCTGTGCAGAGTGGAGGAGATGAGACAGTCCCTTCGTATTATGTTACAGGCGCTCAACAAGATGCCAGAAGGAGAGATTAAGGTGGATGATGCCAAGGTGGCCCCGCCCAAGAGGTCTGAGATGAAGGTGAGCTTAGCTTCATTCACCTTCGGGCTAATTAATCTAGAAAACGTCGCAGCTCATCCTGGGTTTTCCCCTGCGCTCCAGCACTTCTCCAATGTTAATTAAATTTCACCAGTGTCACTGATTTGTCTCCGCACTGTCCTGGTTACAGAACCCGGCCACTTCTGCTGTAAAATCCACTTTCATTTGACTGAGATCACCTCTAGTTCACCTCAGTGTTATAATCCCGTCCACTCAGACTTCATAACTTTCTCTGTGCTCCTTGTCCTAGATGTCCATGGAATCTCTGATCCACCACTTTAAACTGTACACAGAGGGCTACCAGGTCCCCCCAGGGGCCACATACACAGCTGTGGAGGCACCGAAGGTACTTGAACAAGACTCCCCACGGATCAAGTTCACCTTTTTAACACAACAAACAAAACTCCTACTTTTTTAAGTGTCTCTGTAAACAGAGGGGTTTTTGAGTCTTAATTGACTGGGAACCTTTTGTTGGTCTCAAGGGATTTGTTGTGATGTAATCCTGCTTACTAGAGTGTGTGTGTGTGTGTGTGTGTGGCTTGCAGGGAGAGTTTGGTGTTTATCTGGTCTCGGACGGCTCCAGCAGACCCTATCGCTGCAAGATCAAAGCTCCTGGATTCGCTCACTTGGTGCGCATTTAAAAAAAAAAAAAACTTTGTGAAATATTAAACAAACCGGGTATCAATTATTCACTACATGTAACATCCTGTCCTTAAGGCTACTTTTAGTTCATTAAGTACATGTTGTGAAGTTCTATAGAACCGTTTTTAAAAGCACACAGACCCCCGTCCTTGTCTTCTTGTCCCTCCTTCCTGCTCATCTCTTAGCTCATGGGTACATGAACTGCTGTTTAACATTAGTCATTTGAATTTTGGTCTTCGAGGCTAAAATGTCTTTAAAGTTGCATAAACAAACTATTAGAGTAGTTAGTGCATTAACTTGAGGCTATAATCTCATAAATTATGAATATTCACTTTGCTGTGAGCTCATCTGCCCTGAATAGTGGGAGCTGGTCTTCATTTATACTGATGTTTGCTTCTTTCCAGGCTGGGCTGGATAAAATGGCCAAAGGACACATGCTTGCTGACGTGGTGGCCATTATTGGTAGGAGAGTGATTTTTGCAGAACTTCTAAAATGTTAAAACGCAGTCAAGCTTTCATTCGGACAAACAGCTACTGAAAAGCACAGGAAACAGGGTGTTAGGCTAATGTGTCTTCTCTTCCTCTTCCTTCAGGTACACAGGACATAGTGTTCGGCGAAGTTGACCGTTAACGTGATGCCACTAATGGGTTTAAGAGAATTCATTCTCCACTCCACTCATCTGCTCTTCAGGTTCTCTTCCTATTTACTATTCGCTGTAGTGATACTCATGTCAGACTCTGCTTATGATCAGTGATGTACAATGTCCAAATACACCTAATAAATATTTTATGACCGAAATAGTAAAGTATTGAGTTGAGTTTGTTTGTCAGATGAGGAAAAGATGGTTGGTGAGATTACTAACGCCTCAAACTCTGCTCTTTTTCATATGTGGCGTTTCCTTTTGTCTGAAAACATGAGCAAAATGTCAAGTATAACCATGAGAAGCAGAGACCAAAAGCCTCGCAGTTGGTCCTTCCTCTGGTTTGGTGTTAAAAGTGGGAGTGGTCTGATAAGATCTGAGGCAAATGGACTTTGAGCTCAGACCACAACTTCCCCCCTAGGCAAAGAAGTATGCAATACTTTAGTCTTCACCATAACACATAAAAAAAAACACAAAAAAAAACAGCTACTACTTTGCTTTTTGCTGAAAGAGCTCAGTTCCCTGTGTTGAGCCTGTGTTGCCATGGCCTTGTGGGGCAGGAGCCCATTACTGGTGGCAATTCTTCTGTGGATGTGTGTTGGGAGAGCAGGTGAGTTGTGGTATCTAAACATTTTTATGCTGCTCTGGTTTCATTTCGAAAGGCTTCATCTCATGAAAGTGCCATGGCGGATTCAAGCTGGTTCACAGGCATGTGTTCTTTTATCACGGTGAGGTTCGAAACAGTCACCACATTGCAGTTCCTGTGAAAACAGGAGCTGACCTTGCTGCTGCTTCTCATTTGTGCCCACAGACACTGACATTAGTGAGTGTGGCCGCTTTTGTAAATCACACTTATGGGTTAATTTTGGCTGAATTGAAGAAAAGGGCAGGTTTCAGAAAATTCTCCAGAAGGGTGGACAGTGCACATTTATCCTTCAATCATGGCAATTGAATGGCCAGGTACAGTAAACTATGAATTAATCAATTATCATTGTTTGACATATTCATTGGTAGCAACTTCAATAATTAGTCATGTAAAATATTTAATGTTTCCAGCTTCTCAAATGTGGATATTTGCTGCTTTTACTTGTCACATTACAGTAACAACTAAATGTTTTACAGTTGTGGACTTTTAACAAAAAACAAAAGAGGTTGATGATGATGATGATGATTACCAACCAATTATTTAAGAAAATACGTGGCAGATAAATAGTAATGAAAATAGTTGTAACTTTCACTCAAAAAAAAAAAACAAAACTGGTTTATTCAGGAGATGTTTCAGTTTTAGTTCAACACCACCTCCGGCCTACTTCTAGTGCCTGCAGCTTACAGACGTGTGTGTGAAGTCAAAAAAAAAAAAAAGCCATTTCGTCTGTTGTGAGCCTGAAGTTCACGGATTCACTGATAAATGATGCAGATTTGTTTAGCCACATCAGACTTAGCTAATTTTGGTTGATTGTTTTCTTTTCACCTGCACTGAGCACCTGTGTGTGTGTGTGTGTGTGTGTGTGTGTGTGTGTGTGTGTGTGTGTGTGTG